>CM020216.1:131180493-131672287 GCA_009819775.1 Phoenicopterus ruber ruber
GACTGGAAAATTGCTTATACAAAATGCAAGAGGTAGTTGCAGTATTTTCTGGCATGTGGCATTGCTCTGCACTTCGCTGACACCCGTATGGCTGCAGCCGCCCCTTGCCCCCGTCCCGGCACCTCCTGCTCTCCGCTTTCTGACACGAGTCCTTAAACGATCGTATTTCCAATAATTACCCAGGACCCAGGGGATCGGCAGACACGGGGCAGCATTTTGGCTGCTGAAAGTTGGGTTTTTACCATACGCCGATGGCTGAAAGTCAAGAGGGTGAAACTTCCTACTGAAGTCAGATGTGGGTCCAAGGATGGACATATCAAAAATACATCATGAACTCTGCCCATAAACAGCATGCTGCCGATCTGCATGATAAATTTAAGAAAATGTTACCTATGCTGAAATATTATACGTTTCTTGTGAGGTTAAAAGCAGAACAAAAATGCACAAGGCAGGTTTCTGTGTCCACCTTACGGGATTAAAAGTGTGGCCCAAAACCTATTAAGCCACTACTCCCAGATTTACAGCCAGGACGAGTTTTAGAAGAAGAAGAGTTTAGGAACAAAGGGCTTTTTCTGTCTGTTTTCAAAAAAATGAAACAGCCTTTCAGAGAGGGGGAGAGAATAATAACGTGAGGCTTTTTTTCTCTGAGAAATGAAGTGAAAACGAAAATGTTTTTTAGCCCAGCTCAGTGCGCTGGAGTGAGCAAAACAAACCCGGAGCTATTCTGTCCCACTTGCATCAGTTTGCTAAGCCGAACCGGCACCCTAACTGGAATACAAAACCCCTCTTTGCGATGCTCGCTGACATCCAGACGGTATACAAAATTTAGTGCCTTGCTCCCGAGTACCGCTTGCAGGTGCAATAAAAAGGAAATACAGTGCGCTTAAAGGCAGCAAGAGGCAGGGTCCCCAGCAGCCACCGCCCCAGCAGAGCCCTCCTCTTTGCTGCCCGTGCATCAACCCCACGAACAGCCAAATCATTCAGAAAGCAAAAACTACCGGGGCTCAGTACACCCCGTCCCAGGCTGCCGGGGGCTGTCCCCCCAACTGTCCTCCAGTCCTCCTTTGTTTCTTTTTCAATCCCGCTAGATAGGGCACCTTTCAAACGTGATGTGCATACCCCTGTAATAGCCGGTGCCTAAAGGATAAAGGGCTTATTACGCTTTCAGCTGAAGTTGTTAATCCCCCAACAGGCTGAAACAGCATGTGCCACAGTCTCGGAGGCCTGGGGTTGGACGGGCGATCATCACCTATGTAGGAAGTTGTTCCTACAACGGGAAGCAGCACGGTTCCTTTTGGCCTTCCGAGAATACAAAGGAAACAAACAAACTCAAGGAATGACACTTTAAATCACAGATTAAAGGTACGTGGCTTTATCAAGCACAAGTATGGGAAGTACCAGAATTAAAGCTGCTCTGCATTACTGTATCCCACTCCCTTCCTTTTTATACGTTACGACCCGACCATCAGCTGCAGGCTTGTGTACGCTCTCTTCTTCCATGGCCTCAGTGTATCACAAGGATAGTTTTCAGGGAGCAAATTAAGACTATGCAGTAAACGAGGCTGTTTTCAGCAAGGCTCCTGCCTCCAAATGGTTCTCAGGGTCAGAGATTTTCCAGCAAGAGAGAAGGAAATGAAATCGTGTTAGGGAACTGGAGAGAAGCACTGGTGTGGTCAAGGGAAATGAACAACACACCAAAACCAGTCCTGCGCCCCGCGCTCTCCCAGATTTCTTATGTCAGGCATGGCGAGGCCTTTAAATTAACATTTTGACAGACATCTTTACCATATATCTCATTCTTCAGATGCAAAATCTGTGCTACCCGGAGCCTGAACTTAGGTAGGCTTGAAGCGCTAAGAGCTGGCATAGGTATAAAGGGGTTTGGAGACGTAGCCTGTCTGGCAGTAAAACAACACGGCTTGGAGAAGAGGCAGAGGGCTGGGAGTTAGTCAGGAGGCGTTATGCTGTCACCTTTCCTCCATCAGTGGTTCACCACATAGACATGAGTTTCCCGAAACTGTCTCAGTTTCCCCATTTGTAAAATAGGACTAATAACAATCTTTTATCTCCCAAAGGAATCATAAGGATTAATTAAATTCATGTTTAATGGTCTCTAAAATACTTTACTGAAAAGTATGAAAAAACCCCAGCTAGCTCTGGGTCGGTTTCGGTTGCGAATGCAGTGAGGCACGGTACCAAGCAGTTCTCAAACCGTCCTCATCCCCACTATCACAACCCAACCCATTACGTGGAGAATAAGAAATCAGACGGCAATCACGTGGCAATAAAAAGCTCATTATTGCTTATCACATTGGATCTAACCTTCAGGACTACCTGTCTTGAATTGAAGGGCCTTGGGAGGCTCAAAATGCCCTTAGACCTGTGCGTTAGCCCTGCCGAGCCCTGCAAGTCCTCAGCGTGATGTGAGAGGGGAGGCACCATGTGTGAGATGATGCTGTATTTTAGAGAAAAACTGCCTTTTTTTTTTTCTTCCTTTGGTAAAAACCCCCATTCTTAGCTGTCCCAATCCCCAACCCCAACATGGGGGGGGGGGAGAAAATGCAATAGAGAAGGAGTCTGTTATCCTTCGATGTTCCTTTTCCCGAATTCAGGCTCTCTCCAGCACACAGCCCAAGTAGAAAATACGATTCTTTCCAGTACATGGCCCAAGCAGAAACCACAACTCTTTGTTAAAGTAATGCAGTACATTAGTAGCTTCCCCCAAGCCTAATGATGCCAGAAGGATTCTACTGTTTTTATTTAATTATTAATAAATTCTCCAACTGTTAGTATTGCAGAAGCAAATAAAAGTCCAATTAAAATTTGGAATCCTTGGTAGTAGGTGCCTTCATACCTGCCCCTCATGTCCTTTTGTGTTACTGTCAAACACTGCATTTCCCCCAGTATAAATTTTCCTGTTGGAAACCACTGGCATCCTCCCTCCTAAACAGCCTTGTCAGAGAGTGGACTAAGGCAAATTACACTGAAGCCAAGAATATGCCTATTCTGGCTATATACTTATTTAAAGTCAAGGACATTTTAAAGAGCAGCTCCGAGCTACTGTAGAGATGCCAGCCTATGATATTTTGTGAAGTATGTCTATGAAGTAAATAAAATAATAAGAAACCCAACACACACATAAATAATCTTCAATCAGAGACATTACCCATTACACAATAACCCTGAAAACTGCCGTATACCCTAGCTGCTAGTCTGAAAATAAACTATAATACACTACAATTAAAATGCTCTAATACGCATTATCCATCTCCAGAGATGAATTATTTAAGAAATTACAAATAGGTACTTTTTTCACTAGGCGCTTCATACTGGCATGTGAATAGTCCCTTCTTCTGAAGCAAAGTGAATTACTCCAATGAGCAAGAGTGGAACATTTGGACTTCTATTAACAAACATCTATGCTTCTCTAATTCTCTAAAAGGTCATTTTCTTGTCCATAAAGGCTGTCTTAGGCAGCTTCCAGAACCGCAAGAATTCCTGACTGACTAGTGAGATGTTATTTTTCTTCCAGGAGAGAACGATTAATAAAATATTGCCTCAGCAATGAGAGATGATAATACATTTCTAAAATAAAATAAATACATAAAATAATATTTATTTCACGCAGTTAGAGATACCTACTGAAAGTTGTATCTCATCTTGTCTAGGATATAGGTGTTCTGTCACCTACACCATGTACCAGATCGTAATCGCAACAATGAAAAATACCAGAGCTTTTCTCCCAATTTTTATGTAACATTATTCAGATCTTTGTAACTTTCTGATACAAGAAGACCGTATGCCACAACCAAACATATACGCAAAATGTCTGAGTTATGGAGCGTGAGAGAAACAGAAACATGGAGCAGTTTCACTTTTATGAATTTATGACTTGGTATCATTTGAATGTATGTTTTATGGTCTGATTTTTGAAAAAAGGCCTCACATGGTCTCTCATTTTGCATCCACAGCTTAACAGTGTTAAATTCAAATCTGCACCCATAGTATGCGGAGACGTAGGGTTATCTTATCAATATAGCTGGCTGTGCTTTCAGAGCATATGTTGTATTGAACATCCAAATGACATTAGCTACATCCAAGTCTAGCTATTATACAAAAAAGAAAGATTAAGGGTTTAAGGTTTTTAAAAAACAGACAATTCTCTTCCTTAGTATTTTTATTATAAATAAAACTATGTGTACATACAGATATACACGAAATCTTCTCATATAAATAAGAGAATAAAGAGCTTCCATATTCCTGTAAGAACACCCATACTAAACCAGTTGCATTAATTTCAATAGCTGTGTTCTGAAATATTTTAATTCAATTAGGACAAAGCTTTTCTTATACAAATTCTAATTAATGTTGAAAATAGATCAGTTTTGTAAATTTACAAAGCAACAATCCCACACTCTGAAATGGAATCTAATGGAAACGCTTTCCAACTGAAGAGAGGCACACACAGGAAACCATGGCCAGGCCCTAGTAAGGATGTAGTTTAAATCACTCGTTTTTTATCAGCCTGCAGCTTGGCATGAGTTTGAACCCAGTGGCTGGAGGTGAAAGATCTCTGTACTAATTTACTGCACCACTGAAATGCCTCCTAATCCCTTCTGTGCCTCCAAATTAGTTTAAATCTGTCTTTGCAATTTTTTTTCTCTTGTATCCTAACATATTCAGCAACAACTTTTATTAACACTGAAGATTTCTGCTCTTTCTCTTCTTTTCTGTAAGCAAAATGAATGTGAACCGATGTCAACATCAGCTGTTTTCCTGGGATAACAACAGATTTCATCCTCTGTACCCGAACCTAGCGCGGCGCAGCAGTTCACATCCGCGGTCACGCAGGTTACCAGGAGCACCTTGCCTTCAAGTCTTTATATGTAGTTTGCATTCAGCCCCTGCTTTCAAAACCTTTGAGAGGCTTACACAGCATTCACAGAAGACAGCCTCCTCTCCTTTAAATGTTGACCACTCCTGACAACTCTGCCCCTCAGGAACTCTGAATCCTGAAGGATGAAACTTGTGCTCTCAGAACAGGGCTCCTTCAGTGCCCAGCTTCCTCCAAAACAAGCCTAACATACAACCTGTGAGCATTCACACGAAGGGGAAAAAATAAAGAGTGGACCATACTCCTTTAGGGAGAACTATCAGGATAATTTTTCCTTAAGATGCAAACTATCTTATGTTTTTTCTTTTCTTTAAAAAAGTACATATATCTCTCTATAAATATATATGTATACAGAATATATATCTATTAATATATGTAATATATATACACCTATCAATATATGTGTATACATAACATATACATACAATGAGCTTTAATACCATGGTCTTGGGCACTGTATGGAAATGTGGAGAAATACTTTGATTTGTGTTTCTCCCTGAGCTTTATGATGGTTTCTGATGACAACCTACCTTGTGCTCTGTTCCAGTAAGTCATTTCACCAGTTGAAAAAGCTCCTAACTTTGTAACCAGAAGCAGCAGAAGACACATCCTGCAGCCTGCCATGAATTTGGGACAAATGTTTCATCTGGTCTGCCTTCAATACACCTTTTTCCCTAAATCTCTACCTGTGTTCTGTTTTGACATCACAGTTTATTTCGTTGTTCTGTGGGAAGACGACTGAATTCAGTTGGGGATATCCTGGTCACGCTGAAGTCAAAAGGAACGCCTCCAAAAAGCATGCAAGCTCCTGGCTTCCAGGCCATCTTGAGGACAAATGGCACTGGAAACAGTACATGAGATGTTATTGCACAAAGGTCAGAGGCACCTGAGATGACAGTCTTCTGGATCTTCAGTTTAACCCAGCGCAGCCACTCCTCTGAGCAAGCGTATCCCCGCAGGGCTGGAGAAGGGCAATTTCAGCCCAGAGGGTTGTCGCTAAACAGATGGACCTGGGGAGAAGCTGGGACTCCCAGACACTGCTTGGGACTAACCCCCCTCTGCAAGGGCAGAAGGAAAGAGATTTCTTATTCACTGGGCCACCCAGTTTTAGTTAGCAGAAATGAAAAGAGCAGTATTTGTGAGTTAAGGCAGGATGGGCTGAGTCACCAGTGATGCTCTGCTCGCCAGCGATGCTCTGCTGATTTACACTGCCCGAAGTCAAAGGAGCTCTGCTAACTTTCAGCAACAGAGGCCCTGTCCTATTTATCTAAAAGCTTTCTGCATCTGAATTTTGTGCACACTTATGTCAACTGCACATCCACGTGACTGTGTAAATGGGTCTAAGGCAATTTATTTACATGTACATTTATTCAATGTGCATGCCTTTTACACAAAATGTGTACAGCAGCAGAGAGGCGACAGCCATGTTAAAGCTCCTCCTCTTATTAAGTTTCCCCCAAAAGTAATCAGGCGCTCAGTGATTTCAAAAAACGTAGTACATTCATAAGATTTGGGAAATTTAAAAGCTTTGCCGATAATACGCACCTTCTCTCTCTTTTTTTTTTTCTTACTGTATCTTGAAAAGCCCCCCTCCCCAGACTTCATCACTTGCAGCACAAAATTATGATGACACAGTGAAGACCATCATCATCATCCCGATTCAGGTAAAACCCATGCTTATCATCTCCAACAGCACATTACTGAGGTCCTTCTGATAAAGAAAGAAATTAGGCCTCCACATAAGGAACACAGTGCCTGTCTAATCTTTCTTCCTCTGTTGCTGTGTCAAGAGGCAGATCTTTCCAACATACAGATCCTCATTGGACTCAAAGCTATTGCAGGAAGCTTTAAAATGAGATATATGGGCCATTCTGCTCAGCTCCTCTGAAGTCTTTAGGGCCTTGTGTGCCTGCCAGATTACAATTTGCCTCTGGCAAAGAGGCCACTATTTTTTGCAGAAAATAGGAGTCAAAACTAAAATCTGTGTAGAAGAAACTAAGAACTCATTTTCTAGGTAACTATTCTGGCGAAGTCTATCTTGTCAAAGTTTGGAGTATCAATTAGAAGTAAAATTAGAAAAAAACCCCAATCATCAATTAATGAGCTTGGGATTTCTCTTTGCTATCCGTATGAGGTTGTTTAAAGAGAAGTCAACTTTAAATTCAGTCAATTAAGAACATGATTTAAAAGCAGCTTCAGGGGCCAGACCTGCCCCCAAGCCAATTTACCAATTTTGTGGCTTTACAATCAGATTTGTGTATTTTTGTTAAAAAAAATACCCACCCTTCCTTCTGTATCAAAGACACAAACAAACAAATGGCAAATCTGACTAATGCTTCACTGCCTTCAACAGGCTTTGGATTCATTCTCACCATTTCCTTCAGGGAAACAGTGTAGCAGTTTATAAACAAAGTACTATAAAACATAAGCAATTGGAGAAAAAATATTTTCCTTTTTTCCAAGACAGTAAACTGCCTTGGAATAATAACAGAAATGCAGCTTAAATTGCTGGTGTCCTTTATTTTTGTATTCAGTAGCCCTGAATGTTTATGGAAGGTTTTAGCTAGGGATGCTCCTGCTTTATAATCTCAGAATGAATTGTTTTGACTTTGAAATTTACAGGAATTTAAAAGTTATTGCTTGCAAGTAAAACTATAAAAAAGACAAGACATAAACAATGCTATTAGAGGCAATCAATGGCAAACAAGCTAGTTGTACTTTATTATTTTTGGAACTATGTCTATAACCTAAATCATGGATCAGAAACCCATTGCATCAGGCACTGCACAAAGCCAAAGCAAATGAAGAAGGCATTTTCTTCCTCAAAGGTCTTACTTTAGACAATAGACAACAGCTGTTTAAAGACAGAAGGAAATAGCATCGGAAAAGCATTTCGTTAACATCGATTAGCAGTCAGCTTGGTATACAAGCAGACAAACCATTTTTTGTGTCATTGGAAGGAAACGCAAGCTCTGAAAGTCATTTTTCAAGGTCAATATCCTCAATATCTTCAAAGATGAACTGGCATTCTGGGCTGATAAGGAAGAGCGTGTAAACAGTTGGAGACTACGTGAAAGGTTAGTAGAATCAGTGAGAAGAGAGACCATGAGAGACTGCAAGAATGGGACTAAGCATGTTGCATTTGATGGATTCATCCCTGGTGGTCATATGCCGAGATGCAATAACTGAGGCATAACAGAGCAGGTAACTGAGCAACCATGCAAGATATACAGACAGAGAAGAAAGGTGGTCTCTTAAAGATGTTATGCAAAATAATCTGTACGATTTGGCGTAGTCTGGCTAGGGAGACGCGAGTAGATGATAATGATGTCTGCATCATGTGCCCGATTCACAGGAAGGCTGGTGGCAGGGGCTACAGCAATGGAGAAAAGGGCAACAAGAACAGGGCGGGTTGGAAGGAGGGCTGGAAGAATGTAAAGCTGTTTCTTGTAATAAGGGCAGAAATGAGAAAATGAGGCATGCCAATTAAAAGTAAGCATGTGTATATCTACGCTTTTAGATAAAAGACTTCAATTCTATTACTGGTATTTGGGCAGCTAGGAGCTGTATTTGCCTCCATTACCTAGATGATTAACTGCTGCAAGTTTTTGGAAAAGATCAGTTCTTTACTGTCAAAAAGACCCTGGTTGTTCATCATAAGAGCAATAACAAATGTTGAAGCACTAAGTACTTATTCCGTGGCATGTAACCTTTCAGTGAACTTAGAAAACCAAACCCAAGCTTTCCTCATCAAGGATAGCAACTACCAGCGGAAGACTGAACAACACTCTCCAGAAGCCAGCGTTATCTGGGAAACAATGAAAGTGCTATTCGAAATGTTCACTTACACACAGGCCAGCCCTGCAAAGGTGAGTGACTTGGTTCTGAGGACGAATTCTCATAAACATAGATATAAAACAAAGAAAAATTTCCTTCATCCTTCTCAGAAAGCTGCTCAAGCTGCAACTGAACATCAACCAATAGCCGAGTTGTTCATTCTCTGGCCAAAGGAGATCTCCAAGTTATAAAAATTAAAAAAGGTGAAACAGATACTACATTGCTCAAGGGTCAAAAATCTGTACCCAGGCAGGCTGAGCATATGCATGTCTTGACTTCATTAATTTCATGGGAAAACTGTACAAGTCAATCCACCCTGAGAAGTGAGCCTCAGGGTTACGAATTAACCCCTTCAGTGGCTGTTCCACTACTCACCATTCCTTGCTTACCTTGAGTAAGTTGACCTAGCTTTACAGTTTATGAGCAACTGCTGGATAACTTGTTTGTTTCTAGCTCTTAGCAGATTTAAAAAAATCTTTCCAAGCTTTTTTCAACAAACATTAAACAGCTTTGGACACATTCTACATAAAAAACAACAAATTTTTGCAAGACACTTCCTAATGTACATAATGCCACATCCATGTTTTGTGTCTGAGGGATCAGACAAGGGACAGTTTCTCATCCAAGGCAATGGCATTTATCTTAACTGAGACTGGCATATCTGGGCCCAGTTTCTGAACCACCCATATGATGCCCTTTCTTTACCAGCTATAAACAGTGCCAGAGAGTAGAAGAGACAATATACATCCAAGTGGATGCAACTACCATGTGGGGTGTGCTCTGACTTTGGTTAGGATAGAATATATCAGATAAAGGGAAATGATTACGATTATAGCAGCAGAAACAACCTACATATTTATACTAACAGTGTCCATTTTAATTCTGCTTTCAGTTCCTCCTAATTATCACTTTCCTTCTGAAATTTCCTGATCTTGATTTCTGTCTGAACATACTTTTCAAGGAAAGTTTGAGCATGAACAGCTCAGCCATCCATGAGAAGTGAAATAAAGTCTTGCCATAATGAAAAAAAATCATTGCATCCTTGCTTTAAATAGCTCCCTAGTCAAGATGGCCACAGTTGGAAAGCCAGCATTTGGCAAGAAAATTTATCTCAGTGGGAAGATATCTTGGCTTCTTTGAAGGAAAACTTGCTTTGATTTGGTATCTTCTTTTCAGTACATCCTGGAAGTTCATGATACAAGGTCTGCTGGAGTGAAATCTTGTCACTGACTTGTTTGGTTTTGTACCAAGCCCCAGTAAGTAAGGAGCTATTTGGTACATGAGCCCACTTGAGCGCTCTCACACGTGCACTGAAAAACATGGGGAAGTCAGTGTTGTGAAATGGCAGGGATACCAAAGCTTGGAGAAAGAGCTGCTACAGCTCTCAGAAGCTATTCAGAAGTACTCCTGTCACCTTCCATGATCTGAAGGAGCTGTAACAGCTGAGAAAGGCTCCACAGACGTGCAGTTACACTGAGCGCTTGCATTTTCAGTATTATCTTACCTACAACCAAATGAATTTATTTCAACATCTCAGGAAACATCTGCCCAATAATGAGCAAAGACCTACCAACCTCCCCCTCTTCTATTTTTACATGTGGTTTTGCTGCTATTGAAATAACCATGTACTCAATTTCAGCTGAGTCAGATCTTGCACACTAAATTTTGGAAACTAACCCCCTTTTAAAAGCAAAGTTGTAGTACCTTGTAAGCAGAGGCTCCAAGAGAAAAGCTGATATATCTTAAACAATAGTGCCGCTATCACATTTTGAACACCTTGGAGTTTGCTAAGCTTCAAACTTCTCTATGCTTTTGGGCTTTGTCCGCTTGCGTATCAGCTATGCAACTTTTGCATCTGAATTGGTTAGAAATGGTTATGCCTCTACATATAAATCCACTTACACTTCTACTTAAAGCTCCACTGCCCAGACTTTTATATGTGCGCCTGCAATTCTGCTGTAAGAAGAAAACCATTGCAGAGCAACTGTAACGGTGCTGCACGGTGTCGGGGCAGCATTCACAGAACTGGGTGGGTGGACAAAACTGCCTTCCTGACGCCAATCCCTTTACCTGTGAGTCTCTGAAATAAGCTACTGCTTAGATGAAATTCAGGCTTAAAAGGATGTTAACAGCCTTGTTTGTTTCTGGAAGACAAACACAGTGTAACTCCTTCTGATGTTGCTTTATTATTCCTTATCAAAGCAGTTTTACTTTCCAGACAGAAAACTTGAGGGGCAGGTTGTGCTGCCTATGAATCGCAATTTTCATAGAGGAACTAAGCCCTTCTTTTAAGGGAAGCATTCCCCCTAAAAAGAAAACATGGGAGAGGTGGGATTTGCCCTGAACTTTGAGGAATAACTCCTTTTCACCACTGGATCACTGGATGTGTCTGCCTATCATCAACTCGTACCCTTATTCTGTCTTTGGTCTCCTTATAGCACATCCTACCTTTTCCTCCCCTAGACCTGTCAGACAGCCAAAGAGTTGCTTTGAAACAAAAATTCACCAAGCTATTCTTTCCAGGGAAATATTTTTCTATTTTCCCCCAGTACATTAATAGAACTAACTATAAATCACACCTTAACAAGCATTCCAAACAAAAGGTGCACCTACCAATCTTTTAATAGCATAAAAACATTTGCATCCAATGGCGTATAAATCAGCAGGTTTTTTGCAATCTGGATCTCGGTACAGAAACCAAGCTGCCGTGCCCAGGAGCACTTTCCTTACAATTAACTTAATGCTGGAATGGCGCTGCCACACTCGACCAGCATGACGAATGTACAGTAATGGTTTTTAAATGTTACAATGTATTAGTATTTGTTTCTGCAATAGCTTGCAATGAAATCCAGACCACAATAGAAATAGTTATTTTTAAAAACCACAGATTATAGCTGGGTGGGAAGGGATAGAGCAGAATGAGCTGCTTCCCTTTCAGCAGCACACTAAACCCAGTAACAGGCAGGCGCTGGAGTTAAGCTCCGTCTTAACAGGCTACCCATCAAGCCAATATCAACAGTTTGAATAGAATACACAAATGTGGAGTTCAGGACGTAAACACACATTGGTCTCATAAACAGGCAATATACAAATTCAAACATGATCGTACAAATCAGTAATTACTGCCATAAAAGGCAATTTAAAATACACACCATAGACATTCAGTTACATAGTAACAAGATGCTCAGAAACCAAGCTGATAAATGTGGCCAAAGCATAAGACCTACAACCACTGGATGAAATTCAGACTTTGCTGACGGCAAAACCAAGCGCCTATCTAGTTAGAAATGCACCTACGTCTTTACATTGAAGAACTCCAAAATATACTTTTCCCGAAAAGGTCAATGGTAATAATCTGTGGGTCTCTGAACGGAGGAGTGTCTAGTGTAGGAGCTGACGCATTAAATGCACTGGGCGCACCTGTCGGATGTCCTCTGAGGAGATACGCAGGGGGACAGGAGGAGATTGGGGTGGGTGAGGAGGACCCGGAGCAGCTCCAGCATCACTCAGCGTGGTTCCCCGCTTCCCACGCATACGCACGCACCAACAGGGACAATAACCAGCCTCATCTGGTGGGAAAACAAGGCCCACCGCAAACACTTATATCGCAGGTTCCCACAAAGCCTGCAGACGGAGTCTGCCACGGGAAAGGTTTACTGTCCATACTACAGCCTGTCATTGTAAATGACTGTATAGATACTGCATAGTGATAAATTAACTAAAAGACAGTATCAGCCATGCTTAGGATGCTTAATTTCAGAGACACATTATCATGGCTGTAAAATGCTTTCTGAGCATAAAGCTCAGAATTGGTCTGCGCCTTAAGGCACTTCTACTTTGCTTGAGCCTTACCTAACTAAGACACCAAAATGTACTTTGTGACAGTCCAGATCAGTTAATGTTTCTGTGCTGGTCACTCCCTGGTTTTAAGGCTGATGGCACTGCATTTTCAACTGCTTTTAATGAAGTCAGGACTGTGATGAACTGAGAAACTGTTGGCTTTATCTTTTATAAATATTATAAGAGCAGCTGTTTGCCTGCCCAGGTTTGCTCTGATGCCTGCTTATCTGTGTGACTGTGCTCAGAATCAAAGGAACTATAAAAGCAAATACGTAAAGGAAAGGTTAAAAAAATAACGACAGCTACAGGTACACAACTTCTGAGGAGGTAAAAATAACCATAGTTGGTTTTCTTCAAGCTACAATCCTCCCGAGATCAAGTCTGCGACGGACGGAAACCTGACATCTTCAAAGGCTTGTGAAGGGAGAGGGATTTTTCTAGGCATGCTGGAAAAACCAGAGGGTCTGTTAGTGAAATAGCCAACAATTTGGAAAAAATGAAAACCAGAAAGCAGGAGTATGTTGTGGGCTGAACAGCCTCCTCCTTCCAACTCCAACATGAGGATTAAACTGGACCCGTCTGAATTACACCAGAGAGATCACATTTAGGTAAAGGAATACAGTATTTTTATATACTTTTTATTTTTTTTTTGGCCATTGTGAACCTTTGGTCCAATGTGCTTGCTAGTTTTGGAAATAAAGATCTTCTGTTCTGAAACAGTAGTTTTGAGTAACTTTAATCAGGTGCTTCCAAAGGAAATGTCTGGATGGTCCCATTGCACTGGGTCTGCTGATACGGTCAGGAGTCTGTAAGAAGAGTAATGTAATATAGGTCCTAATTTCAGAAATGGCATTGCAGCTAGCAATTTTCCCTAATAATTAATACCTACAGCATGCCCTCGCAGATGAGGGGGCTAAAATATTAACACAGATTTGGAAAAAAAAAATGGCATTCTATTTTACATTCATAGATTAAAGTAAAACATACATCATTAGTACTGGAAGCTATCTTGATGGGTAGTTTGGAAGTCTCTGAAGAATATAACCTGTTAAGAGTATGCCGCAGATTAAACTATTACAAGACTGTCATTTGCTAAAATAATTCTTTAAGTGTACACTAACTTCAGATTACACCAGGAGAAAGTTACACGCTTAAGAAAATGGAGTTTTCCATGACTCCTGCCTAACAAAATTTTGATTGAAATCAAAGTGGCAGCACTGAGAACACAGGGTTGACATAACAAATGCCGTAGCCAATTTGAACAATTATGAGCCCAAATCTGCCGTCATTTACATATACATGTGATTCCAGCTGGTGAGCTCAAATTATGTATGCACAACCAACAGAGAATACTTTTTTATATATCTCGAAGTTTCACCACAAAAAATACAATGGAAATTCAAGTCAATAGCATTTAAGCAAAACAAGAGATGCTTTAAGGAATATGTTGAAAATCACCTTGCTCCATGTATTTGTCCTAAACACTGCACGAGTTTGATAATGATGTGTGGTTTTGCATATAAACGTGCACTGTAAATGCAAAAAGAATGCGAAAGGATGCACTAAGGATGTCAAATGCAGCAACAAGTCAACATTTTTCTGTATGTCAGCTGTTGTATTGCTGTTTGTGTGGCTCTCCTCTGCGGCTACGCAGCTCAAACCGATGGCAGCTAGGCTTCTCAGGTGGGAGCGTGACTTGTGCAAGTCTCTCCGGTGTACAAAACAGACAGAACAAAATCGTTCTTGAATATGAGTGATTCAGCCTGGAATCTGAAACAATCAAAGATGAAGATGATCGCACTGTGCTTCTCCTCCCAAGTAGGAGATGGAGGCAGTTGTGTTTACACGCTTGCTCAGGCCAGCTTTGCCCACGTGAGGTCTGACAGTCCAACCACAGAGCCTGAGCAGCAGAGCAACTTCTGGTGGGTCTGCCTACACCACCATAGCTCCCTACAGCCACAGAAATATCCACCACACCTGTAACAGCCACCACAACCACTGCATGATCAGTGCACAATTTTAACAGCTCAGCATGTAAAATGAGACGACATCGCCCTCCAAATGCCAGGAGTCTTCCAAGTGTAATCCATGAATCCTGGAGAATCAATGAAATGCATCTCAGATGTCTGCAAAGGTTAACTGAAAAAAGCAAGTCTCTTCCAACCACGAGAGGTCTGCATCTCCATAGGAATAAGAAAATAGGTGACCACAGATCAAACACTTTGAAAGCATCTAACTTGCTCCATTTCACAGAGCCCAGTGGGGTGAAGGCACTAAGACAAAGTAGCCTATTGGAATTTACATGACAATAAGGTAAGGAAGTTTGTTGCTTTGCTTCACACATCGTTTCTTTCACACGTTCCTCTTTCTGGGAAGAGTTGATAATGCTGTCTATAGTTCCTCTACAAGTGCCTTCCTCTAACTTAACTGAGAGATCACAACCCTTTCAAAAGGAAATTTCTAAGCTCATGAAAAAGCCAGATTTAAACAACATTCATATAATCTGTGGTTTAACACTTGGATACTACTTTAAGACGCTACAATTAACTATATTTTTCCTTAATTATTCTTTTTTTTTTCCTTTTATGCTTTTTCAATAGTCTTAAAATACTGTTTTGTAAAAAGACCTGTTCTTAATTAAAAAAAATCTTGTGAAAGGGGAGCTTTCTTTTACTAATAAGAACATATGGTTTGAAGCTATCTTTTCATTAAAATCATAAATGCCAACTTCACTATTTTACCTAAAATGGATCCCTGCATTTCTATGTTTCCTTACGAAAAAGTATAAATCAGCCAAAAGCGTGTAACACACGCCTATCTGCAAAACCCGGGCATACATGATCTGATCCCTTTCTGAGATCAGTGTGCAAGTCTAGCAAGATAAACCAGGTGCAATACAGTATTCTTCCCTTTATGTTACATCCTTCTTTTATTACTTCTATTGAACATTGAGTGTTTCAGCAGTGAGTATTTGCAATACAGTTGGTCTGGGTTTGCTGATCAGCTGGTTCTCAAGAAATGGACAAAACAAGTCATGGCCAAAAAATGACCACCCATCTCACAGGGAAGGGCTGGAGCAGAAGACAGCGTGTAAAATTGTAAAATAAAATGTGACTCCGACTTGCTATGCTACAGCACACCACTTGCTCTTTTGCTAGCATACCTAGAAACATATATTGAGAACAAATGGTGCATTTGACCTTACTGACAGTAGCACCGGAGGGAATCCTGTGTTGTTTCAGAGCTGGTAAACCTGTGTATATCATCACTGGAGTGCAATTTGTCCCTGTTTTTCTTAAAAAACAACAACCCCAAACCTCCCCAAAACTTCAACATTAAAAAAAACCCTATTTTTTTCATAGCATTGATATTTTAAAACACTATGTGTTAGTACATATACATTGACACTTTCTGCAAAGGAAATAAGGACTTGCTTGACACCGTGAGGGTAAATTAAGTTTATGCATGTGTAAATACAAACCACAAAATACTATGTTTATGGTGTGATACGATAAATGAAATCAACCTTGCATGATTCATGATGAATAAATTTACTGAACTACATTTTTTTACCTTATGGGCACACGCATTAACCCATGAAAAGAAAATGATTCCTTGGCACTATACTTCTTTGAAGAGAAAACTCAAAAGGACCCGCTCCTGTAACCAAATAATGTCTAAAGCTGCGCACGCTGGGGCAAGGGGGGGAGGTTAAACAGCAGCAAGGGGCAGATAGAGACAGACCGAAAGATTTTCACCCCTTTGAGTCAACAAGGGAGTGTTCCAGCTGACATATGCAGCCTCTGCTTGCCCTTTGTCATGTCTGTGTTTCACCTCAAAAACTGTCAGTGACTTGTCAGAATCAATCAGAAAAGCTAATGCAATTCTGCAATGATGTACAAGTTTGGACAGCATGACATCAAATTTCTGGTAGTGTGTGTCAAGTACCATATGAAAACAGATGTCCTCATTACTCCACTGCTTTGGTACAAAAGAGTACATCTTACCTTTTTGACCCGTATTTGGCAATTGGGGGATTATAATAAAGGACAGCAAGCGATACAGCCTCTAGCCAGTACTTTTATCGTATAAATCGAATTCTAACGCTCCTTATCTTCCAGAAAAAGAAGGTTGCTTTATCAAGTACAGTTTTCCTGCTGGATGCGGCTTTATGTTCCAAAGTCTTAGAAGTCAGACTGCCAGTGCTCCATGGACCTGAGACAACCCACCATCTTGCTTAACGCAACAAGGGTTTCCAGAGGTTGAGTCATTAACTGCTACAGCTTGATCAGAAAACCCAAAGTCCATTACTGAGCAGTTGTGCATCTCCTGGATGGAGCCCAAGCTCTGAGCACGCTGAGGGACCTGCGATGCAACCTCACCGGGGGGTTACATACATCCCGGTCCTTTCTTACAGCCAAAGTGCTTGCTCCTAGTACATTCCATAGTCCTCAGGTGCCATAGCTGTGGGTGATGCATGGAAAAGGACCTATGGCTGCAAATTTATCCAAAATACAGCCAGTATTGTAATTTAACATCTTATTTCATTGTCTTAAATGATGAGCAGCACTCTTCCAACAACCCTCCCTTTCATTAAATCAGGACATACAAAACCAAACTAGAGTCTTCTCCAGCTACACTTCTCCTCTTTGCTACTGTCACCAAAGCTCTACTGACGCTATGTAAGAGAAGAGAGAATGGTTTTTAAGAAGGTAGTAAGTCAGGGTGCCAGCAGACTCTAACTGTCCAGGACTATTTGCCCAACGTGTAACTGCTGAAACTGGTGAAATTCCCACATGAACTAGTTTATCCAAGGCAAAGCATGGATAATCATCCTTCAGGTCATCCTTGCGGGAACAACAGGCAGATTCTCTAATTCCATTAGTAGAGGAATTAAGGGAACCCTATAACCTGAGGTGTATTAGCAGGTAAAAGAAGCTTGATACAAACCCCATTTAAATGTAAAAAGAATAAATTCCTACCATATGTAATTAGAGGGAGAGGAATAATTTTATCTCATGAGGATAACGCAAGCACACGTTAGGTAATACCTAGGAACAGGCTCAGATGCCTCAGGGAGGAGCATCACTCTCCCTGCTCGGAGAGAGCTCATGAATCTGAATCTTCCCAGAGAATTCCCTTTGTGCTAACAGGGAATGGCGAAGTGAGTCTCTGAATTACTTTGTTTGCTGGTTGTGCCTCTCCCTCTCTTACTGGGCTCTTTGGGGTGTACAGCCTGCTGCTATTTAGGATGTCTGTACAGCCACAAGCCCTCTCAGGGAAGGAGCTGGCAGTGAACCTTCTGTGCAAGGATGGGCATCGGCGACGGAATGAATCTCATCTGCAATAGCTCACGTTACATATTCCCCAGCAAGGAGATTTGCTTGCACAAAGCCACTCAGCATAACATAATACAATAATATCCAGAGTTCTGTATCACTATTCCTGTTCAAGTCTCTAAGCATGTTACAAAAGAGGGGCAGGAACCAGTAACAAGATCGGATTCATGGAAAGATATGATCCCTGCTTTAATAACAGGTCATGCTATCACCAGTTCCTAGAACACAGTATTCTTCAACAGCAATGGACAGATAAATGTAATAAGGATGGAAGTGTCATCAGTTGGAGTAAGATGCAATCAAGCTTTTGAATCCTTCCAGGTAGTGGCTTATCTACTGAGAGAGCCAAAAGAGATCCTGCATGGTACAAGTGATGGTTAAGTTCTCCGTGATTTGGGTTGAGGCTGCAATTAGTGCACTCGCTCTCACAAGCACCTGAGCAACTCATCTTGGGAGCTAAACAACTTTGGTCAACAGTAAATTAGCCTGACCTTTAATTTGCCATGGAATTGGCTTCATCTGTGTCCACTCTTCACAGAGATTTTAGTAGCTGTCTTTCCTCCAGGTGTTTCAGAGCTTCTTACTCTAAGTTCAGCCTTTTCAGCTACCCACATCCCGTAAGAGTCGCACACACAACATTTTATTCCATTACCACATCTAACACACTTTGAGTTAAAGCATGGTTTCAAGAGTATGGTAATATCAGCATATTTAGCACACGAAAGATACGAGATCTTTGAAGACTAGGGTTGGCATATTGCATTGCAGGAGTGGCTACTGTATTGCATGTACTATAAAGGGCTTCCATACTTCATTCAAAGTCACTCCTTAAGCACATACTGGTGCACAGTTTAGAGGCACCATAGCTCAGTCCAGAATTCTTTGGTATACACTAAATGCATCCATTTGACCTCCCACATCTTGTACATTATTTCCTCTTTCTGTGCAAGTTCTTCTCACAAGCCCAACTTGTTCTAGAAGATGGACAAAATGCAGTCTTTGAATGAAGAAAACAAAAAGTATTTTCACCCCCATCAAATGCATGAGTGAAGAATGATCAAGTGTTCAGTGCAGCGGCAGTTAATAAAGCAACTGTATCAAATATTAAGGCTAAATAGAGATTTTTTCCAGGCATAATAAGCACGCATCAAAAAGATTTGCCCACCCTCCCCATGTACTGTATATGAGCTGATGTTGCTTCGATCACCATTGCAGATTAAAAGCTCGTCATTACAGGAGAGGAGTTTTTGGCAGCGAATTGGAGAATGACCTCCTACTCCATATGCAAGCTGCAGCTTGCTTTCCTCTCCTTCCTGAAACAGATGCCAACAACATAGAGTATTAGAAGAACCCAAGCAACATGCCTACCAGAATGAAATACTGCACAGTACACAAAAACTCACCCTGGGGAAGAGAATCACAGAGTTGTTCAGGTTGGGCGGGACCTTTTGAGATCATATAGTCCAACCCACCTGCTCAAGCAGGGTCATTTACAGCAGGTTGTCCAGGACTGCCTATCGAGAGATGGGAGACTCCATAACCTGTCTGAGCAAGCTGTTCCAGTGTTTGACCACTCTCACAGTAAAAAATGTTTTCTTGTGTTCAGATGTAAGGAATAGCAGAGAACAAACCACATGTGACAAATACCAGCCATGCCGCTTCGTGCGCCACTGAAAGATGTTCTGATACTGAGATGCTGAAGAAGAGTAAGAACCTGAGAAGATTAGAAGGGCCAGATCTTAAGTGGCCTCCATGCAAACAGACAACAGACATCCCAGAGAAACCCCTCTCCTGTTTCCCTGCAACCCTACCCTCTCCCTCCTGCCGTCCATCCCCAGGGTACCCACACCTACACTCCCTACATTTTCCCAGCTGGTCAGGGTTCTTTACCCCCTCTCTCTTCTCCTCTCACCCCAAGAACTGGGAATCTCCAGGATACACGATGCATCCCTAAGGCCAGGTATCTTCCGCTGTACCTGTGTGACACCTCCAAAGTGAGGCAGCCACTAGCTGCCACACTCTAAGTATTGCTGCTCAGAGAAAATCGGTTACAACACAAATATTTAACAGATTTTCTCCTTAAAATTGAAACGAATGACATTTCTTCAGTAAATACATAGAATATTTTAATTGAATTTGTATTTGCTCTTCTGTTCACTGAGATCTCTTTGGACCTAGCGACAAACAAATCAGCCTGCCTCTAGAACTCCTCTATCTGCAAAATAAATCTCATTTCTCATTGAAAAAACTCAAGCCCCTAGGTTAATATTCTGATTTCTTGCTATACTGAGTATGAATCTTTTTACAGTTCTTTTGTACTTGTGACTCTCAGCACTGCCACTAAAATATTTCACTAATTTCCTCAAACATTAGCACAGGCTTGCAGTTGTTAAAATGGTTCTTTCTGATATTTGCTTTGTAAAAACATGATCAAGGACAGCACAATTTAACTTCTGCAAACATCAAATTTTTATGAGAAATCAACAGGGCAGCAGATACACGTATTATGAAGTTAATGGTCTGTCAAGATATTAACAATGTTGATTCCTGAAGAGAAGTCTAGAATTTAAAAGACAAAACTGGGTTTATTGGATAGGACAGATTGCTGCTTGTCTGACCGACTTAGTCTGTGTGACAGAGCTACGAGCTGCCTTTGGGTTCACAAGCCCTTCAAAACCGAAGATTCATGGTAATAGAAAGCTTTTCAGCATAAAGCACCCAACAATCAGAGTTAAAGTTTTATTTATTGGCTCTGACCATCTACTTCTGTTATCAACCATAAGGGCCCATACACTTCATCAACTCCCAACAATAGCCGCAAGCTTGGACAATCTGTCTTGTGTCTTCATTGGGTAAAACTTCAATGGAGCAGCATCGATTAAAGAACAGCCCACGCATAAAATGGAAACTCATTAAAATAAACTTTTTCAAAGGGGGAAGAAACTTCAGTTCCAATTGAATTGAACTGTTTTTATTTCGGAGATGAAAGCTCCATTACCCAGCTATACATTCATGTGCTCTTGGCTTAAGTGCTTTTTATTTGACTTAAACTTTTGGTTTCTTCCCATGTCTTTTTGGAGGCTTGAGAAACATAATAGGAATTCAGAGCTTATTGAGCTTGATTGGAACACAGTATCTGTGAACCTCATCATAATACCTCCTGGACCTTTATGTTTATCGTCTCACTGTGGCCTCTTTTGTGTGTTTTCCTGGCCTTTCCTACAAGAACAATTGTCTCCTTTCACACGTATTTGCAGAGACGTTTTTAATGCTTTAAACATTTTTAAATGAGCGGCCACAAAACAATGAAGAAATAAAAATAACGCAGGTGTAGTCATTTACATTATAGATGGAAGACTGCATAAGCTGCTGATGTCAAGATAGCTTTTCTAAAGTGTTTATATGAAAACTGACTTGCAGCTTACTGCCTGAAAACCTCACCTTGAACTTATTATGAGGGCAATAATAATATGAAAAAATACAGATGGTAACCTGTGCTATCTGGAAACTTCAGTTTAAACAGAGCAAGCCTAATACATGGTAGATTACTCATTTATATCAAAGCTAAGTAATAATATCCCAAATGCTTTGATTTTAGATGACTGAACACTAAATGAAATGAACTATATTCTCAGTTACTTACATATACTGAATGTCAAGAGAAATTTGTTTAACGCTGCAAAGCTATACAGAAATATTCACTGACTGTGCCACCAAACACCCTGCACTGCAGAAAATGAGCCCACAAATGCTTTACAAAATCTCCTCACACTATGTGCTTTTGTCTTCATAGATACTTTTACAAAACATAAAATAATCCAACTCTATTAAAAATACATGCAAATACTTCTTAAAGCTTTCTTCTTAAATAACAGCACACAACTTGCATAAAAATTAACATCGAGAAGATGAATATATGTTTGTGCTTCAAATTCACCAGCAATATTTTTTCCGCCTAGATTCTGGTTTGGAGTGAAAAAAATCAAATCACCTTTGATTTCAGCTAGACACAGATGCACACAACAGAACTCGGTTCCTCAAGTTTACATATGGCCACACAAAGGCTGAGAAAACACAAAGGTCTATTAACGATCATCTCCCTAGAACACAAAAAATGTACTTCATGCAGCACATTATTTAAAAACAAACAATGTGTGGGAATCAGACAGATTTAAGACCTGCATTATTCTAAATTTTTGCATAAAGACTCAGTGTTGATTATAAATTAGTTTTTCTTATCAATGTGTTCATTCTCACACATTTAATTCCTGAGGCTGATAGACATTAGTCTAACACTTAGACAAGACAAGGAGAGTCTGAATGCTCAAGAGAAAGCCATGCAAATCTGGGAGTCTGGGACTCCCAAATCTGATCATAATCTTACAGTTTCTATATTGCGTTTGTCCTTAGGGTATGGAATGACGGTACAGTTCACAGTCCAGCGGGGCAAGCCCCAATTAGCTTTCATCTTGGTACTACAGACAACATCGGTGAAGAGATACCTAGGCTGCCCCCCAAGTTTCTACGCTGACCACTATGCTGCCCCAGCTTCCCCACCCAGCATCGCTCTCACTCTAGCTAGATTAAAAGCGGCACAGTTATGGCAGTCTGCGCTTCATGTGCTGCACAGAGATGCCAATCACTTAAGCTATGCTTAAGCACACCAGAAAGTCCATTTTTGCCTTCTCTGCCTCAGTTTCACCAGCTGTAAATTTAGGCTGCTCCATGGAGATACTGCACTAATCGCTCAAGGCTTGTACTTAACGTGGTCAAAGCATTATATAAAGATCAGTTTTCAAAAACATTTCTTTTAAGGGATTCTATAGCTGTTTTCCACTCTAAAAGCATTTTTAAACGCGGCAAAACGTCTCAGCGTTAGCAAAACTTATTTCCTGTATTTCTTATTTAAAATCTCAATCTAAAAAGTCATTTGAGATAACACCCCCTCATTGCTCAGGGCACCGGAATCTGCAGGCAGGGTTTTCCTGCACAGAAAGTCACCCTAGAGTAGGGTGGAAGTTTGGGTACACAAGAAATGTGGGATCAAGTACAGACATGTTAGATTGCTTTGCTACTTAACATTTTTTCATGCAAAATTCAAAAGGTAATTCAGAACAAAAAAGTTGTACATCAAATAGAGAAATGTGTAATTGGCATCAAAAACAATTATAGAATAGGTAAATTAAACATATGTGAAAAATCCAGCATTATTACTAGTGTGATGAATATTTTCACAGTATTTCTTGATGGACTTCGCAGTTCAAACACACTTATGTCAAAAGTTAAACATACAAACCAAAGCAAAAGTCTGCAAAACTGAGCTATGCTTCTACATTGCTGTTCCTAGTTTATGTTCAGTGTAACTCACACGGATTGCTACTCCCTATCAGACTTTCTCAAGCCAACTGGAGCGACTTTAAGAATAAAGCAGAATAAGAATAAAGCAGGATACAGAATTCTTGCTTACACTGTCTTCACAGGTCATTTCATTATTTTACAGGTGGTTGCAATCTGCTTACATTTTACGAAGATAACATTAGACACGGTCATATTCAGGTTCAAAAGTGCCTTTTATAGCCCCAAACTGAATGCTGTAGTTTAAAAAATGAAATATGAATACATCAAATTATTATAGTTTAACTTGAGACTATTCCTTTTTTCCTGTGCTCACAAAATACAAACTTGCGCTACACACACACACACACACACACACACACAAAATATTCGGAAAACTTTGCTTATACTACTATTGTAACTGCTGGCACAGAGCTCTATCCCAATTAGACCTTAAAGAGATGTACTGTCCTATTATCTGAGTGCGTTTTTGGAAATGGCAATCAAAGAAATATTCTAACATGAACAAGTGTTTCTAAGTGCTAATTATTCATGGTATCACTTGCTGATTGGTGCCTGCGGCCATGAAAATTTATTTCTAGGCTGTATTTACAGTAAAACCAAAAGTGCTTAGTGGCAAGTAGCTTAATCAAATTTAAGAACAGCAGACAGATAACATAGGAGAATTTTTTTTTTTTTTGTTGCTTTAATCCTCTCATTTGGTTTTGAAACATAAGGCCCTGTTCACTTCATTTAAGTCTCACAATGACTGGAAGCCTGATCAATCTGTCTTGTGTCTTCTTAGGGTGAAACTGCAATTGAGTGGAAGCAACAGATGAACAAAGCCCACATTCAAATCTGTAGCTCATTAAAATAACGTTAAAATAGGGTAAAATCGCAATTGTAAGTGAATTGTAGTTGGCTTCTTTCAGCTACATACATTTGATTAATAAACCATACATTCATTAGCCATGAACCACTGGTCTTTAAAGTAAATTTAAATGAATGACCCTGCTTTTTTGATCTTCAGACAGTTTTGAAAACATTTATGAAATAAAGCTTAAAAAAATAGGTCAGGGGCTGTTTCCTACAAGCCAAAGAGCTAATGGGATACGATCCGTCAAATCCCATAATCAATTCACATTCTGATACAGAAACTTAGAAAGCTGCAAGTTTACAAGAGACATATTGTAAAACAGCTTTTACAGAGGGAAAAAAAAGAAGTATTGTTAATTTGCTTTAAACTCACAAGCAGTCCGACACTTCCAAGAACATACTTTAAAAAAATACTGTAGGAAGGCAACCTTAATTAAGGTTACGGCAACTTAAACAACAATGAAAGAACACAGGGCTGGAAGAAACCCCCTAAGTCACGAAGTTGAGTAGCCCGCAGGTATTCATCCCAGACCATCCTGTTCAGAAACTTAAACGAGGATGTTTCTGCCTTCAAACATGGGTAGAAAGTTAACCTAGTATTTTTACAGTGACTTTCCCTCAAGATCATCGCTGGTACTAACCAGAACTGCTGAGACAGGAGGTTGCTGCTGGCAGACGGGAGGTTGCAGCCTCTCTGCTACCATCAGCAAAGCCTCAGGCCCTGTAATGACCCCTCACGGAGAGATGCAGGGTAGCACAGGTGCCAGTACTTCATATTCGGACAACCCACATCCCCTCCTACCTTTCAGCTTTGATTCTTAATTTTGAAAAAACACTCGGCATCGTTGTAACCAAGTGGGCCACTCGCCGCAACAGAGTTGGAAATAGAGTGGAAGAAGGTACCTACAGCCTGAAGTTGACCCTCTGTGAGCAGAGCCACGTCCCTGCAAGAGTTATTCCTTCTTGTGCAGCTCTTGTGCAGACCCAAGTCAGAGCAAACACACAGCCCCTCCTAGCTGGGTAAAACTTCGGGGCAGGGGTGTCTGCACCAGGGACCTCTGCACAGCGGAGATGCTCTCAGGGTGGAACGGGACTGTTTGTTAGGCTTCTCGTTTTTTGGCCACCTTGTTTTATTTCCAGAAGAGCTCGTCTTTCTGCTTTCCAGAGAGAAGATAACTAAATGAGGAATAGAGCTTTGTCTCATGAACAGAAACCATTGTTGGATGACAAAAAGAATTACCAGGGATTGCTCCTAAAAAGTATTAGTTTATTCTAGGGACACTTCAGTATTCCTGGGAATTAATCAGTGGTTTCCCCTTCCTTCCCACTGGAATAATCCCAACTGTCTGCCATTGTTCTTTTATGAATTCACCATGGAGGAGACACAGACTGGAGGTCGTGGTGACAGCTGGAATAAGTCATTGCTAATCCCATCCCTGACACCAAATCAACAGGCCATGCTTTTAAAGAAGATGAGCAAGAAAAAAATTCCTAACTCAAATTCAACACTCAGCCCAACACCCCAGTCAGCCAACCACCCAAGCTGTTTGCTATTTGCCTGTCTCCCTAACATCGCCGGGGTATCACTCCACATTCCTCGCAGACTGTTTATTATACCTGTTTTACATTTTGAGGGCTCTCTCTGAAGCTGTAACATGAAACAATTTAGGTCGAGATTAATTTCCCTTAAATTAAAGCAATCAGTAAGGATCCTAATCACCCCGCATGTCCTATACAGCTGATGGAAAGTATCGTTCCTAGTGCCTAGTGCCAATTCAGGTGCTCAAGATCTGAATTCCTCTATAGAGAT
Source organism: Phoenicopterus ruber ruber (assembly GCA_009819775.1). Classification (NCBI taxonomy): domain Eukaryota; kingdom Metazoa; phylum Chordata; class Aves; order Phoenicopteriformes; family Phoenicopteridae; genus Phoenicopterus; species Phoenicopterus ruber. The sequence continues at coordinate 131,206,424 of CM020216.1, forward strand.
ATCTATCTTACTTCCCTCGACTGCAGAGGGACAACTATAGTCTTCACTTTTAAACTGGTCAGGTGCACGAACTTAGTGAGGGCAAATGTTTCTTACACTTCATTTACCAGAATTTCACATTTTATTTAAAGATGAGTATGCACCACGATGGCTTTAGGTTGGTAGAGAGTGGCATGCCAACAGTTTCCAGCCTGCATCCCATGTACCAAAGAAGATAGTAAGTACCCTGCTTTTGCACACATATGTGGGATTCGGTTTCAGATTAAATTTAGGTACTTGAATGTAGGTATCTAAAAATGCTCTATCTGTGCTCTCCCCCCGCCCCCAACAGCAACCAGTACAGTCAATAGAGCTCGAACTGATTTATTTCACCTAAATACTGAAGTAAACAAGCAGGGCTCAATTCAGCTGCCTCAAGACAGGGGTCTATCTACTACCGTGAGATGCTCCACAGTATTTATTCCACATTCACACAGAGCTGGCAGGTCTGACACTGCCACAGAGGGAGAATTACATCCTTCTGGACCCACAGCTGGAGGCCACACAGGACAGACATCTCTGTTTAGGAGAATGAATGGTGTCCTTAATGTCTTCATTACAGCACCAGTATAAACGATTTCCACAAAACCATTAGCAGCATCTCAGGAGAGGTGACCAGGGAGAGAACAAAACCAGAGTACAAACTAACACTGGAACTGCTCTGAATGTCCATTTGCACGCCCCGGAGGCTCAAAGGGTTAAACACACCAAGGTACAAATACCACGGCACTCAAATACGGGGTCTGCGCCTGGTAGGGATCACGCTGAAAACTGGACATCACGCATAGACTGCCTGGGGCAGAAGAGCACTCCCGCTTCCTCACATGGCAGCATTGAATTTATCCTTTAATAAAGCACATGCTTTGACTCATTTTCTGACAATATCTAAACAATGTGAACACCCATTTTAGCAAAAGTTATTGCGGCAGCTATTTTTAACTCTGCCTCAATATATGGCACAAATATATGATCAAAAAGTATATCTCAGTTCAGCTGGGCATGGGGAGTCTTAAGTTAAACTCTTTTAATCTTTTTTCTGTAGTGGCAATATAAATCAACCCAATTAACCCTCAGTGAAATTTCTCATAAAATTAAGAAAAAAGTAAATTTTACTGCTAAGCCTTTTTGAAAGAGGCTAAACAAAACTCTTCTTTTTTTTTAAATTATGCCATTTACTTATTTTACTATAAACGCCATCCATTGGTTATCACTGTGCTATGTTATTACACAGCATTTTCCATCAATATTTTACATTATATTTCTTGTGTGTTCAGTGCAGGACAGAAACTGGCTTTAAAATAGAAATGGAGGTAAATATCCATCGGTTAAAAACAAAGCGATGGTAGCAGAAGGTTTTTGACCTAAAATGTTTAAGATTCTGGAACTAAATTGATATTTCTAACCTTTCGTATTTATTTATTTCATGCATAAGCTCTATTAATTTAGCTTCATTACTATCATTAAACTTTGATTTACTCATTGCTGGAATGAGAGAGTTAACATGTCGTTCAAGAAGAAAGCCTTTACTTCAAGTTGAAGGCTGAGTACACATTCCTCATTTAATACCGATTACTATTATGCATGCATATCAAGGACTGAATGTGCCATATTTGTCTGCAGTGAGTACTGAATAGCAAATTTGTTTTACAAATCTATACACAAAAGTTTCTATGTCTTTTTAGAAATGCCACATCATCCACTTTCCCAAATATAAAATTCACATAGGAACTGAAAGGTCAGCAACTCCTCCTAATAAAACACGAGAAAGCTACCTGAAAGCCACCCTCACTTGAGGAAAACACAAATAACTTCCATTTCACTGGCCACCAGCTCTGTTTTAAGGGCTGACCCCACTCAGACGCACGAGAGCTACGGCAGTGCAGCCACTCAGCAGCTGCTTTCACCGGTTTGGAATTAAACCGCGGACAGCTGAAGATATAAAATAAAGAATGCAATATCTAATCAAGCCTAAAGCAAATAATAGTAGGGGGAAGGTATTTTCTGAGATGACTGGAATACGTTACTGGGTAAGCCTCTAAAGCAGAATTTGATGAGCATGCTGGGACAAAGATCGCTACGGGATCTCTAATAACCATAAGCAGTCTCCTTTTTTAAAACTCATTTGCAAGAAAGTAGGATAATGTTTCTCTCCATCTGAATGGGTCCGTATCTGTTGGCTTCTACTTGGAAAGCTGGAAAGATACCTTTCAGGACTAACAAGTTTCTGATTAAAAACCACTCAGAAACGGAAATTCTGCATGCTAAATTGCTGCATAAAACTCCTTCTTGTGACATAGAACATCCATAAAGTGCAACCAAACTTCATTTCCAAACACTGAAAACCAAACAGTCTGCTTTGAAAAGATCACTGTGCTAATTTTTGTTAAAATAAATACACTCATCAAACAAATCAGGAGTTGCACGATATGATTATGCCTCTTTCTTTCTAATGGCAATACTGAAGGAAAGCGGTCCTACGTTACTACACACCTTTAGAGCTGCTGAGGTTTTCAAACAATTTTTGAAAGGAGCCAGCTAGACATTAAATTAAATCACTCTGTATCTTCCTTTTGCTAGGGAACCACTATTTTAGGTTAAAAAACCCCCAAAATAGTAATTCTAATCTATCTGGAACTCAACAAAGCATCTCCAATAGTCACAGCCAGTTCAAATGGAGAACTGGGACCGGCTGCAGAAGCCAGTGGTTTACACAGAAAAAAAGGATGATTCATACGGGAAGGAGGTTACTACTGAAGTACTGCAGGGACTGGCTTCAATACTAGTTAGGTTTAATACTTTCACCAACAAAATATTAACTATAAGGATGTTAACGAGAGCATGAAGTCGGGACTCACTGGCAACAAAGAGAAGGACCAGAAATCACAAAGAAGAAATGTGGGACACCAGTAATGGAAATGGAAGATGTGTTAGCCTCAGGCGAGAGGTCATGCACTTCAGGACAGAGACAAGAATTTCTGCTCGGTGCTGGCCTTCCACACCTGAAAAAACAGAGGAGGCCAAGAACCGAGAGCTATTCATTTCTTCTAGTAATGAGACACAGAAACACAATAGTACTATCAATTCATGTATTGTCAACAGAAATATTTGTATCATTCCCCAAAAATCTCCCATGAAACCTCATCTGTAATTTCAAAGAAAATTTAGTGGACAATTAAAAAAAAAATCAAAAAAAAAAAAAAGATTAATTTATATGGTAGAGGAGTGAGACCAGTTCTTTGGACAAGGAGATATCCCTACTTAGCATAGTAAAATTAAGCCTTCCTAAAAATACACTGAAAAGAAGTGGAAGGTGAAAACAGCAGATTTATTCAAGCTAGTACAAAAGTGTGGGCACCAAAGTCTGGTCGCAAATTACCTATGAGCTCATTCAGGGGTGAGATGACAAGTCTAATTTTTTTTAAAAAAAACCTTTTTTCCCTCTTTCTCTCTCTTTTTCCCCCTAAACAAACAGAAGAATGATGCTTGGGACCACAAGTCACAAAACTCGTTTGTATTCTTATAAAGCTGAAATTCCTATTCAAGCACTTAACTTCACAAGTCGAATCCTTTAGAGAAAGACATAAGACAACAAACCCCATCTTCCCCATTTTCTGCAACTTGCAGTAAAATGACAGTTTGCCACAGGAAGACTGGAAATCAAATCTTTGTAAAAGAAGTCCTTCCACGTCACAAATTAGGCTTGATAAATTAGTTGCCTTGTCATACAAGTCTCAAATTCATGTGCCAAACTGGGGGTAGCAGGCAGGCCTGCCTTCCCACCGTGGTGAAAACCTGTCTCTGCCTGAAGTCCACGGGTGACATGAGGATTCTTAGCAATCTGACAGCTAAAAACGTGACCCACCTTCAAAAAAGAAGCATATGGCTTCCAGCACCCAATTCTGACAACATTTTGTCCTTATTCCAATTTTGTGCCAAATTCTCTAACTCTACTACATTTTCGCCTAACATATTATTCACCTTGTGAAAGGATGTTAATCAGTATCGTTGTCAAAATGCTTCTTTGGGAAGAAAATTTTCGCCAGGAAAAGGAGACTGCTTAAAAAAAATCTTTTTAGGGAATTGTAGCAACACGCGTTAAAACAAAAAAATACAGAAAGAAGAAAGGTGGATTCAGATGTATGCATTTTTATACTAAGATGACTAAAATTCTAAAGGAAACAAAGCAAAATAGGCTTTATTTCTGTGTGCTCACCCCAAAGAAACATTATTTATATCAGACTATCATTTCCCTGCCTCCATCAGGATTTAGAGATCTGAGTGTTCCATCACTCTAAAAAAGAAACTCCCTTTTTTTTTTTTCCTAATAAAACCCCAGCTAAATAATGTTAATACACAGACACACAGTACTAATAGTTCCACATTATTGTTTGCTTTTACCTCTTTTACAACCCATGTCCGGATCGGGAAACGCATGGCAGACATAGGGACATTGGGTTGACCAAACTAGAGTCTAATTCAGCCTGAGACTGTAGGGAAATGATTCTGCAGCATAAACCCACAACCCTACACCTATAGCCGAGTGCATCTCCAGAGTTTTTCTGATAAGAACTCATCATGGGAAAAGGTAAAAGTGTTATACGCTAGTGATGTATTATTTTTCCAAGGCACTGATTTCTGTCTATCTACGTATTTATACTGCTCTTCATCAGAAGGACTATCGCCAAACACGGATATTCTGTAGCTCCCGTTTGTGTAATTCCATTTGAAGTAAAGCAGATCCAGGAATTGCACTCGGTAAAATCTCCAGATTTAACTAAACGATAATTTCACGCAGCCAATATTTGGCGAAACTGAATAGCATTGGAAGTAAGCACTAGAATCAATCACTGAAGGCGTATAAAAAAGGGGCACAATAAAAGCCTACGCCTAGTAAGTTGTGCGAGAGCAAACAAAAGATTAAAAGAAGAAGGAAGCTGCTAATGCTTGAGAGCAGCCGGGGCTCTTTCAGGATGGGAACGTGTCTTACCAGTATTTCGTGCAGCGCACTGCACACAGCTGAAAGCACCCTTGCGCAGACGACTTTGGCCTCCACCACAACACAAGATGAGACAAACACGACCCCGAGTCTGACGAGAAGGGTGAAAATTTGAGCAGACTTTCACAGACGCCACAGAGAAGCACCCAAGAGTGAAGAAAGATTTCCAGGATTCCTCCACCCCACCCCTTCCAGGAGGTGAAGATAGCAGGTGTCTTGGCTCCTCATCCTCCCTGAACTTCGCTGGTGGTGCAGCATCTCCCTCTGTCTCTCTCCTGCTCAGAGGTTTGGTCCTCTGGCAACCAGCGAGTAGGTGTCTGATACGTTTTTTTCAAACTTTATGGCAAGGATTGCACTTTGTTAATACTGCCAGACATATATGATAGCTGTCAAGCTGGTGAGTTATTTTAACACTTGGAGAACTGGCTCTGAAACAATCAGGTAGCAAACTGCTAATGAAAAAGATAAGCAAATGAGTCAAATCAAGCATGCTGCACTGTCTGTCTTAATGTTGCTTGGTATGTCTGGAAAGAAAAATAAGTCTTTCAACCAGCCAAATTCATTTTTGTAACACCCAAGTGCCTTCCTGTAATTCATTAACTGACTTGACTCACATCTCTCCCCTGGGGCTCACTCTCATTCCCAGGGAGAGAATTGCAGGTACGGTGTTTTGTAAGTGCTTGGGGGTTTATTCCTCCTACCCACCTCCAGTTTTTCTCTGTGGAGTTTTCTTGCTGACTGCCCAGAGTTTTTCACATAGATGGACCTACAGGCACTCAGAAGGGTAGAAGGTTCTGAAGAATATAATTCTTTATTATTTAGTAGAAGGAAACGCTTAGAAGAGTTGTATACACTGTATGTGCTCAAAAATGAATCATTTCTTAATGCAGAATTTGCTTTTCTCTCAAGAAAGTGGCCATGACTTGCAGCTAGTGTGATTTGTTGCTCATCTGCTTCACCACAGCCTTTTTCTCCAAACAACTGCATGATCCAAGTGAAGACTTCATTTTAAAAAAATCTACAAAAGCAGGCCAAATCGGGGAGCAACTAATACAGGAGCACTATCTTACTCAAGGAAATCAAGTAGCATTTTTTTTTCATGTTAAAGAGTTACTAGTCAATTGACAACTCATTCTGCTGCAGCGACTGGACATCTATACATCAGATGGAGCATTCTCAAGACTGAAGTAATTCAGACCAGAAGGAAGCCCAAGAAGGAAGCATTCGTATATTCTGCTAAGAAAATGACTCCCAAACAAGTGAATAATGGCACAAGGGCGAAAGGACAATGTCACTATTTTTACTTACTTTACTTTTTCACTCTTTACACAGAGGTAATAGTTTAAGTTAGCGTGGGGTGTCCCTTCATAAAATGAGGCAAGCATCCTGAAAAGAGAACACAGTTGAAAAGCTGCTCTAAAGCTGTGAAAGGAAACGTGTTGCAGCTGGTGCAGGTGATCATCTTTTCATCCAGGCTGCCATCCTCTTCTTGTTTGCTTCCCTCCTACATGCACATACACGTCATTGTTAATTTTAAAAAGACATATCCTTGAATGTATTCCCGCTGCAGATTCTTTACTACCTCATCATTTCCATCCATGAATCACAAAGAGAGAGGCAAAAAGACTCTTACACAAAGAAATAGATATTAAGCTTTACGTGACTGTGATCATTTTGAAAGGCAGTAGTCCCCTAACCACAGTTGCTGACAATTACAATACGTTTGCTAAAGCGTAATTATGACTTGATTGTAAGTTTAGATTTTGTAATATCACAAACAAACAAAAAAGATGTATCTACGTATTGTAATTGGCTGATCATACAAATACTTATTAAATATAAACACATATGCTTTTGTAGATTTGTTAGAAAGATTCGTTAATTGCTTAATGAAAGATGTCTTTCAGATACTAATTCCTTCATTTAGTTCGACAGATTAAATTTTATATGAGGAGATATTAGCATGCATGCAATGAAGTGACAAGGACAACTAAAAAGCTTAAAATGTTAATGGATGAAGTGCAGCTTTCTCAGTTACTCTAAACTAAAAGCTATAATCTTCATTACATGCACTAAAGATCATCTTTTCCCCTGCTTTCTGCAGAGATAAGACAGCTATATTTAACACAGAAACGAACACCACAATATGTTTCGATTCAGCTGCTATATTTTCATCGTCATAAATAAATTATGAAAACTTTAAACAGTGCATGAATGATTCCGCATAGAAAACAACAACAAAACTGCAATTAATTTTTATAGAAGAGAAAATTGATAGTTGACATCCAAGCAATCCAATCGCTCCTATATTTCATTGCAGTAGCTTTAGGTAATTATCTTCTTGATAAACTCTCTTTGCAACGTGCTAGCTGAAAAAAACCCCAAACAATTGACTTCAATTACTAAGGCACTACAGGGTTAATGTCAACCATTGCTGTAAAAAGCAAATTACTAGCAATACCAACAGTCCAGAGCCTTCCTTTTTGCTGTAGACTGGAGTTCAATCTGGCATCGCCTTTTCTCTTTCCCCAGTAGGGTGCAGGGAGCCCTCTAGCTTCCATGTGGGTTTCCTACTGTGGTACATATTGGCCAGCATACAGCTGCTCTAAACAACTATTTGCATCTACAATGCGGTCATCCCACCACCTTCTTTTCAGATCAATATGATTGGGACAAACAATAGTTTGATTTTGATTGCTCTATAGTACGCTTGGGTAGAGCCTCTGAATGCAAGCGAATCGCTCAGAAACAATGGGCTGGTTCATCATCCAAAGCGTCCCTTTTCAAACAGCTGCCTCTGCCACACTCACCCTGACAAACGTCCAGAAAAACAGATGGTTTCAGCATTCATGGGCAGTTTAGTGAAAGCCCTAGAGTCAACTATTCAAGACATTTTATCATCTAGCTGATAATAGAGCATTGCTTGGAGATAAAAATTAAAAATACATTTAAAAACTCTATTAATTCGCACCCACGTACAGCTCCCCTCGCACACATGCAAAACAACTTCCCTGTGCCCTGTTACACTGCAAAGTGCAAGCGCGAAAGGAAGCTTCGCTCTTAATCCCTTCTGTGGGATAGCCGCATCGCTATGAAAAATGACAATCAGCGGGTAATCTCACAGATGACATATCCTGCAATACCCACAAACAAAAGCAATGAATTAGTAATTGAATGGGAAGTTTAACTTTGAGCTGCCTGGGGTTTGCTGTGGATTAAACCAGGTCCTGCTTTTTTTTTGTTTCTTTTTGCATTTTTGTGTGTGTGCGCGCGTATGTGCGTATCTGAGAGAGAGAGAGAATTGTTGCTTGTTTTTTCCAGGTGAACACGAATGCTTTCGAGGCATTGTATTAGGAAAGGCATAGGATGAGTCGTGATATAGATCCCACTCGTACCTACGGACAATCACATCATTTCCACTCAAGTCACAGGTATCAGCAGCCTCCAAGGCAGAGAAGCTGCGGTACTACAACGCCAAGGGTCTCTGCTCCCTTGAACACGGCTGTGCCACACCTCGGTCTGGAAGGACGTGAAGGACAGGCTTAAGTGCAGCCATGACCATAGCTCCTCAGGTCCACCGGCCGCGAAGCCTGACCTAGGGATGATGAACGGGCAGTATTATCCTTCTGGGATGTCTGGGCAGTATTATCCTTCACAGGATGCAAGATTACTTCCACTTGCTCCACAAATCCCTACAACTTTGGGGAGGCTTAAACTCCCTCAAACCACATTGGAAAGTGTAACTCTTCTTGAGGCAGGATAGGAGGATTTGGCTGCTAGGAAAAAAAAAGGAGCTATATTTATTAGCAGCTTACAAAAATTCATTATCTAGTGATCTATTAATATTTTGTCGGTGATCATATGAACTTTCCGCAGCAAAGATAAATGCCGTAACTGGCACCGCATTCGTCCACTGAGCTGAGCCGCTCCACAGTTAATTAGGATGTGCTTGCTCTAACTCTACCTTTCAGTGGAGCACGTGGGACTGAATCCTCCAAACGATGGGAACTTTTTGGTAGGTAAATGTAAGTATGTGTCATACAGCTCTAAAGGAAAGCAGAGAAACAGAAAGCAAGCGCCGGCAATCATTTTTGCCAGTACCTCAGTATCTAAATGATACAATTCAGCAGACCTACCTTGGAATTGAAAAATAAGCATAAATAAGAAAGAAAGAAAAATCTGACCATATACTGTAAGTGTGGACTTATTTCCTTCTTAAACATTTTTACTTTCTAAAAACACTGTTCTCACTCTATTGCATTTCAGTTCAGGAAAAAAATATTCTGGATCCAATCAGAAATCTCCAGTGAAGAAAACTTTACAGAAGGAAACCGCAGAGTGCTGAAGGATGGTACCAACCTGTCAAAATGATGATACTTAAATCCATGTTGTCACACACAAAAATAATCATCGTGTATCAAGCAGTTTTTCCCTGCCCTACTAATGATGTCTGTTTTGAACACTGGCTTCTCTGTTTCCCCAATAAACTCACCTTCCTCACTGCCGTACTTGCACAGAGACCCTCTGAAGCCACTTCAAGTATCTGCTTCCTCTTTCAGCTCTTTTCCAATGCCTCTGCTGTGACATCTCTAAAGATGCCTCTGCTATGACATCAACTAATCATGACTGAGATGAATATGTCACTCAGATAGCCAATATTATAGTTAGGACCACAAAAATATAGGTCTCTCAGAAACCTCAGGAGACTGTCTAGACCCTCCTGCTGCATAAAAGGGGTAAGGGAAATAAATATTCCAGACAAACCTACGTCCTTCAACCTTTCCTTTTAAATCATGCTTTTAAAATTCTTCATTTCCTCATGATTTCTTTTGGAAACTCTCCAATTTATCTACATCTTTCTTTATATGCAGTCCCCAAAACTGGATTCAATACTCCAGCTGAGGCCTCACCAGCACCATATGGTGCAAAATAATTACTTCCCATGTCTTACACATGACACTCCTGTTAAAGAATCCCGAAAAAAGAGGTGCTTTATTTGCGATAGCATGTCCTTTGTGAGTTATATTTCACTTGTGATCTCCTAAAACCCCAGACACTATTCTGCCTTCCAATTACTTCCGCCTTTTGTCTTTCTGTATTTATCGTATCTTTTCCAAGGGCAGTATTTTGCACTTCTTTACCAAATTTCACCTGGTTGATTTTTATCGTGGCCTCTTAATTTATAAAGATACTTCTGAACTGATTCGTTCCTCCAACGTGTTGCAACTCCCCCCCTCTGACCCATTGTCCTTGTTAGGGGGAAAAAAAAAAAGTGTATTTTCTGATTAACATTTTGAATGACGGATTAGAGAGCAGAACTCTCCCTGGAAGAGAGCGGCGAGCGATGTTAGGTGAGCTGCCCCTGCAGCTGGAAAGAGCACCACTGGTAACTTCTCTTTGAGAACACTTTTTTCAACTGCTTTGCAGCCACTTATGGTGATTTCATCTAGGCCATATTTTTCAAGCTTGCTTATAAGAATGTCATGTTGGACGGTGTCAAAAGCCTCACTTAAGTCAAGATCCATCACATCTCCTGCTTCTCTGTTACGCACTAAGCCAGTTACCCTGTCAAAGAAGGAAATGAGATTGGTTTGACACAATTTGTTCTTGACAAATTCATGCTGGCTGTTTTTTATCACCTGATTATTGTCTAGGTGCTTATGAATTGTTCTAACATCTCTCTAGGGGATCAAACCAAGGCCAAACTGGACTTGGCAACTGGAAAAAGGAGTACCCAGGGAATTAATGACAAGTCCTAAACCTGACTTTCTTCACCCCTGCCAGGCTGCTTCTGTTTACACCAAACTTAGCTTACGCTTTAAGATCAAACCAACAAAACCTGGTCCACCTTCCATGGTAGGACCATTTTGCAGTTAACCACTGTAGCTGCACCACATTGCTACAGTGCAAGAACCATTTAGCAACACTCGAGCTAATTCGTGTCCCAGAAGTTGCAGGGCTAAACTCCTACTCCCACTTTCTCCAACGAGGCCGGGACTTTGGTCTTCCATGTTCAGAGCTGGTTTTACATCTCCTAATGACACATTATTGCAGCATGCAGACACATACTTAGTTTTCTAGCACATTTAAAATGTTAACCACTCATTTACATTAATGGGAGTCTTCACGCTGCTTGTAACAGCCTTTGAACCAGGCTTCAGGACATAACATTTAGCATCTTTGTTGTTTTCATAGCCTCTCTCCCAGAAAGGTCTTGACCTTGTTTGAGACATTGGATGGTACTGCAACAACAATAATAAATATGATGGGAAAGTCGTAAATCGCCCCTCAGTTTGCAGAATCAGAAGTTGGGAAATCAGGAGATTTTTAGCCAGAAAAAAAAAAAAAAAAAAAAAAAGAAAAAAAGGCAGCAATCTGGGAGCATCCTGTTGCCAAAAAAAAGAAAAAATAAGCCCTTTCCCTCTCTGTTTTTCTTCCAGTTTCATGTTTCCCTGGTCAGCCTTCCTGATTCTTTTATTTTGCCAGTGTTCAAGCGAGCTCTTCCTTAGGCACAAGTTTTTATGCAAAAGACAAACAAGAGATTCTTTTCGTCCTCCTTTCTATCACTTCTTCCAAGGCGTCCCCTTACTTCTTTTCCTTTTTACCTCTCTTAGTCTCCAACACATTCATTCTCCCCTATAGACTCAACTCTCATCCTCTGTCATGCATTTTTTTCTGTTCTACTACATAGTTCCTATTTCTTAGTTCCCTTCCAAGTCTTCTTAACCATACAGGCTTTTATACAGGTATTCAAGTGTTGAACATCATCTTGCCGTCACATCTGGGGTACCTCCATTCAGCTTCCCATACCGTTGTTCCCATTCATGTCTCTTACAACCCATCTCACCCTTCGCATCAGGGAGGTTACAGAGCATCAAAGAGAACTAGCACAAGAAGGGCCATGGAAATAGCCACTTCACCACCTCTGAAGACAAGCGAGTGTAGATGGAGAAGACTGAGCACGAGAATCCACAGCACTGAACGTGGCCTCAACAGAAAGAAACAGTCCTGAAGGACATCTCACACTTGACTGGCGTCATGGCTCTTCCTCAGCTTTATTTAGATGAGTGGTTTGGCAACTGCTGAAGCCTCCAGGTGGTCCATACACCACTTCTAAGGAGGCTACAGTAGACAGCTAACATATACTACATGGCAGCCTACAGGCGCCAGAGTCCCAAGTCTTAAAAAAAGGGGTAAACTAAAACAGTAGTTCTGATTTTTTTAAGGTGATACTGAAGACATTCAGCAAGATCTTGTTCCAGTACTCCTCGACGAAAATCTTTGACCTACTATCGAGCAGGCCATTCCAGTTCATCTCCATTTCCTCCATGGCCATCTGTCTGTCCTGTTTTCAAGATGCAAGGTCTTGAAGGAGAAATTATTACCAGTTTTTACCATGCTCAGCACTATCGTAATAATAAATAGGTCTACATTTAAAAGCAATACTAGTAACATAATTAGATTCTCTGTTTACCTTGTGAAAATAGAATTTGTGTAAAAAACCACAATTTTGTTTAAAGTCTGTTTCATTGTTACTCTGCATAAATGGATTTTCCCCTGCTTTTGTGACAGCCTTCAGTCCAACACAGGAGATAGAAGTCATTAAAGAGGAAAATATAACAGTAGAATTACAGAAACTGGCGAGAGAACATAGAAATAGGTACATTTCCTGAAACCACTAGCTCTTTTTTTATGAAATGACTAGGTTTCAAGTTGATGTTGTCAGTGCAAGTAATCTTGAAATTTACACTACAGCAGTTTCACTATCTCAAGTCAAAGGCAGAGATTTTAAAGGAAAAAGTCCTTTTTGAAAGCTTAGGCATTAAAACTTTGAAAGTTATTTGTTGGCTTGACGAAGGTTATTGCATTATTGACAGAAATACCATTTTTTTATTAAGACCCATATGGCTACAAATACTTGGCTGCAGTGTCATCATCATAACAGAACAATACATGATAAAGTTTTAGATTTTCTATCCAGTCTAAGTGCTGTGAAATCCAGTCACCTAAAAGCATTAAGTAGTAAGTTCAGTTTTTATACTTAGCATTTCATAGGACATATAACACTAGATCATTCCGGGGTTAAGCGCAAGATTAGAATAAAGTATATCCTGTAAATTTTGTATCATATAGGCTGCATATGGACAGTTCTTCCATCTGCCTAGATGACTACAACAAGGATACAAGTAGATAAAATTGCAGTTAATTTAGTAACATGTACCCACATGATGGCAAGTCCAATTTTGATTGAAATCGTTTGAAGGTTCTAACATTTGCATCTCTTCAATCAGCTTTCACTTCTTACAGAGATTCATCATCTCAGTATCTAGCTGGATTGCATGAAAATATGGACCTCCATTAATTTATAGAACGAAAAATTGAAACTAACCCTGGAGACCATCTGGAAGGCATGAGTAGCATAAAAATTCAGCTCCTTGCCTGTAAGTCGCATCACTTCTCTGAAAAGAACAAAAGCAATCGCACAAACTTGGTTTTACTTTCATTTACAAGTGCAATTCAAGGACCTCTGTACCTCAGTCACATGTGTCTAAGTCATGGTTGCAACGTGGCACCCAAATTAAGAAGCCGAAAGCCCACGAAGCTGGAGCTGATGGCCAGCACCTTTCAGAGCATTCACTTCTAGCTGAGACAGTTCTGAAATGCAATGGAGACTTTCTCTTCACGGATACAGAAGGGACAAAGTGAATGCGAACTGCATGTTTTGGGGCAAATCTTCAAACCATTTTTGATCCTAATTAAAGATGTCTATGTGAACATCAACCTTGCCACAAAAAAATGGAACTGTCAAGCCATAGAGAGAAATGGTGGATGACACAACCCCTGTCTCATGTTACTGCTACTTACATGTGTAGCTTCACCGTACGCACACTTACACACAGGTTAACAAAAATTTCTAGTCTTTTATAGCATCAACATGTATGTTTTCCTCATTCATTCTCTTTAAGAATAAATCTCATTACAAGACTTTAAAAGTTGTGTACCATAACAATATTAGAGATGTGTTTATATTGATGAGTTTCCTGAAAAGGCTCTGCCCACGTTTTGTTTCAGGGCTAAAATATATTTGGGGAAGAATGGGCTCATTCAGAATAAATGCTTCTTTAAATCTGCTTTAATTTTTTCTGTTGAGTTAATCAGATATGACACTGATTTTACCCTGTACTCAGAACCTGTTAGGTATTCTGTCCAGCTGAAATACAAACACTGTTTCAATTACAGAGGAAGGCAGGTAGAAATTAAAAGAGGCATTGCTCTTTTAGGTTTAAAGTCGCTTGGCTAGTCAGATCTTCAAGAAGAATCTCTGTTACCGAGCTGAAGATTTAAACAATCATGACTTTCAAGAGTGTGTTTCCACCCCATTAGTGATATAGTAGTTCACATCAGAAAGAACTACTGCATTTTACAGAATTCAGCAGAGAAATGATTCTTCTCTAGTACTCGGTAGTGGCAATATTTCAGGTTTTTTATGCCATGGTTTTTACAATCTAAACACAGAAATTAAATGCCTGTAGTCATAACTCATATCCTCCAATTGCTTTAAAATGGACATTTAGCTCCTCAAAGGGGTTGACAATGTCTTTTTAAATTATAACTGCTGATTTATATCACTGTAATATGACAAAGTAGACTTACACTCCTCAAATCTGAAGATAGAACAAATATTCTTTACACACAGTAGCGGGCAAAGGTTCTTCAGAAATAAAATATGCCTGCCCTCTACTGACCATCTAAGAAACTCTTTTTTTTTTTTTTTAAACAATATTTGCACCAGTAAAATTTTTACTTGCATTTTAAATTTCATTTCTTTCCTCATTTGAACTCTCATAACGTCATGCCTCCAAATTAGATTTCTAGTCCTCACGTACTTGTTGCATCCCCCCAGAAAGCTCAAAGCCTGTCAGTTTGCACAACATGTTATATGTATCCAAATCTTTTTCTTCTTTTTCTTTCCTTTGATTCACTGGTCTCCTGAGAAAATCAGCAAGAGAGAACAGAGTAGCCCAGAGTTTAAAATCGGACTGTCTGCCCAGAATTGTTAATGTGAAAGACTCCTTTTTTTGCGGCAGCTGTTACAAATCAAGAAGTAATTGTACTTTGGACGTTCACACAGAATGAGTTTTATCCCCAGGAGAGCTTAGAAAAATAGAAAATGTTTGCAAAATTCATTGGATACCAGATTTCCAGGGTATTTTTAATCCAGTTTGAAACGCTGTGCACATGTGCTATCAGAATGACCAGTTTTTAAGAGTAACAAGAAAAACAAAGTTCTGCCTGAATGTGTGTGACCAGTTCTGGCAGGGACACACGAGGACACATCTGGATTAGCCATCTCCTTTGGACTTGCAATTTGTCTAATCTGTTTTAGACTTACTTAAAATGAGATGAACCATGCTTTAGAAGTGCTCCCTTCCCCCAAACGTACATGCAGCCAGATGAACCTCCAGGAAGGTACTCTGCGTTAGCATTTACGCTAACCACAAGCGAACGTAACCCACGCTGAGAAATAACAGGAACAAAGGAAATGCTCCTCTCCTAGCAAATCCAAGGACACAAGCCGCTTCAAAGCAGGAGAAGGAAGAGTTCAGTCCGGCGAGGATTTTGCCCTCGGACTCCAGGGATGAATGGCATTCCAGATAATGATCGTACCACCCTTTCTTTTGGGCTAGGTAGGGCCAGTACTGCCTCCAGCACAAGCCAGTGCTAACTGCTGCTGTGTTCAACAGCTTGCAGAGCTTGCCTCTGCACAGCCAGCATGAACACGTTAGGCTACGAACTTCAAACAGACCAATTATTCCCAACCAGTTCTCTGCGTGGGCACTCAAGGATAAGAAAGCGTCCAGAGTGAAAGTTAACCACCTGATCACACAAACAGGACCCCAGCGTCAGGCTCTCCAACCCTGACACTGATTTTAGCAGTGATTTCAGTAAGAACCAGACCAACTCGTAAGTGCTACTAAAAGCCAAAGACATAACATATAATTAATCCATTGCTCTTGCCATTGAAAACCCATAGCTATTCACTAGGTGTAGTCCTGTACTAATGCAGGACTAATATACTATGCATTACTTTCTATATTAATGCTATGATTTTCTATATTCACCAGCAAGTGGATCTATTCCAGTCCATGCTTTCATCAGGCTTTGGAACTGAGTTGGTATCTTCAGGAACTGTAGAATGGATACAGGCACAAAACTCTGAACAGATTTATGAATAGCATGAGGGTAGATTAGTAGAGAATTTGAACAAAAAAATCCATTGAGGAAACAATTTTCTTTTGCTATCTATATCCCAAACTGTGCTATGTAAATAACCTGAGAAGAAGAAAAGCAACAGAAGTTGTATGTTTTAATAAGCCATGTGCATAGCTTGCCCTTTTCTGAATCTCTCTCTCTATATATGGTATACAAAGACATAGAGAATATGTAGAGATACATATTTTCCCCCAATAAGAATAATAAATAGCTGCATCTTTATGGAGACACGCAATAATGGTGCTTCTGCTACTGCTGCTAGACAGCTGCCTAATGCCTATCTGCTACTGAGAACCAAAAATGGTTTGGAAACAGCAACTTTTTGAAGATGAATAAAAAGAAAAATCTCTGGAATCGAGTGTTTTTAAAATGGAATCATCTGCTCATGAGTGAAGTTTGAAGAGCAAAAGCTTTTATAATCATCTCTCCACCTATCTGGGCATTTGAATACTCTCCCATCACTGCAATTTATAGAGCCCTGTTTTGAAAAATTTCTCTACTGGGAAGCTGAGGCTCCGCTCTGGAAGTCCATGCAGCACAGGCGGCAACACCAGCATCATGTAGTCACTGGAAATCAGTCCCTCTAGAAATGAAGGTGGAAAGGAGAAGATACACCAACCGTGCTTATATCAGCTATTTATCAGTATAAAAAAACATAATGAGAGTAGTGACATAGTGGAATTATTAAACGTGAATAATATGGATTATATTCCTATTGATTACCTCTGGTTCTTATGATGAGACCAATAGTTCATGACTGAACATAAGTTTCAAATAATAAAAAATGTTATGTTGACCCAATACTGATCATTAATAAAGCGCACGTGATCGTTCTCACACAAGCCCAAAAGGATTACTTACCCATGTGGTGACAACAGGCAGTAATTAATCCTCACAGTATTTACAGCAAAATTTCCTCTGGGAATTTTTCATCACTCTTTCCTTAAGAACAGCCACAAGCAAAAAAGGTTAGTATTTTACCTTACACTAAAATTAATCACAACCTTTTGGAAAACCTAACTACAGCAACACTGAAAAACTGAGTCCAGAGACATCTTCACTATCTATTTCTTCCCCATCAACTTTGCTATAGATACCATCACAACAGAGACAGATGCACAGTATCAAGAAAAGCAGTTCTGAGCGCTGCCGCTGCCAGACTATTGAGCCTCACAATGTACATAAAAAAGTGTTACCCCTGAGGCAAATAAACATAGCAAACACAGTCCTCCAAGAAATACTACACAGTATTGGAAGTTTTACGCTATATTTAAATCTTGTCCTCTCATTTTAATAAGGAAATATTGGTACTGCAAGAGGAAATGACTCTTCCTGCTAATTTAAAACAGGCTTGATTTTTGCAGTAGGACTGTGAAGTGTCCTTTTGAGGTTCCCCTAATCCACAGAGCCTTGGAGAGGCAGGACCTATCTTTGGAGAGAGAGGCTGAGCGGAGCAGAAAGATGCAGCTCTCTTGCTGACGCTGGAGAAATCCGCATTCCCTTGTCTGGGAGATGATGTCCTCCTTCACCTGAGCACTGACACTAGAGTCCCTAGGGTCTTGCACAGTGAGGAAACGTGGGGGTTTGCAAGTGGAGGTCCTAGGGAAGAGGTAGGTATTGCCACCAGACACCACCTCCTAACCAGACAGACGATTAAAGAAGGAATGCTAGCCTGTGCTCTGCAGTTTATTGTTGAACACTTTTCTGGATAAAAAAAAAGTAAAGTTGCCTCTTTAAAAACATCTTTAGCACTTTCTTTTTTTCCTGCAGGCCAGGACAAAAGACTAATTGTTGTAATCCTCTGTCTTTAAAAAAGAAAAATCTATCATGGTAGCTTTCACGTAATGTTGCACATTTTAGTTCTGATCTTCAATTTCTTCCTTTTCCTTCTTCATTTCAGCTTTCTGAAACCATCTGCTTTCTGTTAAGATGAATTCTTAAAATCCTGTGAGCTGCTCATATGAAGCGAGTAAAAGTTGGATTTTCTAAAAGAGGCAGAGATTTGCAATGTAAACAACCTATATGCAGCTTATATCTTCATTCAGGTTTATAGCAAGTGGGCGGATACGTTGCATAACTACACTTCAGAAGGGGTAAATTAGGTGCTGAAATATGCATTTGCTTGTGTAGTGAACCAACTGCACTAATCCAAACAAGCGTGCATATTTTTGTGCTCATAACTGTGTCTCTTTACCTTCTGAAAACGTGATCTCCTATGAGAAAGAATATTCAAGGTTATAAGAGCCTACAAATCCCCTTCATCACCGCCTATAACTTCTAAGCTTTGCGGTCTCTAGTTACTCTTCACCACGTAAGAGAGTGTAGAGCCCCAGTGAAAATATTTACAGTGTGGTTAGCTAAGGTTGATAAGGTTTATGAACTGCTTCATAAATATTAAAAATTAAAAATAACACAGCAAACTGTGTCCGATTTGCTTTCTTTAGGCACGTTACACGGCAAACGAGCAAGCTGCAGCCCAGAAGCAGCCTAGCTGAGGCTACACGAGAGCGGCGTGTGCTGCAACGCACCTGCTGAGATGCTTTACGGGCAGGTTAGTGCCACAGAGCTGCGGGAGCATCACGCGGCCTCGTCAGCTCCTACTTGTTTAGATAGCGTTTCTCTTCCCACTGTGTTGTTTCTTCTTGATCGCAAATTAATTGAGATGGTCTGCAGGTTACAATATTAAGACAGCAAATTAATAAATGTCCAGTTGCGGTGGCCAGTGCCCATTATCCAATCCAACGCATGGGAGATGCCCTTGCCACAGGACGAGACACAGATCCCGTGGCATCAACTCGGGCTGCACAGCACAGCCCCACGCCAGACCAGAACCCAGGAATGCTCTTTAACAGCATCTTTAAAGTCTGTATCTGTGCCTCAGTGCCCTCATCAGCAGGGTATGGACAATAATGCTCTCTAGCCCCAAATTACTGTAACAAAAGGTCCTCAAAAAGAAGGTGAAAGATGACTGTATGACATTACTAAGTACTGCTTTATTCTTTTTTGAAGTAGATGAAGTATAGGTCATTTCAGCCTTTAATCGCATCCATGTCGTTTCCTCTGGCATATTGGCCTAGTTCAGCCTAAAGTTAATGATGAATATTTTTAGGCACCAGAACCCCACTAAGAAATCATTTTTAGGCCTTTTGCTTTTAAATAGAGACAGCTACTTCTGTCTTCCTGAAAGGAGTGGATCACATTTGCAAAACAACTTCAGTCCCTGCCCACTTAACAGCATTTTGATCACCTTGGCTTAGAGGATCTCAGCAGTGCTACTCAGAAGTTTCAGGCAAAGGGCAAGTTCATATCCATATTTGAACCGCAGGGTTAGACAGGACCTGTAGGTCTGATCTTGGTTTGGGGAAGAAGAGGTACAAAAAGGATGGCTGCATTTTCAAAATTTGAATTAGTAGATTATTATATTATCAGATACATACATGGAAAAATGTGTCCTGTTTCACCAATGATGAGCACAAGCAAGTCTGATTCTGGGAAGAGCCCAGCCATGAGCAGCAGCTATAAAGGGATACCACAGGCATGGTAAATACAGCTCTCCAGAAGAGAATCCCAAATCCTAAAAGGCGATACCATCTAAGGGGTTCTTAGTCTTGACCCCATTTAGTTCTGCATTAAGCATACAAAACCCAAACATACAGTGGCCGAGTCATTAAAATGCCTGTGGTGTGATGTACCTCTGGAGACTCTCAAGAGGTTGAGTTCAATCACAAGGCAAAGCGCTCCTCACCAAACTAACTGGTTACCATAAAAGCACTAAATTAGGTACATAGTTGAGTTTCAAGCAAAAAATTAGGGGGCAGGGGAGGAAGATTGTTCATAAATCTACCCTCTGATGAGGATATTCTATTACACAATCATTCGTAAGTATATTAACATGTAAAAACAAATTGTGATGGGTTAATGGGTTGAAAGAGATTGTTATGGAGAACCATTAAGTAAGAAAGAGAATGAAAGGGAAACAACAGTGGAAAGTATAAACTGGAAGTTAGGACTGTATTTTTTCCATTACATCAACAGCATTCATGCTAGTCTACAGATAATGACCTATGACAGTATTTATGCTTTGCTCACTGTTTTATAAATTTTACTTTGCGTCCCTTTTTCCCTCTTCACATTGTGCAAAAGACGCATTCATTACATTTTTTCATGTTTTTAGTTATAAATACACATTCTATCTCTTTGGGAACTTAATGGATGACTGGAGAATTAGTGAGACTGTAACATCAGAGGTCTGAGCCTGACTAATGCGCAAAAAAGATTTTTAGCCGCACTTCTGAATGTTACTTTTCATTCAGGCCCAGTTAATTCATTCATTCTATAAATCAGATTATAACAATCAGACCAGACACTATCTTTTAACCTATGTCTTGTATAACTGAGGTCTCTGTCCTGGAATATTCAAGAGTTCCTGTAAGGCAATTTTTGACTACAAATAAATAGGTCAAAGCCCTAACAGATATTTGACGGGAGGGGAAGTGAGGATGACTTAATGACTTGAAATCTGTAAACAGTAAATACAGAATGAGAATGCTGCAAAACACACTCGAGTTTTAAGGAGAGTCTGCAAAACACCGACCCAGGAATGCCAGACCCGCCACTAAGGAGACTCGCAGGTAAAACATGAACACTGTAAGGAAACACATTAAGGAAGACGAGCAGGAAGAAAGAGTCCGGTGACATGAAGATGATCTTGTTGAATCAACCAGCACAATTTTTAGGTCCTAACTCAAAGTCGAGGCTTTTCTCCTTAATATTCCTCCCATGACAAAGACACACATGAACAGAGAACTGGCAGGCAGCTAAAGACACCGGCTGCGTAGGCACTTCTAGCGCGTAAGTTTGTTATTTACAGTGCGTATCGCTAACCCCATCGCAAAGGCCACTTTTCCCGCAGCGTTGTCCCTACAGCTTAGAACGTCTCTCCTCTATTTGCTCTGTAGCATCCTTGTGATATTTTCTGAAGAAACACCCACAGTTTGCCCAGAGCAGGCCACTTGACCACGAGTCACCCTGCCAATAGAAAACACTTCATCTTCTGGTTTTTGGTGTTTGGTGCAAACAGACAGAAACAAGCTCCACATAAAGTAAGAAAAACCCAGCGTTAACACCATAATACTTAATATTGTCTGGGTTTTTTTTTCTTTTTTTCTGGGCACACACGGTCTTTCCCAAGCATGTACCGATAACTGTCTGCACTAAACATGAACATCCCCTGACCGAACACTATATTCTGTCTTCTCTGCGAGTGGAGAAGAGAGATGGAGAGATGCCGTTCCTCATGGCGCGGTTCCAACACCAGAGCAGCTATCAGCGATATATATCGAAAGGAAGAAGGTGAATCATTTCTTGCTATGAAAAGAACTGCTACTTTGCCATGAATTTCTTTGTTAAAACAAAATTTCTTTAGTTTCAACCTTTTTTAACAAGCAAAATGTTCTAAGCTGGTATTTCAGAATTTGCATAAAAGGAGACCTCTTGGACACACTTCATCATTTCAAAATATACACTTTACACCTAGGAAAATGTATCAAAGCCACAAATGCTTTGGTCAAGAAGTTTCACCCCTCTTGAATTGACTGATGATATCATATGTTCTAGGAATATTTTTATCATCTGGCATGTTGCTCGGCACCATATGGCACAGCACACTGACAAGAGAGAAAGGACTAGTTTTAAATATTATATATATAGGTAGATAAAAATAAATGTTACACTTCTATAGAAGTATAAAGACACTATTGCACATTTCTGTAATTCTTATTACAGCAGGGGCTCATTGTGGAAGGTATGTTTTTTGTCCTCACGCTAAAATACAGAAGTAAGAACTACACAAGTAAAGCATAGAATAGTTTCAAAAAAAAGAAATGCAACCCCTCAAGGAGAGCTTGAACTGAATGCAACACTTATTTTCTCACTTAGTAATGCTTCTTTTTCCAAGACTTGTAATTATTGTAATAATGACATGTTAACCCTTTCTCTTGGAATTAATTTCCTGCAGTTAATTCAGATAGACATATTTTATAGTCACTTACAATTTTTATATAGAGCAATAGCTCCAGTTCTGTCAGTACTGGAAGGGATGAAGTCTGCTGTTTTTTCCAAGAAAACTTTTTAAAGGAAAGTTCGTGTCATTTGGCATTAATATACATATATATTATCTCTTTGTTTTTCATCATTATTTGAGGTAAAATGACATTATGAATTGTACAAAATACTGTACTGAATTTTTATTTAGGCACAGATCACAATTTTTTCTATTTGGCAAAGGAAATGTGAACTTTTGGGGTTTTTTAGGTGAGTTCACTAACTGGGTAAAATGGAACATTTAGCCCAGAAAAGTTTTCACCATTTTACTGAAAATCCTCTTTTCTTTTCCACTGTGAAATCTTCTTGATAGTTCTTGGTTCAAACTCAAATACAGCAAGATCTCATGTTATCCTCTGACACGATGACAAACCAGAATGTGAAAACGTGTCTAGAGAAACAGAAAGTTTAAACATATTCTATACTAATACAAAAGCAACCAAACCTCCATGACCTCCTTTTAGTCATCTGCTACTGCGCTTTTTCCCTTCATAATTCATCATTTTAGGAACAGGATCCTAAACTGCACACAAATCTTCTCGAGCTTTTGAGGACATCTTCCTGTCCATTCCCTGTGCCTTCACCATACAAACATTTGTCTGCGTTAGGGCTTTTCCAAGGTACTTTTGGACAGTCCAAGCCTGTAGGAAGCCTGACCCCAACAAATGAAGTGTTCATCTTCCTCCCACCTCCAGATTGTCCCCCTTCTCCCAGGCCCACGCACCATAGTCTACCCCACCTCCATGACATGCTTGTGCATATGGGACAGTATTTTTCAACTTTGCTTCTGTTCCAATCTTTCTTAACCCATCCATGCCTACAAATAATAGGTGCTAGCCCATCCCACAAGCTGCACTCTCCTTCTGCCTGCCTGTCCTGGCACTGGCATGCTCCCCATCCTTCCACCCAGTCTCACTGTTCTTGGTAGGAAAAACTTTTCCCAGTTTCAGACCTTGGAAACAGTCTTTCACTCTCTTCCTCACCAAATCTCCACATCATTTAAGATCTTAAATGAAATTACTGAGTTTGCTTTATAATTGTTCCTATTACAGCATATCACGGAATCACAGAATCACAGAACGTTAGGGGTTGGAAGGGACCTCTGGAGATCATCTAGTCCAACCCTCCTGCTACAGCAGGGTCACCTAGAGCAGGTTGCACAGTACTGCGTCCAGGTGGGTTTTGAGTATCTCCCAACAAGGAGACTCCACAAACTCCCTGGGCAGCCTGTGCCAGGGCTCTGCCACCCTCACTGTGAAGAAGTTTTCCCTCAGATGGAACTTCCTGTGTTCCAGTTTGTGCCCGTTGCCCCTTGTCCTGTCGCTGGGCACCACTGAAAAGAGTCTGGCCCCATCCTCTTGACACCCACCCTTGAGATATTTATAAGCGTTGATGAGGTCCCCTCTCAGTCTTCTCTTCCTCAGGCTGAACAGCCCCAGCTCCCTCAGCCTTTCCCCATAGGAGAGATGCTCCAGTCCCCTCATCATCTTTGTAGCCCTCTGCTGGACTCTCTCCAGTAGTTCCTCATCTTTCTTGAACTGGGGAGCCCAGAACTGCACCCAGTACTCCAGATGGGGCCTCACTAGGGCAGAGTAGAGGGGGAGAAGAACCTCCCTCGACCTGCTCGCCACACTCTTCTTAAGGCACCCCAGGATGCCGTTGGCCTTCCTGGCCGCAAGGGCACATTGCTGGCTCATGGTGAATTTGTCATCTACCAGGATTCCCAGGTCCTTCTCCGCAGAGCTGCTTTCCAAGAGGTCAGCCCCTAACCTGTACCGGTGCATGGGGTTGTTCCTCCCCAGGTGCAGGACCCTGCACTTGCCCTTGTTAAACCTCATGAGGTTCCTCTCCGCCCAACGCTCCAGCCTGTCCAGGTCTCGCTGAATGGCAGCACAGCCTTCTGGTGTATCAGCCAGTCCTCCCAGTTTCGTGTCATCAGCAAACTGGCATTAGCATAGTACAGTATGAAGACAGCAGAGGAAAAAAAAAAACTGTTAGTGATCTATTTTGAGTATTTTTACAATGTCACCTACTCCTTAGAGTTGAAAGTTCAAAAGAGCTGGAAATAAATGGTTAAATAACATACATACATTAACACAGTATCAATAGTAAAGCAGTCTCATTTGCAAGAACTACAGCTGCGCTTATTCCAGCCATTTAAGATCAATGAGGAACTGCAGGGCTCAGAACAGGCTCTGGCAATCAGCAGGGCAGATGCTGAAGTATCTGAGAGCTCCTGAAGGCTGCCCCTGTGCTTGCTTCAAGCCCTGGCCACCCAGCTGGGTTCCCCAGCCTCAGCCCTTCATGCTGGACCCTGCATCAGAAGCACGGAGGGGTGGAGGCTCATGGCGGTGTACGGTTTGCAGACCCCGTGGCCCAACAAAGCTACAGCATTGCCCAGTTTCCTTCTAGTTTCATAGCTACAGCTCTGTGCTTGAGTGGTTTGGGGATGAAGGGGTGATAAGAAGGAAACTGTGCATCGTTATTAAAGCTCTTCTCACACTTTAGGGATGCACTCATCCTCATGCACCTATCCAGTACATGAAATAAATTTATTTTGCTGTGAGGGGCTTCTCTTTGAGTGCCAGGCAGACAGTCAGAAAACACCACTAGAGTTTCCACCTCTTAACAGCACTAGAGATACCCTGTTCAAGACAGAGTAACTATGCAGCCATACGCAGACGAAATAGATCTTTGGGCTGGAAGCTGCTATTGCAGTAATCAGTAATCATGTCCTGGATTATTTCCAACATGGACAGTTCCAAAGTCAACAGCTTTAAAGAACACAGTTTCCAAATGCTACAGGAAAGCCTGGTAATTGTAACTTGGGAGGGAAAAGATAGAAAAAGAAAATGTGAATGTGATTTAATATTCCTCAAGACGACTTAGATTTCTATTAGCCAAAGTACCGTAGTTTGGAAAACTACACAACTTGGGTCAGTAAAGAACTGAAGGCGACCTTTACTAATAAAAACTAAGGACAGAAAGGCATATCCTACGGATATAAAGGAGAAAACATAGTCTTACCTTAAGGATTATAATTTCCACCCTTTACTTCTAATGGGTATTCTCTTTTGCTTTTAATAATTCTCTATAACAACCTCTCTCACCCCCCCCAGTCTGTAGGCAGTTTGTTACAAATGAGTAAGGGCAATTGGAGCCCTCACAGGGAAAAATTCAAAGCATGGTAATGTGGTTGGTAGGACTAAAGATGACAGGAGAGAGTAAGCATGTTAGAAACAATGGAAATCATGAAAAGAAGGAAAACTTAACTTTCTAAGAAAGCATATTGGCTTGAAAATATGGGCAAGGATAGTAGTCATCAGCCTGGGAGGGCTTGAATTCCAGCTGTCAGACATAAACAGGGGTTTAGCCCAAAAAACCTCTTACAAAGACACCATCTCTAAAGAGGGATGGGAATCAACCACCACACAGTTAAACGAAGAAGCTTGCAAAAACTCAGTTAAGTCTTAAGTGAAAAAATTGAGCCTTAGCAGGCTTTCATCTTAGAGGAGAAACACATAGCAACCACCAGTGATGAGGAAACGACAAACCCTGGTTATAAACGTGGTATTTTAAACACAGGGATGAGGAACAAAAGAAACCGGCTACCAGGAAAGCCAGGGGCTGGTCTGGAAGACGCATACTCTCCAAAGACATGTTGGCATGGCATCGCAAAGTGAAATGCTAAAGCCTGCTTCAAGCAAAGGGTCAGAGTATCTGCTCTCACAGGCTCTTGGATTTGTAATCAAGGAGATGATCAAATCAAACAGATCGTGCTCAGAACAGGCCTAAGCATAAGGAGGCAGCACAGAAATGTCTCCTCAACAACAGTCATTCAGAAACAACAGCCCTCTATCTACCATTAATTCTCAAATTAATTCTCCCTGCCACGGAGCCCACCATTTGTTCAGTTCTCCCTCACTGTGACTAATAAAGCCCATTATCTTTCAAATATTTGCTCCTGATCACTTTTTCACCCAGCTCCGGGGACCTCTGAGCCCCTGCAGTTTGGTTAAGTAAGGAGCAGAGGCAGTTTCACGGGCGGTTACGGTGCTGAAGTCTCTGAACGGGCTCTAGCCACCATCCAGGGTCTGCATTAAAGGACACCAACCATTTCAATATACAGCTTAGTAACACAATATCAAAGCTGACTCCCAAACCAAAGTCTCAAGCATGCATTTACACAGCAGTGGAAAAGAAGCCAAGTTATCCACAAGACCATCTTAACTTCGGCATTTAAGGAAGGATTTGGTACACAGCAAGTGTATCTCAGCAGGCTTAGCAGGCTTGAAAATCTGGCCTCTAAGGATTATCTTTTCTATAAGGGCCTCATTAAAATAAAAATTAGATTTCTCTACTGACTGCTTTTTCTTGAACACTTTCTGTAAATATCAACATCCAGAAGTAATACCCAGAATAAAACCTCACCTCCACTTCTAGAATATTTGTAAAGCTACCAATATAATTTTACTATGAAAGGACAATTTTATTCATCTTTGATTTTTCAACCTTGGGAAGACCTCAGTCTAGACAGAGTTTATCAAACCAGTTAGTGCATGAGAAGCCTGTTCTCTAATTTTTATAACTTGCCTTAGCACAGTTAAGTAATGCTGGTGTGCAAACAGCTACATCTTCTATCAATTAGTTTCTAAAGTGGTGGAGGAAGGCTAATGAATTGCAGAGTTATACAGAACAATAAAGTGAGATTACTTAATTCAGTATTATGGGTGCTCAAACTTCAGTTTTGTTTCAGACCAGAAACTTTTGTGCGTCCGATATAGCCAAATGTCAGTAATATCCAGGCTGAACGGGAAGACCTGAGCCTACCAGAGAACCCAACCCGTGAGAGGTGGAGCTCCATCAACTCCCCACAATGACCAGTGACACAGACGGTCAGGATTTCAATGACAATGGCAAGATTTCTCCCATTAAAATCACTGGCAAAACCTCATTTGGACAGATAACAGGAACACCATCAGGCTCCAGAAAATTTATTTATAAAAACTATGTAAAAAATTACATGAAAACCAGAATAAATTTTTTCAGTGGATCTAAGCGGTTGTTCAAGCGAGTGGAAAATCTAGCCGTTCGCGGAAATGAAGGACAGATGCATGGTAGCTAAAACTCCGTGAAATGCTCTGCAAATCTATGGGTATATATTAGCAACAGAATAAAATACTCCCCTCCAACTTCTGACAAAACTGAAAACATGGAAACAAAGATGTTAGTTAAACAACCCCCTTCTGGAAGAATGCTAATTAACTTTTATAGGTTACATTTTCTTGATATACCGAAATCAAAATGACACAGCCATTTGTTTTCCCTGGCAAAGTCATGCACATCACTGATTATTCAGGTTTTGAAAACTGTGTATAATACATACTACCACCTACACAACAGCACAACACTGACATTTCAGCACAGAACATGTTGAAGCAGTATTTCTGTACTGGAAAAAAGAACAACTAACAAAGACATTTCCTAGAAGGTACCCATCGAAGAGAAGAGAATAATGTATAAAACATGGGCCTCTTCTTGAGAGCCTGAGGTTACAGATGCCTTTTACACCACCACATCATGTTCCCAACATAACAAATCTGGCAGAAGCACCAGGTTGAAAAATGGAAAGCAATTTCACTTTGATTTTGCGGAGCAAAAAAGACTTATCAACTTTTTGCAGTAATTTTTGTGAGGGAGAGTACATTTAGGGGAATTACAAACAAGGTGCCTGAATGTCTTTGTTCCATAGTCTTTCTTACTTTAAAAATGTATTAATTATTGCAGTCACCACTTTTAATAAGCCAACATAAAATGACTTAATATTATTAGTAGTATTCTTAGTACTACATCAACCATCTTCTGTTACTCCTGCTTATGAGAGAGCCTTTACTTTTCATCCATGAGAAAATCCAAGTGATCCTCCCTAATTGTACATGAGTGCCACCCAGATAACTTGCTAATTATTCAGAAAAAATGGACAGAGCCTCCTTATGTAATAGGATGCTCCCTGCTGAGCAAGGGAGGTGCTCCCTGCTCTGCGGGAGCCAGACACACTGGGCATCATCCGAATCCTTGCTGTAAATGGGTGACTTGAGTGAAGTCAGCGAAGTCCATCAGTCCAAACACGGTGCAAAGGGCATAAAACCCAGGCTGGATCCTCACAGTACTCCTTGCACTAGCACAAGGGTGAGGACCTAGCTATGCTTTCTGGGGAGAGGTGTATGCCAGGTGCTCTCACACACAAAGCACAGAAACATGGTAGATGACCCAGATCAGGACTCACAAGCCTGAACTAACTCCTCGCTGAACTCTTGACTAATGAGCCTGTAAAAAGAGGTTAAAGTTTCTGACAACACTATATGACTATGCAATGATAAACTGATTTTTTCCATGAACATTAGAGGTGAACACTCAGCATTTTTATTTCAGTGAGGTCTTGTCGAAGTAATAGCGATTTGAGCCCCAATGTGGCTCCATCACTGCAAGCACAGAGTGAAGACGACCTACTGGTACCAAGCAGCAGCACACTCAACCACAGATGACATGATTTAGAGATCATCAACACAGCACACACACAGCAGGCTTCCAGCACCGCCATCGCTGCAGCAGCACAGTCGCGCCGGGGAGTCACACCACAAATCTAAAGGAAGCCGAAGACCGGTAACGGTTTGGTTCCCCTAGCACTTTTTTTTGTTTTTTAAAAAAAAATGAAAGGGAAAAACGCAAGCTCTGATGATCATACGTGAACTCAGAAAACACATTAATTTCAACACATTAATAAGAAACAAACTCACTTTAAAGGAGTTGGGCTTTGCTTCCAGTTTCACCCAAAGATCTCCAAATGCCTGAATTGATGATAAATGGTAACTGACACTAAAGAAAATGGCAACCAGCATAAATCAGTTTTAAGGAAAAAAAGAGATCTTTTTCTTTTAAAAGTTATTGATTGTCATAAAGCCGTAGGCTGACAAGACCTATGTATTGATATTATTTAAAAGTTATGTATCATGAAACATTTATCAATTTAGCTAAGTTTGATTTTTGACACCAAACAGTACAGCTAAATTAATGTAAAGCTTACATCAAAATAAGCTACTATCAAAATAAGATACTAAAATAGTATCTTCAGGAGTTAAATCAGGGTTAAAGGAAAATTACTTATTTACAAGCATCCATAATGTATCAGTTGTGGTTAATTAGTATGCTAAGATTGCAGGAACGTTTGAATCTGGTAGTAATCAAAGGATGGTCGGGGTTTTCAGTCTAGCACTCTCTTCTTATGAGCTCTCTTTGTTTCCAAAAGTTTTACCACCTATTATACCCCAAGTAAACTACCCACTCTACACCTTTTCCATCATACACCTGGGACGTATCTTCCCATTTGCTTACAGTCCTCATTAATTCAGGAAAAACTGGCTAGCTAAAAAAGGAACGGTTTTAAAGTTGAAGCTGCCAATTCAGGATTGAACATCAGGATTAGGAGAAGTGATACTCCGGGTGGTAAGGAAAAAACTGAGAAGAGGACTGACACTCTTCATGACTGCAATGGCATAAGTGTGATAGCTGATGAGGCAAATGTCCTTTCTTTTGAACAAAATTAATGAAGCTCCGTGTGGCTCTGCCTGCAGGGTAGGACAAGGATCACTTCCCAGGTAGCGGGTCCTGCCCCACGCCCTGAGCGGGTGCTGGGATTTCCCCCAGCCTCCCTTCCTTCTCCCCTCACAGCTGGTTTCTGTGGGAAGGAACACACTCACATTTCACAACAGAAAAAGCCCACTATTTTTACTACCCACAACACATTTTTTTTCGTACTAGAAGGAACTATCTTGTACTAAAGTGACCAGAAGAAATTCTTAAAAATTCAGTGATAAGAAACTGCAGCCAGGTCTGTGGAGCTGAAGGCTACCAGAGGAGCTTCTCACGGGACAACTCCCTCACAAACTGGGGATGGATTTTTTTAAAGAAGTACTACCTCAGTTTCCAGATGCCCAAAACAAACAAAAAATACTATAATGTCACAAAATCTTTGTGGCTCAAAAGCCACTTTGCCACTTTTAGCGACTATATGATTAAGTTTTGTCATCACGATTACAGAAAATTCACATCCTATGCGGTCCACAGCTGGAAGACAGAAGTCCTTGACTGTGTTGTGCATCTTATTGCTTACAAACGAAAAAAGACTCTAAAGGCTTCAGCCTTCTCAACCACTGAAACAGAGTACTTTTGCTTCGTCTAAGTCAATAGAATTACTCCCCCCTGTCTTTTTTAAGAAAGGAGAATAAGCTTCAGATTGCTTTTAAAAGGTTAGTATCCCAGTGGAAAACACTGGATCGGACTCGTCAGCAGATGTGGTTAAGCACAAGCGTGCTAGTTTATGGAAAGAAAAACAAAGGGTGGGTTTAGCAGAGGACAGCGAGTGTGCCAACTCTGGCTTGCCGCACGCAGCTGCTAGCGTTACAGACCCAGAAAGAAGCCTGAGAGACAAGTCACTGCTTCACAGCATTAGGAACATGAAAAAATGGTTGCTTCATCATCAGGGCCATGTGGCCAGTATACTTCCATGCAATCCATACAATTCAAATACGTGTAATATTTCAGATTAAAGGAAACCTAGAATCAGCCCCAGCCTTTTAAGCTGTCAGCCAGCATGGGTTTGCGGATGGAAGTGAAAGTTCTATTTTTAAGCAACCTCAGTTACCAACAAGAAGTGGTCTCATCCTCCATTAACTTTTAGGTGATTAAAATTGTATTTCAGATACTGAATTGTAAACTCCTCAAGAATCGATGAATAAAGCCATTTTAACCTTATCAAAACCGAGCCTTGAAATTCTGTTCAAAGCATAAAATTAGTACCACATTCCCCTCCCCCCCAAGAATTAGTAGCACTAAGGCGAGGAAATGCTACTGTATATTCTGTATCATACCATCAAACCAGAAATTCACATTTGCCTCAGAAAGAAAGTGCTGATCTGTCAAAAAACTTGAGCTTCTGCTCAACTTAGAAGCTCAAGTCCCAGTGAAATCGGAAGGTATTCCAAGGCTTAAGAGGAAGCCATTGCTTCAGCAATTCACTGAATCACAACACAGGGGAACTCTTATGAACCCCAACTAAACTTGGAAGTATTATCCTTTACACGGTGAGGTACGTCACTACGTAAAGATGGTGAGATGGTGAAGGCGAGGTCCAGCAGAAGCAGAGAACTCGTGCATGGTCAGGCTGCATGTCTTTACCATCAAGATTTCCACTCCTTCCCGTGTGGCCTGGTCTGCCCTCCTCGTCAGTAAATGCCATCCGAGCAAACACGCCTTGAACAGACACACTAAGCTGGTTCCTCAACCAGAAGAGCTATCACAGCAATCCCCCCTGCCCCCAAGTGCTGCTGCTACTGCCCGAGGGCTTCGGCGGGCACGGCTATGGGGGCGAGAAGAGGGACGAATCACAACCCTGTCTAACGCGGCCAGGTCGGCAAAACCTTGTTGGTGTTTAAAATTTCACTGAGAAATTCAGTGACGGTGTCTCTCCCAAAAGCACCCTTAACTACTGCGTATTTTCATCCTGCAGAGTAAAAATGCAAACCTCCCTCTGCTACAAAATCCAAAGCCGTTTCTTGGTAGAAGCAGGGCCACAAACCAGAGCTCTGTTCCCTTTTCAAAAGCCCAAAGCATCAGGATTTGCTGTGATGTTGAACAGTTTTTCTCATGCAAAAGTATTTCAATTGTTACTGATGCATTATGAATCACAAAACCACTAAATCTACACGCACAACCTACAGAGGAGACTATTTTATTTGGCTATATGATAAAGCTGCAGCCACCACAGAAGCTCTATGGTGTGAACAAATATCTAAGGTAAAATCCTGGGCTTGCTGAAATTAATGGAAAATCTCAACTGTCTAAAGTAAGGCCAAAAAGTCCTGTCAAACACTGCAATAATACAAAGTCTGATAAGGGTCTGTTATCGCTCATTAACTGCTTTAACATGAGATTAGGAGAATTACAGGCCTAAAGGTTAGAAAACGCCAGCTGTAGTAGATATTTTATAGGGAGGAAGATAAACACAGTAAAAAACAAAAGGGACTTGAGATAAAGAAAGAAGATGCCAGACTGAATGACAAAGAAACTGCCCGAAAAATCAAGGAAGACTTAAATGCACTAATTTTTTACTCTGTCTAAAACTGTTGAAAATCAGTTTGATCAGCCAGTCAAGAAGATTACGCTGGTGTCAGGGCAATGACAGAATTATATAAATGAAGAGAATAGTGACGGCTCTAATCCCTTCCCTGGGTGAAGGAAGGCGTCCTGCAGAAGGCAGGTGTTGCAGGAAAGGCAAGAAGCTTTCAAGCTACTCTTGACCAAGTTGAAGATAAGAAAGGACTACAGCGTAGCTCAAGGGGAAAGTCTCAAGCTCGACAAAAAAAAAATCCCAATGTATCCTGATTTAACATAAATCTGGTGAAATTCGTAAACATCAATAATTACAAATTCAATAGTTCCATAAACTCCATTAGGATTCAATGTAAATTTTCTTCAAAAGCCAGAGCACAGGTCTACCGGGGACACATGGAGGCTGTCCACTCCTAGGTATGTTCAGCTAACACCTGCCTTCTCATTCTTGGGGCTTGAAATTCATTCAATCGTATTTTCTGAGGAAGTTCATTAAAACCTAATACTATCCCCATGCTGAAAACAATGGTATGATCCTGGGGAAAGGTGAGCGCGTAGGCTGATCATCAGTATACTGAGCAAGACTTGGGGGGAAGAAGATGGATACACATGGATAACCTGAGCCTTTGGGAAGGACAAAGCATTGAAGTCCCTGCCCCTTAGGCCTGCAGAGGCGGCAGGCTCCCGGCATGAGCTGAGCTGTAAAGAAGTGATGATCTGAGGATGAAGTGGGATGGGGAGACAACAGCCGCAACCACAGGACAGGACAGGAGGCAGGATGAAACTTCTCTTCCTGCTGCATGTTGACCATCCTAATTTGCTCTTTCATTCTCCCTACTGCTGACTGGAGATGTGCTCCATCACAACCTGCTTTCGGATTTCATCCCATCAATGGAGAAATAAATCCTACACAAGGAGAACAGAGGGGAAATAAAGGGCAATTAGAGACACTGGACGTTAAGGAGTCACTCACGTCTGCTGACAGCTATGTTGAGGATCCAGGCGGAATTGCCAGGTGACTTACCAACAAAAGCGCTTCATTTTTTTATTGTCATTTTGTCTACGGAAAATCCCCTTACAGGTTCCAGTGTGATAAAAGCAATTAGCAAAACCCACTCAAATGAAACAAAGAAGGGTCTCATTAGCCTAGCTTACCTCCTGAGCAGAGCGATGGGAATTCATGAGGACAGTTCCTATACAGCGCAGTGAATTTTGTGAACAGTAAAAAAGCAAATTGAGAAATCAGAAAAAAAAGCACTCTAGTATCTAGTGGAAAAAAGGGATGATACAAAATATAAAGCCTGCTGAAAGGCCAGAAAGTGATAAATACAGACCTCATCCTTTACTGACATAAATCTAGCATTACCCACCAGCCAAACTGTGCCGTCAGGTTATAATGATTATCAGCAGAATTGCAGTAGGGCCCAAGGATCTTATTTATATTACAGAATCCAACTGTGCTGGTTGCTTTCCATATATAGAGCGGTTTTGAGAAATTTAGCATGCAAAGTCATGTTTATTGAGGCTGCTTTGACCAGCCCAACCTTGGAAAATGAAAGAGATGTCCATATTCTGTACTGATTTGCAGTAGAATTCATACTTCAGCAGACAACTAACTGATCTGACCCTTCCACAATCTTGAGAAATTAACTGACTGCCACGAGCGGGAAAGACTTTCTACTACCTTGCTGCCTTTAAGGAGATGATTTAATATTTGCCACAAAAAGTAAAAAGAAGCATCTGATACAGCAGGGCTGAATATGTATCTGATCG
Source organism: Phoenicopterus ruber ruber (assembly GCA_009819775.1). Classification (NCBI taxonomy): domain Eukaryota; kingdom Metazoa; phylum Chordata; class Aves; order Phoenicopteriformes; family Phoenicopteridae; genus Phoenicopterus; species Phoenicopterus ruber. The sequence goes on from CM020216.1 coordinate 131,240,775, forward strand.
GAGTGCCTGGGACTAAATAGGACATCAGAGGTACAAATGGTCATAGGTGGTAGCAGCAGGGATTTTGTGTTCCAGAGCCTTGGGTCCTGCCCACTGAGAAAAGCGATGGGGGACAGCGATGTCCTGCACGCGTGGGAATCCGAGGGCAGCCTTCACTTTGGAAGTCACCGTCATCATAGCGCACACGGGGACTTCCATCTTCCTGCCATCTCCAATGTTGCAGTCCTTCACTGAAAGCTGAGCCTGGTGTGAAGTCTTTAATTCAACAACTACTGAGGGACCAAAACTGTATCTCTAGAGGACATTCCTAACACTGCCAACTACCTACAAAGTTATAACTATAAGCATACTGTTTTGTTTTTGTTTTTGTTTTTTTCACATGGTCTGATGACAGAAACCACCCAACGTTCCAAATCAGCACATTATATTTGTGCTGAAAACAATTACAAGAAAAATCTTCTTGGGCTTTCATTTTGATGAAATGAACTTTATCACTACAGTTTAAGTTGCTTCATGCCTCACATTTCTATTGTATACAGTGTGTTTGAGTCTCTGGAACTGGTGAAACACAATTTGGAGGCATGAGATCACACATATTCCTGGCTACTAAACAGTAGTCTCAGAGGTATGATTAATAACAAGATACACTGAAATAGCGTGCAAAACAAAACAAACAAGATTTTTAATGCCTAAGCAAAAAAATGAAGCATTGGTTCATCTGGTCCCATCTGAATTGTCTCGTTTTTACAGCCTTGGTTAAAAAAACCTGGCTGCTCTTCTCCTTTTTCCCAAAACAAGCAAGCAAGCACGCAGTGCAGAGACTGTGGAGCAGCAGCAGGCAGTACATGTACATTGGTCCACCCAAATGTTCTTGGGGTGGAGGGAAAGGATAGAAAGCAAGTTGCTTCAGTCCATACCAACTTGTCATCGAGGCACAATTAAAGACGTGTCAGATGAGCTTGCCAGCACCTTTGAGCAGGTATTTATTTGCAACAGCAGTATTCAATACTTTGAACAAGAGATGGCCTTGTTTGTTAGTTTTGGGTGCCATCTTAGGTTATCTTTCATTACTTTTAATTAAATTTTTTGAATGTTTACAGGGACACACGCATCTACTGAGACTGAATTCACCCCCCTTTCTTAAAACGAAGACAGAATGCTAAGAACAACCTATGGGATAAGCACTGAACTACTCATCACTCAAAGGAAAAAAAAAACCAAAGGCAGGACATCTTTCCATGCACAATTTCAAGCACAATTGTGTTCAACCACAATTTAATGTAGATGATGGAGGAGACACTGCAATGGCCTGGTCTATGCAGGAGGTAAGACTGGACGGGTCACAACTGTACTTCATTTGACACCTGTTTGGGAGGGCAAAACATGAAGGTATGTCCTCCTTCTGCAAATGAGATCACAAAGCCAGGAAGCCTGAACTTTCTTTTGAGCCCCACAGATCTCAGCATTGTCTATTTTAGCTTCTTACCACTGCAGAGCCCACAGGAGCAGCAGGCACAGTTTTATTTTAAGGCTCTAAATTTATTATACCTGATGTCATTCTATCTGAGGAAGTCCACAGGTTATGAAAAAAATCCCTTCACTCGTAATGCGATAGTATCAAGTAGGATCTAGCACCATTTTCACTACATAGGATCCAAGAAACTAAACAGCTTACAGAAAAAAAATAATTCTGACTCATTCACATATGCAAGATTTCTTTGAAGCCTAATTATCATATTTGTATCTTAAAGTAGCAATGCCAGAAATTCAGCTGTCTGTTCAACCACAAACCAGACATTGCGCAAGCAGCTGTTTCCCAAGCCACTGAACACTGACATACGCGGGGAACCTCTCCAGTCCAGCTGTGAACAGTTCTGTGTCGCTCCTTAGCAGCGACAGATAATTTAACCTGGCTTTAAAGGATATTACGTGCAAGCTGCTAGGACACAAACTTCAAATTTCCCTCATTTGGTCCTCAGAAGGAGCCCAGGCTCTGAACCTGACCTGTTACACTTGTTCCAGAGCCTGGAAATGAATTTCCATCAGTCATGTATGCTCCAATGGCAACAGTTACTGAAAAGCCCAAACATCTTTTGGGTACTGTCATGCACTGTAAACTTAATTCCATCATCAGATACACACATCTAAGTCCTACTGCTGTTGAATCAAAATCTTTCAGGCATGTATTTGGGGTTAAAAAGAGCACCGCGTACAAGCCTGCCCTCCCAGTACTTTCATTTTTCCTCCCCGTTTTGCCCAAATATCAATTCTGTGGGTTCATCATGTTTTACAATTGGTTCTTGGATGACTCCTGAACTGAGAGACATTTTCACTTCTCGTACAGCTACCCAGCTGCTCTTTTTTAAACAGGAATCGCACACGAATATTGCAGTGCGGGCTCTGGCAACACGCCTCGCCCTCAGCTGTAGGGCTTGGAAATTCGCTATTTAAGCAAAACAGTTATTGTGCTGAAAACTAACCTAGACATCTGAAAATCTTTTAAAAAAAAAATGAAAAAATCCCATCCAACAAAATAGCAGAAGTTTTCGAAAGGAATAAGGAAGAAACACATAGTCTACTGGAAATACTTTACAAATACTGGTACCTACCAAAACAAAAGCAAACCTTCCAGGGAGGCTTTTTCTGTTGTAATGAAGTATAGGTCTGAGATGAGTAAATATCACAGATCAATTCCTGAACAACTGAAGGAAAAAAATCATACCTTGTCATCAATCCGCTGTTTGAGCTATTTTCAGAGAAGCTTCCCAAATGCGACTCCCAAACCTTCTCATGCTGAAAAACCAGCTGGAAAGAATTAGTACGGCTATGATCTATCACACACCAGAAGCTCTGAAGAGGAGCTATTGTAACCTAAAAAACCATGCCAGCCCTGAAGAGGAAAACATGGAGCACTACTTCCCAGCTAGGGAAGCAGTGACCAAACGCTACGGCAGCATCAGTTGAGTGGACCAGAGGTGGAAGTCACTCAAATTCTCGCCGAAGAGATATCAGCAACTGTCCCTGCTTCGGTAAGCATCCTGCTTTTGTCAGCCAGATTAAATGAGAGTATCTGAAAATACTCCGATTTTCCTTGGGGCCTTATTAGAAAGTTGGAGACCATCTCTCTGAAGCCTTCAGAGACTACAATATTACACCGTGACAAAGGGGTAAATCCAGCCTTCTGCTGGCATGCATACAAAGGGAAAGAAAGAGTACAGAAAGACTCAAATACTGACTTCTCAGGAACTTCATTTTAATCACCAATTCTCCGTCAATTCTGTCTACTGTGCTTTAACAGCAGTACTTTCTCTTGTTAAGGAATATACAGGTTCCTTTTGGTTTTGGTCTTGGTTTGGGGGTTTTTTAAAAGTAATTACTACCAGAGTTAATAATTGCAAAACTTCCTCCATTCTCACACAGTGTTGAAATCAGACCATCATTTTTTTCTAAATACTACGTCACTTAAGAAAGTAATGAAAATGTGAAAATTTTCTATGATCATTTTTTCACCGTATAATTCAAAAATTTCCCATTTTGTTCAATCTTTTTAGGCGAGGCGAGTGCCGTAAGAATTTGTAATGACCACTCAGAAAAAATCTGGTGATGGGCCTCCTGAGAAGCAAGGAATTGGGGTAAGGAAAGAGCAGGCCAGTAAGCGGTTCGCTGATTTTTCTGGGGAGCCGCAAGAAATCAGATAGGCAACCACGCTTAGCAGTGCTCCGCTCTGTCTTGGCCACCAGTAGCAGATTGACCCATACAAACAAGTCCAGGGGTGCAGAGCGAGGCTGTCAGCAAGCAACTCGAGTAGCTTGCGACAAACGTGCACGGGCTCTCTGACAGGCCCCTGGGATGCCATGGACCAGGCAGGAGATGCTTCTTCAACTTTCTGCTACAGACACGAGCCTGCAACGTGCAGTGTTGCAATCTGGGTTTTCACTGCAGCGTCAGGAAGGGACAGCTGTGTGATGGAGAGGACACTCCTCTAACATCCCGTTTTTGCTTCATTCTGCTCGTCTGTTCTTCCTTCACATGCCTCCACCGAGCTTAGGGAAGCCACCCCCTCAGGACACCATGCAATACTCTCCCAAGTCAACAGGGATGCATCCATTGCATCCAGCTAGAACCTCCTACCACCAGGCCTACAGCGGGAGAGAGAATTATTTTTTTAAGAACACTAGAATATTGCTTAGGAAACTATAAGATTAAATCACGAGAAGCACAACCATAGCATTTTTCTGCTGATTTGAATTATGAATAGAAAGTACGAGCAGTTAAGAGGAAACAAGATATGTTCTATACGAGAGCCAAGATTTTTTTTCCTGACATGTGCCAAACAAGGAGAAGAAACAGAAGAATCTGGCACCATTAAAAACAGTTTGTGGAGAAAGGAGCTGAATATCTACAGCCAAGCTCCATGTGGTTTGTAAAGAGGAAACTTTTGTTTTATGGGACTCTCAGTCAGCCAAAATTCTCCCAGACGGCGTGCAAATGGATATTAGCCTAAAAACCTACACGCATCTTGTAGAAGGATCAGTAAATGGTGGAGAAAGAAAAGGAACACTACTGAAGTTTTAAATCAGAATTCGAAATCTGCCTCATGGTTGAAAAAGTTAGTTTACCAGACAGCTATAATGTCATATATGGTAAGTGTGCTGGAAAGGAAAGGGAGCAAGTTAAAGCACAAAACTAGAAGTCAGGAAAATGAGTTCCAGCTCTGGCTCCACTACCAAGTAGCTCTGTAAAACTTGGATAAAAGAGAAAAAGACTGCCAACTTAACTGTGAGATTTTCCTTAACTTCATGTAGTGTATTAACATTGCACTTATGCTGTTTCTTTTAGCTTCTCTATTTCCCCCACTCTCTGGCATTACTATGCACTAAGTTAAATAAGTGACTAGATGGAGTACTCAGAACAGTTATATTATTATACCAAAACACGTTCTGGCCAGCTTCTTAATCAAAATACTTGACTGAAAAAACCCCAAATGATTTTATATGGGACTGTAATGCTCATAACTGAGCAAAACACTGAAGTGGCTGACATGATCCAACAGCTTAGCTGAATATTGCAATAAAATGTGGCATTTCTGGCTTAAAACAGTAACTAGAACTTGTCCTTCAGCATACAGGAGAAAGGGAATGGGCGGGCAACAGTTCTGCAGCACATGCTGAGTGGTTATACCATGGAAGAATTTTTTTCATCTTCTCTGGCAACTATCTGAGTGCCCTGTGAAGCATTCAGCTGCGTTATCCATAAATCAAGAGGAGACCACATTGATCTCCAGTTTACAGCGGGGGAACTGAGGTGGAGTCTGCAGGCAAGACTGCAAGCTCGGGAAGCATCCAAGCCCCCGCATCCCTCTGAAGTCACTCCTCGCCGGGGGTTCGGAGGCCCAGGTAGCTCTGTGGGTCGGGACTCCAGTCTGCCCTGCAGTCACCTGACGACGTAGATCTCTAGTTATATCACCAATTAAAACACATCAGGTGGCAAATTTCGCCATCCTGCTTAAAGGAAAAGTAGTTAATATCTCCTGTAAGAGGATACCAGGATTAAGATTTGCCCCTTCACACCAGCCTTTATATGTCACGTTTCAGCTAAGATTTGCCAACTAGCATGCTTTCCTCCTCTAAATATAGTAGTAAGCATGAATCTCAGTTTTGAAGGAGTCAGCATTTGCTTGGGTTTTCCTCATTCGTACCTTCAGGACTATCAACTTGGAGGAGGAGCGGAAGGGTTAATCATTCGGTACTTTCTGTAAGCTATGTGCATTTGTGTACGGTGCTCTAGATGGAGGCTCCATGCTTCATGTTGCACTGGAATAATAAAAAGAGCTGAAAGCAATTCCCTTTAATTCTCGCCCTTTAATTTTATTTCCTCCAAAGAATAATGAACAGAAGAAAGCAAAACCAAGCACTTCAAGGAAAAAAAAAAAAAGAAATAAAAAGATTATAGGTATTTTTCACACAAACACTGGAAGGAAAAACCACTGTAAAAATAAAAACCATTGTATTTTAGCGAGAAACCTGAAGCTAGCCGTTCTTACTGCCACTAAAAATATCTCCACCTGACACACACATACATTTACCAGGATGGCATCTACTGATGGGTTCTGGATGCTAATCAAGACTAGACCAGGTACAAACTAAAGCTGAACAACCCCTGACAAAGTAGGTCAAGAAAACTGGGAGGGAAGGGAAACTGTTGCTAGGTGGCAGTGTACCTTAAGCAAAGAATACTGTAAATCATAGATTATTGGAAAAATTCGTTATCTGCTAAAAGAGGGGTCATCTTCAGTGTCACCTTCAAAGCCTTGGTAGGAAGCAGAACCCAAGATGTACATGATACCCAGACTACACATCAGAAGGATGAGAAGCAGCACTGAAAAAAAATAAGAAAAAGAAAAACCTGTCTTGAGACACGCTATCATGCAAGACAACGTAACGGCTCTCCAGGTCTGTTAGTGCCGTAAGAGAACCCCAAAACCAGGGAACTGAGACTTGTACATCTTGAGAAGGCTATGGTTTTGCTTACTTTGTTTTATTCGACCCTCTTACCAGAAGCAGCAAGTAGACAAATAAGCTTCCACCACATCTTGGCACAACAGTGAATAGTTGACAGAAAACCCAAGTGTGGTGGTGAGGAAGAAAGGTTTTCTAAGGCTACTTAAGAAACAGAACTGTTACTTTTCTGCCTTAAACAGTTTCAGTCTTCAGTCCTAATCTTTTCAGTGGAGTAAGAGTGGACAATGACATTTAACAAAAGGAGGTCACGAAAATGCATGCACTCCCTAGGACTTCAACCAAGAGGATGGAGAAAAAGGCCTCTGTAGAAAGCCAAGGTAAGAAGGGAGAGGCTAGATTTTTCCTGGTATCCTTCTATCTGTCCTTCCTGATGTTCCCTCCAACTGAAAACTACCTTAACATATTGCCTAAATTAGCAGAAGTGGTAAAAAAGACAGGCTGATGACATCTTGTGAACTACAATTCACTTGGTAAGAGAGCTGTTAGCAAGCTCACAGCTTGTCACAGAGAAGGATAAGATGTTCTTGAAGGCAAAGACAAAATCTATATTCTTTTCAACAATATCTATCTGGGTTCAAGAGAGCAATTTTGGGGGGAAAGTATCTTAGATGAATGCAGTTGTATAGATCGGAGGTATTTTAAAGGATAGAATAAAAGAGAAAAATGAAAGACACTTTGCTCCAACAAGGCTTTAAATCTGTAACTCAGGCCACAGAAAAATCCTTTCTGAGAAATTTATCAAGTAATTCTTCCAATCTACAATCATACTGTTTAAGTTTTTTATATACCGTGTTTTGAAACATTAGAAACTAGTCAGAAATAATGTATTAGAACATATGTGCCCTGTCTAACCCAACATGGGAATTTCTATACCGCTGTACAGTAAAACCCATACAGGTTACATGTGCCATATATTGTATCATTCCTTGCAAACAATCTTGACTGTGAAGCCCATTCGTAACAATTAAAATACTAACCTTACTAACCTATAGAGTTGCAGAGGGAATAATTTTTACAAAGCCCTTCATTGGTGTAGCTCACATAGGACATGTGTTAACTTTCCAAGCAGACATAAACCTCTCATGAGTATCTCCAGGTTGGGTCTGTATCTTCTTTATCTGAAAAACTTTGGGATGCAAACCTCAGGACAGCAGGATCCAATTTCAATGGATAAATACGGATGCAACCATCTTTGTTCCATTTCTCTCCGCTGTCCCCTTCCCCAAAGCTGGTAGTTTTAATTTGTGGTCAGCCTGAGCCTCTTCCTCTTCCTGGTAATTTGCAGCATCTGCCCCGCCAGGAGGGAAGCAGAGAGTGTCCGAGCCTCGTCCCCAAACTGTTGGTCACAATTTGGGATCATTTTCAGTCACGGACATGCAATAAGCACTAGCAGCCAAAAATAAGCATCAATTTCAACATGAAGAAGTGGAATAATGCCACACCTCTAGAAGTCACCAGGGGCCAGCCCCTGTTGATCTCGAGGGCCGTTCCCTGACGTGGGCAGCGTTGCTGCTGGAAGACGAGCAGGAGTTGGCTTCACCTGCCATCTCACCTCCTGCTCTGTGAGGCTGTGCACAGCTTGCGGAAAAACAGCTTGAAAACAAAACAAAGCCATAAAGCTGGGGCTGACTTAGTCGTTTTATGAAGACAAAAGAGAATAATCTGTACAATTTCCAGGCTAGGAAGTCATCAGGTTTTGCCACAGCAGAAATACTTTCGTGCGGCGGCACAAAGGAAGCTGTCTCTGGAGAAAACACATTCCCCGGTAAACAGCCTAGATAGGCTTTTCTTCATTAACCGGTAAGAGGGAGATCTTTCTGTAGCATGCAGAAGGCACTGAGCCTCATTTGACATTGAAGTTTAACTCAAAATAAAATTTTCTGTGATTAAGGAAACTTTTGTTCTACTTCTGTTTCTTCACCATCTGTGATACGAAACCTGGCAAAGACTCCAATTAGTTTCCTTTGTGTTATTACTGCCACCAGAACTCAAATGATAAACATTTATACAAAAGGAAATTCCTCTTCCTTTCTTTGCTGTCTCCAAAGAGTAGATGTAAATACTTTAATAAGAAAACTTGTATGAACTCACCCTGAAACCTGGTAACACCAGATTACGCCAACCCCACTACAGAAAAAGGCAACGGCAGATTAAGTCAATACAACATCTCTTCTGACAAAATCTTTTCTCCGGTAATGAGCACCTCACACCAAGAAAGGCGAAGTCCTGCAACATCTGCTTAAGGAACATCAGGGACAGATTTGGGGACACACAAACCCTCGTTACGCTCCTGGACGCGTAACTCTCAGAGCCATGTAGGTGGTTCTGCTTCGCCTCAGTCGAGCAGGACAGAGGCAGCATCCAGCCAAACAAACTTACCGAACCCTGCAGAGCAAGTTAACACTTAATGGCGTATATTTACTTACTTAAACTCTTCATTTATATATACACACATATTTGACTGCTGTTGCTATCCTAGATGGAACCCACGCATAGTTGTGGTTAAGATGTTAAATTTGATTATTCTGGTAAAGTTTATCTTGGTACCTTAACCCCAACAAACAATCCCCTTATACAGAGTTTGTACACTGGTACAAGCACACCAACATTAGGGCAACATATTAATTTCTATAAAAGCATGTGCATAGGTAAAGTAGCAACATTTTTTCTAGCATAGGCAAGCTCTACAAACCCAGAATTGTTTGTGTTTCTGTCCAAATGTTAATGATCCATGATCAGGAGCACAACCTTGACTTTGGCATTTATTCATGCAGTAGTTGCCAACAGCTCCTATGTCAACGGTTCCCAAATGGTTTTTGTGGATTCCTGAGGGAGGGCAGCCCCGCCTGCCACTGGGTTTGTTAGATTCAAATAGAGGAAAGGGAAAGAAGAACTCTGACATGTGGAGGACACATGGGGATGGATAAACAGATAAGGGTCAGATAAGCAAGGGGAGATCACAAACTTGCACCAAATCTGAGGAGCATGAACTAAGCCTTATCCCTATTTTTTAATCCACTGCACCCTTAGCATGGCTTTTCTTCCTGGAGATCAGAAATGGCTGCTGAAGGCAGCCAGGCTGCTGCCCGGCATCTCTCAAGACTATGCATAATTTCTTTTCTTCCTTTATGCTAAAAAAAATAAATAATAATTGCACATTTTACTGGAGCAGGATAGCACTTCTACACCAGCAACTTATGCTGAGGGCTGTACTACACAGAGGTTGATGGGGTTTTCCACTTTTTATTTCCAGTTGCTCGCACACTGGTGCTTTGTACACTTCCTTGAGAAGCAGCACAGAATTTAAAGAAGTGGTTTATTAATCAAGGAGCAGTTTGGTTTTTTGGGCCTTCTTGCTGAGGCCTCCTGTATAATATCATTCTGTTGTGGCACAAATGTCTGAACAATTTTGCTATAGACTCTGAAGAGCCGACTTAAAAAGCTCGACAGCCACAAGGGTTATGAAAATAACCCCAAATGGGTTCTTTGATCCTTTTTGCCTACCACTCACATCTGTCTGAAAACTGTACAGCAAGAGCTCTGCCTGTTTCCATTTTCAAAAATTCAGCCTATTACAATTCTACTAGAATTTCTACTAATCGCAGGCACAATTTTATAATATGGCTGAGCCAGTACAACAGCTTCTAGACCTAAAATGACACCCAATCCCATTTGGCCTGACCATGTCCTCATTGCTCCCCTTTTGTCTTCTGTGCTGACCTCCTTTAGGGAGTTAAACTTGCAGGAAACTAAACCTATCCAAAAAAGTAAATAGTTTTTTGCTGGTTTAACTCCCAGAACCAGCTCACAGGGGGCGAGATAAGCAACAGGGAGGAGGAGGAGCAGTGACCGGTCGAGCAGCAGCTATCCATTCTATCCATTTGGTAAGCTGTGCTGAAACGTGAAGCCTCATCTTAAGCTACCCTGTCAAGCAGTTTGTCTTACGGGATGACCCCACTCGAACTTTGGGATGGATGTCTTCCACTTAAGGGATGGATTGGGCTCTCTAACTCAAATCACATTAATAATGGTTCCAAGACAGACATCCTGGAAATAATCTCTGTTTACAATCAGTGACCAAATGCCTTCTGGGATCAAACCAAGAATTTTCACTGTTTTTCTCTGTTATTTGATTAATTCTATACATGGTCTCAAAGTTAGAGTTATCGGTCTAAAAGCTGCCAGACTGACTTTCTGACCCTTTTTTAGAGGCTAATACGGCAATTTCTTTTTTGCATTTGTATGTCTACACCTTCCAAAAATAACTTCTAATGATTAGGAAAAGTAACTGTTTACTATTTAGAATTAAACTTACTATTTGCTATGCGTTTCATTACACAACTTAAAAAAATAAGCAAACAACACAGTGAATAGTGATTCCTCCCCTTCTTCACTCCTCCTCCACCAAGCCTTTACACACTTACTCATCGGCTGCGGGACAGACACTGAAGAGCATCAAGTATTGGCAACACAAGTGAAGAATATCCTGGAAGAGGTTAGCATATAAAGAAACAGGTATTGTTCAGAAAGAGAGAGAATATTTCCAGACAGTGCTTCTCTCCCCACAAAAAGCTGCGTCTTCAGTCTACTTAGTGTCCCAAAATATGCGTGTACCTTCTGTAAAGCTTTAGATCGTATAGCTGAAAGAAACTAAAGGCAACACGGTGTGAGACACTAACAAAAGTCACTGAAATGTCCACAACCCGAGTTCTAGGGGCTTTGCTAACACTGCTGTCAGCTACCCATCACACAGAAAAGTGGCAGCAACAGCATTTGTCCACCCTGCCTGGGCAGATAAGGCCGGCGCACCTTGGACTCCACGGGAAGGCTGTCAAGTGCCGCACAGGGTCTCTTTTGCTACACACGGCGCACAAGAAACATTGAGGTTTTTAGCAAACCTAATGGTCGCTTATGTTCACACGCCAAACTGCCAGGGGCCAGGCTACGTGCACCGTGCACCCCTTGTTTTGGAGCACGGACTTCCACGCACCCACGGAAGGCGAGACCAGCCTCCCCGGCCGCGCGGAGCACCCACGTGCGAGCGGCGGCCCCCACCCGCCGGCCAGGAGAGGAGCCGCCGCCGCCCGCAGCCCCGCACCTCCCCGGCTCTCCCTCGCCTCCGGCCGCGGCGCCGCAGCGGAGCGGAGCGGCGCCCGAACCCCGCAAGCAGCGGCCGCCCACAGCCCCCACGGCCCCCGCGCTCGCCCCAACCGCCGCGGGGGGCCGCGGGCCGCCATCCCGCGGGGCCCCACCGCCCCCAGGCCGGCGGGGCGGCGACGGCGGCGGCGGGCGCTGATAGGGCTCCCCGGCGCGGAGGGGCGGGCGGAGGGACGCGCGGCCCAATGCGCGGCTCCGCGGCGCGGCTCCCGCCTCGCAGCCCCGCTCCCCCGGCGCGGCCGTGAAGGAATGCGGGGGCCGCCCCCCGCCCCGCCGCCCCCCGCCGCCCCCGCCGCCCCGGTACCTTTTCCTCCTGCAGAGCACGCACACGGCCCAGAGGAGCAGGGCGGCGGCGGCCGCCCTGCCGTAGGTGCCGAGCTGCAGCGCGTCGGGGCCCATGCCGGCAGCGCTCGCCTCGGCGGCCGCTGGTACCTCGCCGCTGCTGGGGAGGAAAGTTTTGCCCGTCCTCCTGCTCCCCGCAGGAGAGGCGCCCGGCCGGCCGGCCCTCTCCGCCCACCCTGAGCCCAGGGGGCTGGGTTTGGCTGCTCGGAGCTGGACTTGGCGAGCGGGCCCGGTGCGACCCGGCCGGCTCCTCCCCGGGGAGCGCCCGGCGCGGGGAGGGTCGCGCTCGCCCGCCCCCGCGGCCTCCCCGGCGGCGGAGGGAAAGCCCCGGCCTTCGGCGTGCGGGGGAAGGCTCCGATCCGACGGAAAGGTCCCAGGACGGAGACGGGGGCGGGGGGGTCCCGGGATCATCCCACCGCGCCGGAAAGCGGCCCGCCGCCCTCCGATCCCCTTCAGCCCTCCCGGCACCCCGGGAGGGGCTCGGTGCCCCCACGGACCCGGCCTCGGGTGCCGGAGCAGCGATGGCATCGATGGCATGTCCCCAGTGCGTGTGGTGCTGGGCTTGGGCAGGTAGCAGCTCCAGCAGCCCTTCGAGCTCTGCTTGGGTTTGGTACGGACACCTGATGTGTGTCCTCTGCTTAAAAAGCAAGACAACACCCCCCCCCAGCTTCATGAAACTTAACCTGAGGTAGGATAAACTAGACGTGAACGGTGAAGATTGGCTCATGATGCTGTGCTGCGTGAGAAGAAGCCAGGTCCGGTCCCTGAGGTAGCACTCCCAGTGCTCCCAGTCCCACTGTGCCAGCCCTTCTGGCGGGTTATAGAGAGGGACAAGAGAGGAGGAGGTTAGAAACCAAAAACTGAGGCAACGGAGAGATCCCCAGCTTGGGGAAGCGGGATGGGATGGAGTGGGGCAGAGGTCCTGAGAGTGTGGTACTGCATGGTGGGGCAGGGGGCGAACAAAATACCAGGGCAGCAGCAGTACCTTACAGCTCTGCTGCCGTTTGGTACAAGGTACGCTCAGAAACATTGCTGTGATGTCAGATACCGTTTAATGCAAATTCACGCTGAAAGCTGGAGTAAGGTGCTTCAGTTTCTGCAATCGTGGTTTGGTTGAATGCTAACAGACAGAAATTTGTGTACCTTACTCATTCTTGGCTGCACGCAGTATTACAACTTATGTGTTTCACACTATTTTGTGATTTATACGTTCCTTTCATCTTGGAAACAAGTTGTACAACACTCAGTTTTCTGAATTGTAGAGACCCAAATGTATCTTAGCAGGTAAAAACGCCAGTTAGCTAAAACAACTTCTCGACTTCAGCATCATTTTTCGAGGCCTGACTCTCATCTGAGGGTTTGCAGTTGGCAGCACTGTGTGTCTTCTTCCTCAAACATTCCTGTTGATTTCAGTGAAATACTCAAAAATTCCATTGTATCAATCAGAGAAAACCTAATTAATGTGTCTCACATTAAAGTGTCTCAGAATCTGGTCACTACTGCTTAAAACCATCGACTGTCCTTCCCGAGATCAAAAAATCAGACACCCTTATTGAGCAATACAATGCACAGAGGGAAACCATACAAGAAACTAACGTTTTGTTCATATCTCTGTAGGGCTTTTTGCAGGGAATTGCATTTGAAATCCCCAGGTTGGGAATCCCAAGGGGTTTCTTAGCTACTAATCCTGCTAATTCTTGGAAAAGTAGTAGTTTAGAACAGAAAAGCATCGCACTGTAAGACATTACACAGTGTAAAATATTACTCATTTTACAAGTGACCTCTGCTGTGAAAGTTTAGTGTTTCACTTCAGTATAATGAGAAATAAGTGTTCACGTACAATTAAATACCTATGGCAGCTAGAGTAATCCCTTATCCCGATTCAAAACATCAAAACCTTGAGAAGATCACTGTAGTCCTGGCAGAAGGCACGAAGAGGGTTACAACAACGCTTTTTAATTTGCACTGTTTGTATTTAAGTTACTGTCTCGGATCAACTGCAGATGAAAAAACACCACACGCCAAAAACCACCACGCCACGAGCAGGACGGTTATTTTAAAATACAGGGAACACAGCCTGAAAGGTCCTAAGTACCCTAAGAGTCCTGTGTACTCTTCTGTGTCAACCCTTTAAAGAGCCCAAGAGGATGGATTAATTTCTCCTCAACTAGTCAAGGAATCTCAAAGAGTTAGAAGCGCAAACCTGTTCAAGTTTGGTGTCTTATATATAGCATGAATGGCCTCAATGCAGATCCAGCTGGATCGTATTTGCACATAACGTACACAGTTAAAATTATAATAGATGTGTCTGTACATATTGGCATCTCAGCTACCTGGGGAAAGAGGGGGAGGCTGAACAATCCCCTTTAACATAGCTGTAGCAGAAAAGAGGAAATTTATTTCATTTTCAGGAGATGCAAGCCTAGTCCTGTAGTGATATGGTCTTATGTTGAAAAATTACTCTTTTCAGGGAGGGATTTTCCGTTTCAAGCTGTCATAAGATCTTTATGGAGCTCTTGCTGCAGCATGGTCATAAGTGAGGAGAAAAAATGCAAGTGCTGTTATATTTGGAAAAGGATAACGTTACTCTCCAGCTGGATACAACTGTGTCCAGTTGTTATCCTTCCTGGTGGGGTGTAATTGCTGTTGTTCCATGACAGTAGTATTGGCTCCTTGGCAAATTTCTTCACGTGCAGTTCCTATACTTAGAAAGTTTCTAGGAACAACTGCAGGCTGGAGAGAGGTGAAGGCATTTGCAGATATATACTGGGTCCGGGGGAGGGATGGAGAATTCGTAAGATAAGCTTTGAGAGCTGTTCAGTTGGAAGACACCAAAGATTTCAGAGAGGTTCCTAATACCGTGGTAGTAAGCCTAGATAGATAGATAGATAGATAGATAGATAGATGCTCAGTTACATTTCCCCTGTTTAAATTGTGAACATTCTGTACATATGCTACAGTTCAAAATGCATACTGTGTGTATGTTTCATACTGCCAATGTTGTAAGATGATATAGATCATATTTTTTTGTCTTATGAAAATGCAGAAGACTCAAAATAAACTTTGAACAGTATATACTGCAATCTGTACTGTATGTTACACATCACAGTGTGATTTTGCTATATGCAGCACATGGACAAATGCCTGTTCTACCGGGTAGCTTTCATGTGCACGAGGAATTAAACTCCCAGGCTTAGGCGAGAGCAGATTCTCCATCACTGAAACACCAGTGAGGTATGTGTTATAAGCGACGGCAGGAACGAGGCTTGTTTTTCCGCTCGCCCAGCACTACTCATTCTAAGGCTATTTTCAACAGCTTATAGCTTTGCTCTGCTGAAACCATTGCAGTTGCAATACTGCAAGTCCATTCTTGCCTTCAGTTTAAATGCGCATTAAGTATTTCAACCGAAACAATCTATGTATTTTTGTGAACAACGCTAAGGAAAAATACCCGTGGTAACATTTTTAGTGATTTTGAGAAACAGCACTGGCATCAGACTTTGAAACTGGGTCAACAAATTAACCTCTGTGTCAAAGATAATCTGTCCAAATTTATTTAGGTTATAAGCCCCACAAGAAGAGAGGTTTTGTATACTCTGGTGACCCGCTGGACCTTTGGAGCTTAATTCCATGAAGATGCCACTGGAACTGGGTCTGCTTCCAGCTCTCAGCTCAGCAGCTGTTTTCTCTGAAAGTGAAGCTCTGAGCTAATAGAGATCAGGCTGAATTCAGGGCAACGAAACTAAAAGCCTTTTTGTTCACGGCTCCCTGTCTCCCTTCCTGCTGGAATACAGGCAAAGGGAAGTGCAGTGATTTAAGTGTAGGACGGAAAGGCTACAGACCTCTCAAATCTCACTCACTAGGTTGAAGACTTACACATTTGATTCTCACTTTGTGTTCTCTCCTTCGCGAACAGAACAATCTGCATTTAATGCTTTTGTAATGCAGCGCTGCAGCCGCTCTCCCGTGACCTCCTGTGTCAATCACAGCCGATCGGCCTGAGCTCTGAACAAGACCCCACGCTGAGAGGGGCAAGAAGTCCCACTCATCTGCCCCTGCGCTCCAGCTGTCGTAGTCCCACTTCCCACTATCATGTGGACTGACATGCCGAACACATACCTGTTACGTGCACCAACACGTGGACTTGTATCGTGTCAGGGAAAAAAAGAAGCTGAGAGGTGTACAGGGGCAGGGGCGGTGGGGTTGGCCGGTAGAGATGGGGAACTGAATAGGCAAAGAAATTATGAATGGGAGCCGGGGGGGGAATAGAAAAGAGGATTAGGAACAGATGAGTGGAAACTGGAGATGAATGAGCAAGATGAAATCTGGGAACTAAAGGAAAGGAGACAAGAAAAGAGTAAGAACAGGAAAGATTTTGAGGAGGAGTGTCACAGAACTGACACCGCCTCAGTGTAGATATTAAGATGGGGAATTGTGACTCAAAGGTGAAATCCAAGAAGAGAGGTGGAACTGGAAATGAGTGGGAATGACAGTATGGGAGAGGAGATGCCAAGAGGACTGAGGTCAAAACCAGTGAGATGATTCCAACAGTTTGCAGGCTGGGTCTCAGTGGGAAAGAAGAAAGGGATTTGGGTCAAAAATTGACACTGGGAAAGCATAAAAGTGATGGGCAAGAGGATCAAGAGAAGAAGGGACCAACAGAAGAGGCTACATCTTCCTGGCTGCAGTTTTACTTTGTCTAAGATGGTACAACTGCAAAGAGCCTCAAAAGACATGGTCACGTTTTGCGTTACTGCCATCTGTGCCACAAGTCATGTAATCCTGTCATTTCCCTTCTGTTATATCTAACAATCGTGGTCACAGTGAGAACTGGTTACTTCCTAATCTGGCAGAAAACTCACTCACCGAAGGAGAAGAAGGAACAGCATGCCACCAGATAAGCCATTGATTCAACTCATCCTGAAGCCATACGGTCATTACCTTGTGCAAGGAAACAGGGTGGCAGCCTAAGATGTGGACTATGGGAAAATGAGACATCCTGTTCTGGGAGTTAAATGAAAGGGAGCTGTGCTACAGCGTGAAGGTTTTCAGCCCTGGCGATGCTCAGAGAAATGCTAGTATGATGCTGTGTGGGAGAATTTTCACATTTTCACTCTGACTTTTTAATGAGAAAATTTTAACGTATACGCATATCTATAAGGAAGTAATTTAGGCATGAGCTTTATGGATAAATCTAGATTATGTAGACAAAGAGGGTGGAGAGCTCCTGCTTCTATCTTGTTGTAGCTGGAAACTTGGTGAGGCAAGGAGGTGACTGCAAGAGCAGTGGCTGTCCTGGCTAAGTTGACTAAAGACTATCCTTGAGAGTTATATTCCATCCCTCTCTGTGGTGAGTCATTTACTGTTCATGGGCTAATTATCTGATAGTCCCTCATTTTCTGCAGGCTCAACTTGAGAGCTTGGGTCTGATTTGCCGAAGTGCTAAGCCTATCAAAAGAGATAAACATCTATAGCTAGCTAGATGTAAAAAGCAGTGGTGTATTCAGGACTTGCCCTGTGAACACATAAAGCACTCTTGGCATGAAAAAACCCAGCATTTACCTTCCCTACTGATAGGTACCCATGAAAATATTAATGCTGGTGTACCCTAAGCAAAATTTGTATTTGCAATATAGTAAGGTACTCAGCTGTATGCCCTGAGTAACATCACAAAATTTTGAAGAATGCCATATTCTGTACACAGGATTATATAGACAGAATTTGGAAAAGTTCTGATGCAAAATAAATGGAACTACATCATAATTACATTCATTAAAGGCCTATAATTCTGAGATTTCATAACTTTCTAATAGCTGACTTTGTAACCTCCAAAATGTACTTTTTACTTTTCATTGCTATAATTCAGCTTTATTTGCCTTGGGAATAGCGCAGTCTTTGCTAGCAACAAATATTTGGGGCAACTAAAGAGTGTTTGTACTACTATAAAAACAAAGATCGTGTATTAACTCATTAACTGGCAGGTGTACGTATATAAACAACATCTGGACAGTTTTCATTTCTCTGGAGTACTGAACATAGCTATAGCACAAATTGGAAGAGAGATGAGGAAGAGAGAGGCGAGGCGAGGTGAGGCAAGGCGAGGCAAGGCGAGGCGAGGAGAGGAGAAAAAGGATTGAATGGGAAGGGAACATCAAAAATTTAGCTCTCGCAGTCTTGCCAATTGTAAGGATGAATCAGCAATAGGGTGAAATATCCTGATTTGCAAACAGAAACAGTTAAAGAGAAATCCTTAAGAGTACACAGTGACTCAAGTGAAAAGAATGAATGATTGAAGATTGCAAATGAAAAATCTTAAAACTATTAGCAAGTGTATTATTGATGGACTGTCATGTAAGAATATTCTATGAGCCAAATGGTTAGACAATAGAAGCAGTGGAAAGGGAGACAGTAAAATCCAGACAGGTTTGTCATCAAGGATGGTAATACTACGGGCTTCAATGCAACCAGGAGTCCACCCGCAGACATTTCTGAAACCCCACATAGGGAAATGCAGGGAATATATGATCACAAACAAAAGAAAATCACTGGATGGGGTATCGTCCTGAAATGATTAAGCATTTATGTCAGGAATGCTAACCATTGCAAAACAGGGCAAAAACATATGGCAGACACATTAAAAAAAATAGAATAAAATGTTTAAAAAGGAGACTAGACCTCCTAGACTGAGATAAAATCAGTAATACACTCAACAAATTGTGAGTTGTCTTGGCAAAAGCAGACAAGGTGAAGCAGTGCTGAACAGACCAAAGTGCAGAAGACAAATTTTAAAGAGCAATACTAAGAGTTACTGCATACATGGAAGTTAATTAACAATAAAACACAGGGTAATTATCAACAAAAATCACATTTTATGTCAAAAAGTGGAGATACACACACATTCCGAGTGGGTGCTTGTGTGTTCACGTTCACACTGAAAAGAAATGCAATTAACAAATAAGGTTTCGAGGAGAAAAAGCTCATATAGACCTGAAATGTGACTTGAATAACATGACTCAGTCACAGGATTTCTAAATCCTGATTTCTTAGACTAGAGCTGACAGTGATTCCCAAGGTGCTAACTATACTCCTGCACAATCAGTTTTTCTTTCTTATTAGCCACTTCTGGACCACAGTTTATCAATATATTAGCACTACGGATCTTTTAAACCATGCCTTTAAATGTGATAAATTTGTGTTCTTTGTGTTTTGTTAACTTACTGCGTCGCTTGTTCATCTGATATTACTTTGTATTAGTGGTCTTGCTGCTGAATCATGTTGCGATCAAGATATTATTTAAAGGATTTGGGTTTATATTTTATTGTACTTAATAATTTGAATTAAGCCCAACTGTGAAAAGCAAAAAGCAAACATCAGAGCACAGTAAATTTGAACAGTGTACGGAGAGTCCAAAAATTGGCTTAGCAGCCAGTTGTTCAGAGTTAATGTGTGATCAGTTAAGTCAAAGGTACGCGAGATTGCTCAGCACTTCTTGTGATTGACTTTTAAAAAAACAGATCATATGTGCTTCAAGATGACTTGTGCGCTGCTTCCTTCTTTTCCATTAGTCTCTGGATTTATTACCTTTACTGTTTCTTCTCCTTGGGAATTTCTTGACTTGAAGCCAATAGAGAAGTGTTTTGAATCTCAAAGTGTAGGGTTTTGACAGCAGTGCACCAGCGGATTAAAATCTGGAGCTGTTCTCTTCCACCTATCTATCCGACCTCCCTGACTGATGCTCCCACTCTTGAGGTGAAGACATGTGATTTGCCCATGAATCAGCTCCTGATCCATCAGTTTTCAATTGCCCGTATTAAAGTAAACCAAATCTGAATTAGGCCTTTGTCACTTAAGGAGTGTCACCCAGCTCGTTCACGGGGGCATGTATGTTCTTGCCCCAGACTCCTCAAGGCAAGGCTGGGGCAGACACTAATGGCCCATCATTATGTCAGTCAGCTGATTTTAATCTTGTGCTGCAAATCTGTCAAAGCCTGAAGTTGGCTGGTAAAGCTATTGGGGTTGCTAAATGTGTGCCTCGCTGTGCACAGGGCACACCTATGGGAGGTGTTTTAATTAAAGGAATTGCGCAGGGGGCGGGATAGAGTCTGTACTTTGGACTCTATCCTAAATAGATACTTTTGCTCCATTAAATCTTCTGCGAGTGGATAAAGACTAAGTTCAGGCAGGGCTAAAATCAGACCTCAGAAGTTACTTTATCTTAATTTCTCCCTAAAGAAAAGAGTGGAGGAAGCACAGATCCCTTAAAAGGGGAAGTGGGAAATACGTACGCAGCCAGCATATGCCCACAGTTACTTTCCAGGTTTGTCACAAGCTAAGTTGAAACTGAGGTCATGTGCACTTTGTTATGATATTAGAAGGCACTGGAGCTCCCCTCTATGTATGTACTCAGGTTGGCCTCCAAAAGTGGTCAATTTATGAGAAGGGACGTGATACTTTCCTGGGTATCATCATCTCTATAGGCAGAACTGATGCCGCTAAGAAGACGTAGGAATAGAAGGGGGAATAGAAAAGTAGATGTAGCCCTATGAATTCAAGCACTGGGCTTTCAAAATAGGAGAGAACATGTTGTAATTCGTAAACAGGAACATTGAGTTGTGGATTAGGATTTGTTCCTTAACATACACACACTTCTAAGTGAGATGGTAAAAGCAGCGCGGCATTTTGGTCACCTACCTGCTGACTACATAACCTCTTAAAAAACCTCCACGCATCCGCATGTAATGCAGCCTATGGGTCATCACAGTAAGTAGCTGATGAAGGGAAGGCAGCAGTAGATGGAGACATTTATACCCTCTTGGATATCTAGAGCCACTCAGAAACACCCTTTCAGTGGTTCGTTTGTGGGTGGACACTCGTGGTATAACTGAAATTAAGCGGTGGAGTTTGAGCCGATTATAGTGTTGAAGTGATGGAAGGAACACTTGCAAGTTATTCTGCTTTATGTCTGTAGCACAGCCAAGGGAATGCTTGATTACTAGGGAAAAGGAATGTGAAAAATGAAGGAAGAGAACTACTTGAATTCATTCAGTTTCTATCATCAGAGCTGTGAGCGGGAGCTAAGCGGAGCTCACTGGTTATCGCTATGCATCTTTCGCTTGGATAACACAGACTTTCTAAAATCAGTTAAAAATGGCTGCAGTTAGAAAGCCTTGTCTCTGAAAAGTGTTTTGGTTTTAAAAATATTCCTTAAAAACATGCTTCTGGCTTAATAGTCGAGGCCTGGTTAAAACCTGCAAAAAAGTGTAGTGTTGTGCCTGTGGGGGAATGTATTTGAATTTCTGGACTTCTCCATATTTTAATTCAAATGATTGCTTCATAGTTTGAGTTATACTCTGCAAATGCTGGAGGAGCCAAAATAATATATTATCAGATGCAGACGTCAGTGGTTTAACCAAAGTATCAGAGTCTCCTGGTCATACCACACATGAGCGTGCAAACGTAGGCCAAGATGGAGTTCACAAACACCAATCGAACAAGTGGCTATTGAAAATGTAAGCAAGTGAGAACACATCAAAAGACTCCTAAACGAGAAAAGAAGTATTTAAAAAAGGAAAATAATTGTTTACCTTGAAAAACACTCATCATCTTGTGATTTTTTCCTTCCAGGAGGAAATATTGGTGGTGAGCGGGATCAGACGTTTCCTTGATGCAACCTCATTTCTCTACAGAGAGCAAAGGCCTGATTCCCAGCTCAGTCTAAAATGGTGTGTTTCCTTTGTTTGCGTTTCCAAGCCTTCCTCTAGCCATTACATTTTTATTCTGCCAGATCCACTGTTTTCTGCCTTTGCTCTCTGCTTGATGTTTCCAACTGTTTCTCTTTTGCAGATCACAGGTGGCTTCTGCTTCCAGAAGCACACAGGTATTTCCACCTAAAACAGTACCCTCCTGTCCAGTTTCCCCAGTTTTAGTTTCTGAGTGAGCTGTGTTTTGGGCTGTGGCTTCATTTCCTTCCCCTTACTCCAGAGAGAAGCATCACTGCTCCTACGTTTGTAGGAGAAGAACCTGTGAAGGTCAATAACCAGTTGCATCAGCTTCAAAGATGTGTCGTCCCAACATCCATTATGCTCTTGTATTATATTCACAAGCACTAAATGGTGATATATGTATTTAACAGGCCCCTGTAAATTTCAAACTTGTATATATTCAGAATATAAATTATCATATTTCCTTCCTTATTTTGGAAAAGGTCCCATTTAATTGAAAAACAAGTCTTTCCTATTGCTTTTCGTGATAACTTACAGAATTCTCTATTGCCTCAGACACAATTTTATATTCCATGGCATAGGCTGGTTGAAAACATAATGACAGCATGATCATTTTCTGTTGAATTCTGTATTCATTTCTGTTACACCTAATTACATCTCTGTGATACTATATTGGAGTTATCCCTAGAATTCCATGCATTTGTTCTAGGTAAATTGCAATTAACTTTTAAAAAAGTAAAAGAAATGCCTAGTGGTACCCAATTCCTGATAAATTTTGTGCTTCTCGAGCTTCTCTCAAAATTAAAGTTTACTTCTATTTGCATTTAGATTTCTAACCCAGTGCTTAGACTTTAGAGGAGAATAGAAATTAGTTTGCTTAAAGCAGCTGTTTATGTCAGGTTACTTGCTTAAGTATCCCTATCAATCATTTCACTCTATAAAACTTTAAGTTATATTTTTCATTATGTATATGTTTTAGAAAAAAGTTGATCTTCATCCAGGATATCACTTAAGCACATGCTTAACTTTGAAAGTCTGAATGGTCTCATTAAACTGAGAGACTACTTAAGTTCAATGACATAGTGAGGAGCATCTGCTGGAAATTTTGCGCTTGTAACAAATAGATACTATTTCAGCTCTGAAAACACCACCAAGGACTTGAGCCTATAAGTCTTTCGCACTTAGAACTCCTACCAAAGTCAGGGGAAATCTTCATGAAGCAGAAAAGTGTAATAGTGTAATTATTCATCTGCTGGAAGATGGCATATTATTCTATCACCTATGAAAATAAAATTGATACCTTTAGAAGTTTCTGTCTCAACAGCTTCGAAAGCAGTAAAATATGTGCAGGAATTGTTAAGTATTTTTTTCTTTTCTGAGTCTTAAAATTTTGTCCTTAAAAGTTTACAGAAAGTTAAATATTAGGGAAATATTTTCTCCACTACAATGGTATCCATCTTCCCACAGAGTGTTTTTGTAAGCAAAAACTCAGGGAATTATATTAGTGACAAACTACTAAATAAAATTCAAATGTCTCAATTCACTCTTATTTTAAAAAGAATTTTAACTGATGGTAAAGCAAAGCATTTTGCGTTGTGATTTATTGGCAATGCAACATGTTGAGTTTCAAGTGAGCTGTTTACCTTCTGGAATGGTCTGGAGAAAAGATACTCTGAAAGTGCACCCAGAAGATGTGAATAACTCTGGTACCTCTCACTCATTCACTGTTTAACAATTAGTGTTAGTTATTGCAGATATGAAAATAAGGAATTGTATTTAAAGTGTTTGCAAAAGCAACTTTTCCCTTTCCTGATTAATATTCCTGCTGTAGATGACAGCAAATGGAGTGAGTGAACAATCAGGTCATTCATAGTCTGGTATGAATGAGTGTGTCTCTCTCTTGTCTCAGCTATGCCAGGTTACATCAGCTGGGGGTATGACCCAGAACTCTGAAATGCAGGTATCGTCATACTGGCTATCAATCACGAGTGGCCTACTCTTTTTTTCTAGGCAGTCGAATCATAGAATCACAGAATGGTTTGGGTTGGAAGGGACCTTAAAGATCATCTAGTTCCAACCCCCCTGCCACGGGCAGGGACACCTTCCACTAGACCAGGTTGCTCAAAGCCCCATCCAACCTGGCCTTGAACACTTCCAGGGATGGGGCAGCCACAGCTTCTCTGGGCAACCTCTTCCAGTGCCTCAGCACCCTCACAGTGAAGAATTTCTTCCTTATATCTAATCTAAATCTATCCTCTTTCAGTTTAAAGCCATTAGCCCCTGTCTTATCACTACATGCCCTTTTAAAATGTCCCTCTCCAGCTTTCTTGTGGGCCCCCTTTAGGTACTGGAAGGCTGCTAGAAGGTCTCCCCATGGCTTCTCTTCTCCAGGCTGAACAACCCCAAGTCTCTCAGTCTGTCTTCACAGGAGATGTGCTCCAGCCCTCTGATCATCTTTGTGGCCCTCCTCTGGACCCGCTCCAACAGGTCTATGTCCTCCTTGTACTGGGGCCCCAGAGCTGGACACAGGACTCCAGGTGGGGTCTCACGAGAGTGGAGTAGAGGGGGAGAATCACCTCTCTCCACCTGCTGGCCATGCTTCTTTTGATGCAGCCCAGGCTACAGTTGGCTTTCTGAGCTGCAAGTGCACATTGCTGGGTCATGTTGAGCTCAGTAGTGTAAGTGACAAGGGGTCCTTGCAGAAGTTGGTTAGAGAATAATTTGTGTAAAGGCTAAGTCTCCTATTTCCAAAGTAAATTTTACTTCTGCTTGGAACAATGAGAAGATGCAGTCCTTCCCAAACACCTGATTTTACTGTAATATTTAGTACTGTAACTATGGATGTAGTTGTTATTATTAGTACCCTATTAATATCCCCCTGCATACGCATTTATAGATCTTGCTCATGTATAATACCTGATGATTGTTTTTAGAAATGTCTGGTCCTGCTGAACAGTTGACCATTAGCCTTCATCTTGAAAAGTTTTGTACTCATATTTAGCTTTGAGCATGCGAGTCCAAAGTGCACTCGTATTCTGGCTCCAACATCTTGGCACAGAGCTGCTCCAGCCTGGGGGCTGGGTGCCTCAGCTCCACCTTAAATCTTCAGGTCTGGTCCATTTGACATGTTCTAAGCATTGTGCTTTTGAAAGGTGCCAAATCAGTGGCCCTCAAGGCCTGAAGTCTTCTGTATATTCACAAAATGGCAACATCATGGGCAATAGCAATGCAAGATTTGTCACACATCTTAGCAAAAACAGTGCTGCGCAGAAGGAGCCTGTCAGCCCTGAGAAGGTGCTTCAACCATTGGGTCATTCAGCTTGATCCGAAGAGTCAAGAGCCTCAATTCTTCAGCTTAGACTGAGCAGTCCATTAATTTATTTGATGTTATACTTCTACAAACAACTGCCAAGCCCGGTTAGTGCTTATTTTGATTAAGAGGTAATAGAGGTTCAACAAAACATGGCACTAGATTCCAGACTACCCAAAACAATAAAACAAGTCAAGTGTCTTTCCAAAGCCCAGCCCACCCTATCCTCCTCCCTTGCTGACAGACTCGCAGTGCTGCAGCTTGGCAGTCAGCAGGTTATTGCATTGAGAGAGAATTTCAAATTCAAAGACCATCTCGATCTTAAAATGTCAACAAAACACCTGCTCTTCCAGTGTCAGGAGGCCACTGATGAACCACAAATGCCATTTTTAATTATGTACAGATTACTATATGGGAAGTTTAAATCACCTATGTCAAATTTTTGGTGTAAGCTTATAAAACAGTGAGTGTTTAGTCTGCCAAAGCATGCAGGAAACCTGCCTTTTAAAACAAGTTACTGATAATACTCAGCAGCAACAGACCCAGCCATTCCTTGCTGTCCTTCCTGTGACGAGCAGGGTATTGATCCCCAACATCTCCGCTGTCTCAGTCAGCCTCTCTTTTTGATGTATGGCATTTTGAAAAGTAGTAACTGACACTAGATCAAAAGCAGATAGTTGATTTCCTCTGACGATCCCTTTCTGATATTGCTCGCAGGACAGAAATGCTTGTGGACAAAGGATTATTAATAAGAAGTGCTGCACGCAGAAGACTTAGCCTTTAGTGCCAATGTGCAGACAGAACCTGTGTCCCCTTAGGTTCTACCTGACTTTTGTTGATTAAGTTTATCTGATTCTTGAATTGTTCTTACAGCCTTTGCTGGCCCTCTGCATTATACTGTTTTATTGAAAGGAAACAGTAAACTCAAGCTGTGGCTTGGGATGCTCAAGTTGGTCACTAGGAAACAATTTGTCACCAGGAGCGTAATGCAGCAGTGGTAGAGGTTACCCAGAGAAATCGAGGTTTAGCCCATCCTTGGAGATTTTCAGCAGCTGGCTGGAAAAAGTCACACCTCGCCTGATCTTGAGTTGATGAGAGTCCTGTTTCAAGTGAGAGGCCACACTAGAAAATGTCCATAAATTCCTTCCAATTAACATGAAATATTTACTCTTTTTGCTGCATTCTTAGGATTACTGACATTAACATTCTGCTTTGAAAAAGAAAAGCAATTGTTAAACCTGGATATTTAAACTGAACAAAAGTTGGGTTTTTTTTCAGTAGTGACTAATAAAAAAGGAGAATGAATATAGATTTTAATACTGGTATATTAAAATGAAAATATACATGGCCTCAGAGAGCTACAATGGGAACGTCTCCCTCCTCACCAGCCCACAGAGGTTTGCACATATGGTAGCCCACTTTGCATTGCTTGGAAACTTTATCACAACATTTGCAAAAAGTGATTTGTGTTTTGGGACAGTAATTCATTTTTTAGAAACTTTCTTTTTATTGACTACTAGAGATGGGCTGAAGCCAGTTGTGTCTGAAATGAAACCAAAAGCCTCATGAGCAGATGGCCTAGCATGTTCAGCAAAAGTGCTATCTGGAAATGTGATGTATTCTTCACTAATGAAGAACCTTGAGGACTATCTTTTCTGTTTATCATCAACCTCTGAATGTGTACCATTCCCTTATTCTCACAGGCACTGCTGCAAATGAGAAATAACAAGGAGGAATAGCACTAAGGTTTGAAAATCACACCATATTTATATTTTTGTTCCATATTAATAACATTAGATTTGTTTGTTTGTTTGTTTTTCCTTATATCCAGCAGCACAAATACTTCTAAGGGTTCATATCTATGAGCTGGAATATATCTGTATCTGTAAGCTGAAACCACGCTAAATGAACATTTTGATATCACTTACAGTTTCCTTAGCATAGGCTACATCATCTGTTTTTTCTCCAAATTTATTCACTGTAGGGGTGTGGAGGAAGAAAGGGAGGCATGGTTCCTACATGCTTTGAGCCAGTTTCAAGGTTACAGCTGCCTTCTCCATCCACTACTTTCCTCTGGTTAATGTCATGTTTGCCTGCCTTCCACTGCCAGACACTCAGCTTGCCTCCTCTCACACCGTTACCTGCCAGTTCAACATAGCTTATTATGGTCAAGATCAGGACACTTAGGTGTGTTTCAATGCGCAAAGATGAATTTGCAGGTGTCTACAGATAAGGTAGGTAGTTAAACTCCCATTACGGTCAATGGAGACAGTTGCCCTCAAACGGACAGGCATTACGGGCATTAGCTCTGGGCTCCACGCAGCGTCGCTCTCCAGTGAGCACCACGGGGAGCTGGACACCTACAGCAGATGTAAACGCTTACAAAATAAGCCCAAGTTTAAGGTGTCTTAATATGGAGCTGAATCCCACCCTGGCTGATTGCCAGCAGTACTCTCTCTTTCTTCCCAGAATTCTCACTCAGTTTATTCCTCTCTCCGTTTCTGTTGTTTTTCGGCTCCCCTTGCTCCTACGTGTGTTGTTTAATTCCTTGTTTCGTTGTCTCATCTCATCATTTGTTCTGGAACCATATATTCAAAATCTGCTCTTTAACAACAGCCTTTGTTCATACCTGGTTTAACTGCCACTCCAGGAGCGTGGCTTCCTCCTCCTGACATTAAGTTTGACACAAATCATTTATCCTCACACCTCAGTTTCATATGTAACATACAAACTTCTTTGTTTGTTTGTTTTTCTGAGAGAGGGAGGGTCATTATTGAATTTAGGTTCTGTCAAAGAAAAGTGAATTTGTCTTGACTGGTTAGTGTTTTAGCTATCCATTTCCAAACAAACACTGCCTACAGTCTTGTTAACATGCCTGATCCTCAGGCACACTAATTTTTAAAAGTCTTTAAAATCGATGGGAGCTGTGGAAGCTCAATCCATCTCCTGATTTCTGTGAAAGGTTTTTTCCGTGGTGGTTTGTGGCTGTGTCTATATGAACAGCATGGCAACAATAAAGCAACCAAAGAGTAGAGCATGTGTGCGATGCGCAAGTTATGACAACAACACGGGAGAACCCTCACGTTCCCCCAAATGCATCTCTCTGAGCAAATAAGAGAAGACTAGCTCACATACAGCAAAACTGTGGGCTGTACTCTGAGCTTCATTGCACTGGCTTAAATCTGGGGTGATTTCATTTACTTTACTCCAGCCTAACCAAGATCAGGATCTGCCTGTATAATCAATACAGTAGGCATATTGACCTAAACCTTCTGGAAATAAATAAGTACTGTCAGGAACAGTCCTCTCGTAGGGAAACAGACAAAAACACCTGACTTTAAACAGACTTTTAAAAAACACATCTCTTATGAAATCTCTCGGGAGCAGGAGTTCTTTCAGTCTCCCGGGGCATAGCAAGCAAAGCAAGGTAAGTTATCTTGACACCAAGTCCTCGAGCAGCAAATCTTTTGGGGAATGAACAAAGTGCTCTGTAGAGCCAGCCTGGCTTATCATCAGAGTCATCTGTATCCTTGAAAAGTACAGCTGGGGTTAGGGAAGCTGGAGAGAACACTTCCATTACACTGACGTGCTTCTCCAAGCAAAGGAATCATCATGGCTTCAGTTTCAGGGTAAGTATTTTTAGTGTTCCTTCCTCCTCGGGGGGGTTTCTATCATAACCCGTTGATTTGCATGGTGCTTATTGTGAGATATAGGGGGGGGTGCGTGTGTATTTTTTTCTTAAAAAAGAGAGAAACATACTTGAAAAAATTCCATGCTTTTCAAGAATTTCCCTTAATACAGTAGCCCTGTATGAATTGTTTCCAGCAATCCTGAACTTTGAAGTGGGAATCCTTATTGTATTAAATGGTTGCTGTGTTATGCAAATAAATATACACATATGTATGTGTACAAATCTCAGAAAATATTTCTTTCCTCTGTTTTGGGCATCTCAAATAATTCGTTGACACTTTGGGAGTCATACGACTTAATGAGAACAATACTCAGTGGGCCAGTCTGCCAGGAGAAATAACTCTGTATTGTAAAAAAGGAACAAAGATTTTTTTTTTTTTCCTCCTGGAGTTCTGATTCCTCATTAAATAATAAGTTACTTTTGACAGATGTGCTGTAGTTGTATTCATTTTTAATCTTGGCCATATGGAGTCATAGTGGAATGATGTTTCAAACATTCCAGCAGTCCAAGATTACTGAAGATGAGGGAAGCAAATGTCAAATCCACAAAACTGCACAGAAATAGATTTTTCTTTTAAGTTTCCCCCCCCCCGCAGAGAAGGCCAAAAAGAGGATTTTCCAAATGTATCAGCTAAAATTCTCAGAAGCCCTGACAAGACTGTGCTAAGTGACTGGAAGCAGGAAGAACTCTTGCAATTCTGTGGTGAGTCAGTAGGATTTTGAGGGGTGGGTGTTCTTGGTTCAGATGAGGATACTGTTATTTGTACTTCCTGCGGTAATCCGTGTTTACAAGTAGCCCATTAGTGCAATTTTGCACCAAAGCTCCCCAAATTTGATTTTTTTTTTTTTTTTTCCAAAATGGTATTTGTATAAGCTAAACTAACAGTGTACGGACTGGAGAGTGGATGGCTTATGCTTTTCGTTCACATGTGCTGGCAACAGTGGAGTTGCCCTGTTTTCCAGAAGAGGAATGTGAATTGCTAAGGAGAAGAGACATGGGTAGCTGTGCCCCCACCAGTATTTTCAGGCTGGTATTTCTGAAAGAAGCAATTCTAAATCTAACATTTCATCTGTTTATTTACTACATGCAGGAGCCTGGTTTTCTCAGTTGGTTGTTAAACAAAACAGCTGTCTACTACACATCTGTTTACAAAAAATACTAGCAGATTGTGCAATGAAAGATTAGGGAAGCTTATTTTAATTTGAAATGAGATAATGGGACAATCTTAAACCCAGCGTCTGATCCTGAATCTTTGTTTTGCTCTGGAAAACAGTGCTGAGCAAGTAACACTTGATATCTTCCTACTGTTCTGCCTATCAGTCTGGACCACATGGCAGCAGCCTTTGGTCACATCTATTTGAACCAGTGATCAGAAGACAAGTCAATGGAAGATTTCTCCCAATTTAGAAAATTATGGCAAATACATTAACTATTTATGAATTTTTCCAATCATGGTTGAGAGGCCTAAGCATGGGATTTGAAGACCAGTGACAAGAGGAACGTATCTGTGCACAATATAAGCCACTACACCACTTTCACCATTAACTGAGGTAGGCTAATTAACCTTTCCTTTGCCATGGACTAAGCATGTATTCGCAGATGGTTAATGCCCTTCAGCTGATGAGGGATAAATAGCAAAGCTGCAAGAATTTGATGGAATGCTTGAGCCCTGAGTTCTGATTTGAGCCTGGCTTCTACCTGTTTAGCTTCTCACTGCGTTCTTCCATTTCTGCCACACTTTTTCATGGGTGGAAAATAATTTCTTCACTTGTGAAGGATGTTGTGCTAAAAGAACACTTGCAAGGTGCTTTGAAGAAGTAATTCACTGTGCCATAAGTTAATGACCCAAACCCCATTTGAACTAAGGCCTATCTGGGTGCTTTCTTTTGTGTGGTTGAGTTGTGACACCTTAAAAAAGCCCCAGTCATCAGAAAGCTCTCAGCAGCTGTTCTCTGAAAATCAGAGCCACTGAAGACAGTCACAGTATCGGTTGTGTTCAGATGGGTGTCAAAGTGGATCTGACAGAGCTTACTTGAGGCAACGAGAAGCAGTGACTTTCAAAAAGAAAAAAGAAAAAAACAAATCAACATGTTAAATAGTCAGAGAACAGGAGAGACCTAATCTCCTCCTGTAGGTAACCTCTCTCCTTCAGTTGAACTCTGTGAGGTCCTTGCCTAAGATCTGGACTTCTTGCAACATGCAAGGAGATGTATAATCAAACTGGAATGGCTCTTGCTGTGACAGTGTTTCTGGCTGTGTAGAATTTCTGTATGATGACAATTATTTTTTAAGTAAAATTCACTCCTTTTTGTCATGGAAAATTCCCACAACTTCTCATTTCTCAAGGGGAATTCCAGGCACACCAAGTGAAAATTGTTTAAGAGAACATCTGTTTTCTCTTATAAATTATATGACAACATCTTAATAGAAACACAATCCGCCTGTATATACTTCTGTGCTTTCACCCATTAATTACAGAGAACATTAAGGTTCCATTTTACTGTGCTTTAAACATCTGGTGCCAAAAGAAGTGGCAAGGAGAAGGGAAGCGTGATTATGTTATTAGACTCAGCAGTCCCAAAATACTGATCAGCACTCAGTATTGTCTGTTGCTTCCATATGAAGCTAGTCTTTAATGTGCAAATCACTGACTATACATATATGTATCTTATCAAGTATATATTTAAAATATATATATAATCATAGATACTGTTTTATCCTGTTATGCAGTAATAGTTAACAAAAGCATCATGTGGTCTAAATTCAGCCAACTTTTATAACCAACTCAGTAACACATCCAAATTTGAACCTGGTGCCCCTGAAATACCTGCAAGCCTTTCTTAGAATCCAGTGCTACACCAGGAAGAGCATTGCAGTCAAGCTTTTAACTCAGTCCCGTGGTCGTCGTGTGCTAAATAACCAGCAGAGGCAGAACAGTCAGCCCTATGCAGTGGGAGCCATCCCTCCTTCGCATGTGCAGTGACGATAGCCAAGGCACGGCGTTGAACACCGCGTGACAGTGAGACTCGACACTTCGACCTGGCTTCCCGGCCTAAGCTGGCCACAGCGGTACCAGCCAGGTCTGCGTCCAGGAGAGAAAAGCGAACGATGGTGAATATCCATAGGTTTCTAAGGGAAGGCTTCCACTGTATTCGAAACTAAAGCAGCTCCAAGTTCCAGCATCTGTTTTTATGCCTTAAATTACCCCAAGTAGTTTCTTCATTTTCCAAAATTGCACTTCCTTAAAATGCTTCCTATTACACTATCGCATTTTACTGTGCATTAAACATCTGGTATCAACAGCCTAAACAACAAAAAAGCATGATTATGCTGTCAGACTTAATAATTCAGAAATATTAACCAGCTCGTATACTATCAGGAGTTTTTCCTGTGAAATTGGCCCTTGATGTGTATTTTGCACTTATGAGACTTTGCACATACCGGCATAAGATAACAGTGTTCAATCTTTCATGTAACTAACAGAGTTAATTTGCCTAAATGAAATCACTTTATCAGCAATACTCTTGCCCTGCAAAAACCAAGGGATTATTGTAGTTTGTTAAAACATACCAAACTGCGACCTGGAAAATGGGGGCGGGAGGGACTTCTTCTGTGCAATAATAGATTAGGAAAGCTATTTAGCCTTAAGCAAACTTGAGAGCTATGGAGGCTGAACCATGTGGAAGGAGACCATAAAGCTCCTTGCCTGTTCAGTAACCAAATGACTGCTGCTTAGTTAGCTGTAAGCTTCAGTTTGAGACCTTTTGCTCCCATATTTAATTAAAACATCATTGTCATCTTCTGTGAGTACTGAGCTGTAATACTGCAGGCCTATTCAAGATCTGTTTCTTAATTGGTCTTAAATAGGTTAATTGCAATTCAAAGAATAAGTCATTACCAGTGGGATGCAAGTGTATGATGCAATGGGACAGAGCATGAGCTATTGGCTGGAATGCCTGATGAACAGCATAGTTATTATTTTAAGGCTATGGTTGGAAACATTTTTATTACATAGATTTCTGGAGTTTCTTTCACCAGCCACCTCCTCCTTCCTACCTTTGCGCTGTGGGATCTACCCCTGAAGCTGTTACAAACTTCACGTCCACTGCTTGTGCGTCTCTGCGCTAAGGAAAGGGCTGGGAACCTTTGGTGAATGGGACAACACCAATAATGGGGGTTTTAAGAGACTTTTTTCTTCTCCTTAGTAACCAGTTGCAGTCTCGAGACAACAAAACCGGTCTAATTCTGAGTACCTGTGAAATCTCACTGCCTACAGAAAACAGCTTTTGAACCCGCGTGGGGTTCCCGGGGTGTCTGTATGAGACTGGTATGAACATGTACCCAGGATTTAATGGCACCGTTGTTAACATTATGAACACTTTTGTAATCAAAGCATTTCAAAATGATACCACAAGCATTTTCTAACTAGTCTAGTATCACTCGACTGAATAACTCTCTACAGCTTTATTTCCCAGTTATACCAACAGATGCTATTAATATATTAACGCTTCTGTGTGGTGGGCTCTGGGTAGCCAGCCTTTTCAGGTAATCTCCTTGAAATAATGTTGTATATGGAAAATGTATAGTTATG
Source organism: Phoenicopterus ruber ruber (assembly GCA_009819775.1). Lineage (NCBI taxonomy): Eukaryota > Metazoa > Chordata > Aves > Phoenicopteriformes > Phoenicopteridae > Phoenicopterus > Phoenicopterus ruber. Next base: position 131,274,109 of record CM020216.1, read on the forward strand.
TAATCCTCAGAAAGTCAAAGTAATTTAGGCATTCAATGAGGTAGATACAGATTTTTGCATGAATGTTTTAAGGAAAGTTGCATTTTTAATCCTTTTACTGGCTTCTAGTCCTGCCAGGCACATAGTAACATCCCCTGGAAATTGAACAGAGGATAATGTAAACCTCTTCAATAGGCAATGAGACTACTGTCTTACCCAAATAACCTGAAGCACCAGGGGCTGGCATGTTCCTTGGCATAAGGAAAAAAATAGCTGCCACCAACTTGTGTGGCACTTGCCTCCATCTTCATTCACCTCTGCTTCAACCTACAGGTCCTGGTGCAATTGCACCACTTGCCTACTCAATGGCTATAGTCCTAGGAAGCACGATATTTCTTCTGTACGTCTCAGGGTTTTATACCGCTGCCAGAAGTCCTGGCACTATATGAAGGCATTTGCAATAGCAAAGTGCACAGAGGGATTCAGGGAGTCTCCAGTACATTTAAGGCCAAAACTCTGTTGGGGTATGGCTTTCTCAGATAAGAATTTGAGATGGAGAGAGAGAAAGGTGTTCAAATTATGCATTGTAATTTCTGGTGCTGAAAGGCTTTCTCATGGCTTTTGCAACATTTCCTAAAGCTGTTTCCCTCTGGACTGTTGTTCCTTAGCCAGATGCCCTGAACAGAGAACACTGCGTCCCCAGCTTCACTCTTAGCTTTGTGGTCAGTGTAGTCTCTGAAGAGCTTAGCTGTCAGCAGGATTCATACATGCAAATTTGATGCAACTGGGGGTTAAACCATGAATTATTTTCCAGATTAGGACAAAAGTCTTAGTTGGCATTGAAAAATGATATCAAGGCAGTAAAGGATTTGAGTGCAAATCTGTATTTAGGAAGTCCCTGTCTCCTGATATCCTGGCTGGTACTTTGCTGGTTGGTACTAGCTCTAGACAAGAGTTTGCTGTCAAGATCAGGTAAATCTGTATTCTTCTCCTTATTCTTGCATTTGGCATAATAATTACCTAAAGAGCTTGTTTTCAAGGAAGTACAAAAAAGCACATTTAACATGCCTGAGCAAACACCCCAAGTGTGCAGGCAGTGGCAACGGAGCAGGTGGATGGCAAAAAGAAGGTTATTTTTAGGACTTTGCAAAACCAAAATCTGAAGACTCAGAGCATGTCACATAGGTCACTGAACAGCTGTTAGACCACGAGCACTCTCAGTCTCCATTCAAATCAGTGAGCTAGAGGTAAAAGAACAGATTTTCAAGTACTGTATGTTCTCCTTCAACTGTTTTTGTTAATGAAATTTTACAACTCAGAAAAAGTGACAGCACACTCTAGGTGGGATTCATTCGACCGCATAAAGATAGAGGAGACTGTACGTATGAGTTACTTGCCTTGACCCCTGTATTAGCGGCAGAGAGACATACTCTTCCAAGATGTGATCCATCCCATCATAAAGCAGATATCTAAAACAGGTCAGATATAGATACATTCTCCTTCTCTCTGTTGACCACCAAAGCAGCCAAGGGAAACAATCTCAGATATCGTCACTGCAGATGTCCAAATTTTTTGAGATCACACACTCCTTATATCTATGCTGAGAAAGCCAGAACAAGGACCAAACTTTTTATACATTAATGTTCAGGGAAACTGGATTCAGGAAAACACTAAGCAACAAAACCCAAACAGAAAGTTTTCACCAACTAGATAGGGTCTTTACAGGTCTATTTAGCTGACAACAGTTATTCCTGTGTGCAACATCAGGACTGAAAGGAAGATTCAGTCTCAAACTTTCCAGAGAAGGTGTAGACAAATAAACTATCATTAGTCTTGAGTCTTTCTGCAGTGGGAGGATCAACAACCTCTGAAATTGTCATCAAAACAAGTGATAGAATTACTGCTGATCACTACAGGCGTTTAAGGACATGCACAGGTCATGATTTACAGGTAGAGGTAATATCTGCCATCAGAACAGCTGAAGTCATTGGGAAAGCTACAAGCTTTTAAGCATACAAACCTTTTCTCAGCTCTAAAAAATTCTACTTTTTCAAACAGAGATGGATAACTTCTGATCTAAATACAAATGGAGAACACTTGGTTGCACATTACCCACTAATATAAGGCCACATTTTAATGCACATTTAGTGATACCCTATTCTCTGAATAACCTTTCTTGTATCTGTTGTTTATTTGTGGAATATGGTCCTTATTAGTCAAGTCTGTGTGACTATTACTCTCTTGCTGATAAATAACAACACTATCTGATCAGATATGAAACTCTAGTCATGTGAAAAGAACAAAAGCTTCATAGGTGAGGTTAGGAACAAACACGGAAAGGTACTACAGTAAGTCAAGTCAGCTGTTGGGGCAAATTGAAGAGTCAAGTAACTTGCACACATCGGTATCTATGTGAAGGCCTTTTCTATATTTTTCCCACAGTTCTGTTCATATTTCATTGATTTCCACTATCCTCCACTGACAGAGATGACTGAAACCTACATTACAGCTTGATAAATACCTCTTCTTAAAAAGATCCCAAGACTGATGTAACATGACAGAAAGCAAATCTTTTACACTTGAAATCTAAACACCCTTCTTGTCCAATTCTTCCAACTACTGTAAGCTAACAAAAGAAGTATGAATCTAGGCTTTTAAATCATTTCTATTAAGCATGGGATTTCACTCTTTCTAGACCAACAAATTATTTCCCCTTGATAATACTTGAAATATAGTAAATATTTGAAAAAAAAATCAAACAAACAAATCTTTCCCTGCAGAAATCCAAGGGTACCTGGCCTCATTACCAATCATGATTTGGCAGATGTGGACTGTCTGTGTTGTCAGAAGGTAAATACAAGGCATTTTTATATTCTCATTTACCCTTTTCCATTCATCCCAATTACTCCAGATGTTGGTAGCATTTAAAAGGAAGTTGGGTGTTACAGTACCTTCTATATTCTGTCTTGTATTACTTACAGCTGTAATTTTGTAATTTTACCAATTACTTTCCTATTGCTCTACAGATTCCCTGCATTTCTGAGTTATTGTATATATAGTTATAATTGCTACCTTAGAAACAAACCTATGTGCATCAAGACACAAGGTGCCTATGTGCATTAAGACATGAAGGACTGGAAAAGAATCGGGGAGAAAACTCAACAGAATAGGAAAGGCAATTAGGAATAAAAGACCTTCTTCAGAGTGCAGGAAACATTCTTCTGGTCAAGTGTCCAAAGAAGGAAAAAAAATGAAAGCATAAATTCTAGCACTGTAAATGTAAGCACTAATAAAGAAAGCCAAAGAAAATATTGATAAATAATTTGATAAAAGCATGAAAACGATAACAAGAATGTTTTTCATAGCAGAGAAGAAATTGTGTGAAAAAACTTTTGAGGGCTAAGAAATTACTCAAGCGTGAAAAGAGCAGTCAAGGATCATAAAGCCACAGCAGAAAAGCTGGGTGAATTCTCTGTGTTGATAGTTGCTCTAGAGGAGGACACACAGGTTCCTGTACAGGAACTTTTCTATAGAGGGAACAAGTTGTAGAAAGAAGCGATCAGGTGTCACAATGAGAGGAGGATACCATGAGAGCCTTGCACGGACGTGGGCTGGAACCTCTGCTGTCCAAATTATAAATAATCTGGAAAGAGGGGTGGCAAAGTTACAGATGGTTCAAACCCATACAGGGTAGTAAATGTGTACAAAGAGTTACAAAAGGATCTTGCAGTACTGAATGACTAAGAATAATACAGGAAATTCAATATCCATAAGTGCCAAATAATGCACATAGGGAAAAAATATTGTAAACTATACATATACAGTGATGCGCTCTAAATTAGCTATTACCACTTAGCAAAGAGATCTTGACTCATTGTGAGTCAGCTCAAAACTCAGAGGCAATAAAAAAACACGAATAGATTGTTAGAAATTATTGGGAAAGGAATCAAAAACAAAACAGAAAGGTCATTATGCCGTCCTGAATCCCTGGTGGGCCCCATGCGGTTCTGGTCCCCTCCATATCAGGAAGGATACAGCAGCAGAAGAGTGTGAAAATGGCGATCAGAAGAATAGAGAAAGGCTTCCTTCATGAACAGGGATTAAATCGATTCAGCTCGCCTCCCTTTGGAAAAGGAAAGATTGGGGCAAGTCTGTATAGTCACAAATGGCATGGAGAGGGAGAACTGGGAACAACTGGTAATTGTTTCTCTAATACAAAAATTAAGAGGAAACCAATTAGATTATCAGGCAGCAAAACAAAAGGCATTATTTTTTCACATGGTAATTAAATTGTAGCACTCATATCTAAAGGATATCATGGAATGTATACATGGGTGTAAAAATAGGGCTGTTTAAATGGAAGGATGTGGCTGGCATGTTGAGCCCATAAAATCTGTAAGACTGCACAAAATGGGAGAGAGTGTATTTGAGGGAGTGTTGTGCTGTGCATGCTCTAGCAGTGACATATTTATTATTAAAGATCGGACGTTGGATACAACAGAACTGTGGCCTGACCCGGTATGAGAAGATGTGCTGAATCCAGTACATCTCAGAAGCTTTCCAGGCTTTCACCATCACTAGTTAATGTCAGTCTGTGCCTGTCTGATAGATACAAGTGTCTAGCACTAACAGGGGATTTCTCTGTTTAAGAAACAACTTTAAGAAACAACACTGCCTTTATGTGCCACATAGCATCACTTGGTGAGAATAAATAAGAGGATTTATGAAGAGAGATTCAGTGTGAGTATTACTGGCCTCATTTGTGGCGTTGGAGGGAGGTTAGAAAATCTCAGAAATTTCGGAAAACAGACTTTTCTTTCGCTCTCTTAATACACATCCAAACTCTGTAAGGCAGTAAGTCCTGCTGTAAGTTGCATGTCTTACCTATCTCTGGTAATAAACACAAATATGTCTCTTTATGGTCTCTCTTAATGATGGGCATTCTTCACTGCAGACAAACATTTTGCTCATTTCTGGTTGTAGCGACATTATAAATCTTACCTCATGCTTAGTGCTGTAAAACTGCTTGCAGCAGGAATGGGGAAACAATGGTTGCAGAAAACATTATGCTTCAAGAAATTAAACTAACGTACTACCGAAGCCTTCTGTAGCAATAATTTTGCTGTGTCCCAATATTTGGGGTCTTTGTGCCGTGTTATTTCCCACATCTGGGCCTTGGCAGGTGGAGAGGTGCACTTAACTTCCTTCAGCTCCGTGCCATTACACTGTATTTGTTTTGACTGCTTGCACAGATGTAACTGTAAAAACTTTACTCTAATGAGAGCTGTGAGAGCTTGGGAAAACCCACCTGGAAAACCAGCTTGTTTTTTAATATATTTTGTTCAGAAAACCTCACCAAACTCGTAGGCTTAGGGAGAGCTTAAATAAAGCCAGTGGAGAGTTTTAAATAGGGGAGAGGGGAAGGGGGCATGAAGCAGAAGCACAAAATCATAATAAAAAGACTAGATGACAAACAGTTAATGGGGAGTCAGAAGCGGATGGTGCCTGTCATCATTGATTTGGTAGATGAAATGTATAAAGAGGGGAGAATACCACAGTGAAACCACCAAAAGGTTGAACAAGAATTTGTCTGATGCCTCTGCCCCGAAAAGGACACCTGCCTGCCACCCCCCTGCTAACCTGCCGAGGCTGTGGGACACCATGCAGAAGTACACTGAAAAATGACAGTCTAGGACTAGGTGTTCAGTGTGATTCACAGATTCGACAGATCGACATTTTGTCTGCTGCTGACAAATGAAGAGAGGCTCTTTTTAGCTGATAGCTGTGAGACGTCGCGGCTTTGCAGCAGCAGCAGCGTAGACTCTCCGGGCCAAAGATGCGCTTTCGAAGTACCCATGCAATTATTCTCGCATGGAGCAAGACTATACAGATGTGTGGTAGAAATAAAAAGGGGTACGGAGAGGTCTTTTGTTCCTGGCAATGGTTCACTATGAGGAAAGAGCAGAGTTTCAAAGTCCAGAATGAGTCTAATGTATTTAACAGCTTCCCTATCAAATGAATGGGAGCAGGAGCAACTCTGAATACTGTATGTACATAGTTACTGTCAGAAGTTTGGCATGCTTGGTCAGAAATATTGCAAAAAATTCTGTGATAAACTTGTGATTTGAGGAGGGAACATTTTTTGCTGTTGTTTGATTTGGAACAGCAAATATTCCCAGCACCCTAACCATCTCAATATTATTTTCATTCCTCTGAATCCTCATGCTTCCCAAGTGGAGCAAGGGCCAACAATTCAGAACTGAGCTGGATGACAAACAATAATGAATAGAAGGGAAGATTTTCCAGCAACTTATAAATTTCTGAAGACGGAAAGATAGAAACACTAATACTACGCACCTCCTTTGGAAAATAAGTGCATTCTGAGATGAAAGCTGTAAAGTAATAGTCTACCTTTAATTTTTGCAAGTTACTTTATTTTTAAATAAAGCTTCTGTTTTGTTTGTGAAGGGTGTGACTATTCAGACAATTGCTGGTGACAAAAATGAAAACCCCAAAACTTCAATAATTTTAGCCCTTGAGGGAAGAACCAGCCATCTGTAGTACAGAATTAGCTAAACACAGGCATGATACGCACTTACAGAAAGGCATCAGTGTCCCAAAGAACTTGATGTTGACGAAGATAGAAAAAAAAATTCAAAATATAAGGAAAGGGATTTTTCCCATCAGTAAGAACTGATAATTTCAAGGATTTGTTGGGTTTTTAAAATGCATGAAGTATTCCATATTGCCCTTTGAGTGGGTCATTCTTAGCTGGATGATTTCTTAAAGGTTTGAAAACAGAAAATAGGTTTGAAAACTCAAATCTTCTCCCATGATTTGAGTAAATGTTGCAGGAGTAGCTCAGTTACATACTTGACTACAGCGAGCAAATTAAAAAAACCAACAACAACAACAAAGAAGCAAGAAGCCATAGTTATAGTTCTGAGGCAGTACAAATGGACGTAACTCTTCTGAGTTAAGTTTTGCTAAACCAGTTTGGACCTAGCTGTCTGGGAAGATTTTCTATCTATCAAGTACCTAACCTGAATTTAAAAACTAGGCAATCTTGTTTCTCTACCATCCGTATTTATCTGAACCTTCAACATGTGTTTTCTGCAAAAGGATACATAAACTAAACCACAAGGTCACATCATCCTGTTCAGAAATTTGCCACCTCTGATGTTCTGATCTACCCTGGAATCCTTGTCCTTGTCAGTGTTCCTTTTGGGAGAAACCCCCCTGAATTCTTCATATAATTTATGACTTGGCATACTTAGAATTGTGGTTTGTCTTTTGTTAGAAAGACATTTATTGCCACATTTCCCCAAAGCATGGCTTCGTAAGGCTCTGGAGACATCTGCAATATGGAACAGACAGCATCTTTTATTGGAGGTGGATGCTTTTCTGGCTATACCTTGCTCCATATCAGGATGTGAACTCCATATCAGGATGTGAATGCTGCATCATTGCCATTCGAAAGAAAAACATGAACGGCCAGGCAAGAGGCATGGTGATTTTTTGCCAGAGACTTGTCCCTGTGCCACTAGAAGAGAGCAAGAGGAGCCTGAGGCGTGCCCGTAGTGCAGCTCAGAACGTAAGTAGAGAGACAGCCTAAGCCAGGTACAACTTGTAGTATGTACATGCGATGCTCACAGAAGAGTTACAAAGGACCAAGTGAATTTGTTACTGCTCCCCTGGAAGTTTGCAGGACAGAGTCTATATGGCGATATGAACCTGTTACTTACGTGGTTGTGTAATGGCGGGGAAATACATGTAAGCAGTTAAGTAGTGCAGCTTGACTCCTCGTGTTCTTCAGTTTTACAAACTAAGGATGGGATTTGGAGCAAACTGGTCTATGGTATCATGACTGTCTTTTTGCATCATTTCAATGACGAATAATTCCGCTGCAGTCAATTGAATTACATACAAGTAAAATTTGTCTGTGTTAACAGAATCTAACTCATTCACTTCACCGGCATAATCCACATTTTCAGTGATATGATTTGATAGAATCAAGTATAATGTGAATCTTGTAGCTATTCTGGAGTACACACCAAATTTAATCCATGGGCTATTGAAAACTTCTTACTGGGCATTAAGGAATGTATTTTGCGACAAAACGTTTATGATAGAAATGAATCATCGGCAAACAAATCCGCTTTACTACATCACTAAGTGCAATATAATACCATGCAATGCTACCAGCGACAACTGTCCTCCTCCTACCAGTAAGGGCATAAAATTCTTTGGTTTTCTCAGAGAATGATTCACCTGTCAGAGGCATTTCCTGTAACCTAATTTATCTGTTGCTGTCAAAGATACAGATTTTTAAAACTTTATTTCTAGAGAGCCATTAAGTGATTAAAACCAAATGAGAGGAAAGAAGACAGTTGGTAGAACAACATAAATCATAATCGAAAACATCCTGGTAGTATAACACCGCCAGACATTTTGACTGGTTTGTGAGACTCTGAAGAGTTCCATGGTAGTACGGCTTTTTAACAGCCTGCTCAGTAGTTAAAGGGTATTCAACCTGATCTGCCTTTGTTGATAGCTGATATTATTTGACATTTTAACAAGGTTCTGTATTTGCAGAAGCATCTTATGGCACCACTTTCAACATCAGAGTCTATCACAAAAAACATTTTAACTGTTTTGCAAACAAACTTTCTTCCAGTTAATAATTAAACAGAGGAACAGCTTGCGGTATATGCTTGGAACTAATTTAACTATATATAGTTGGAAATGACAAGAGCACATGAAGATGTGACTGAAGCCTGGTAGCATTTAAATACTCAGTACTTCCTCTGTTACCTTGACTAGTGTAAAGTTGGTTCCCAAGGTAAAAACTAAGTGGTCTGCTGGCATATGGTATAACCTCCATTTGAGCGCTAAAAGCTGGATACTGTTTTTGTGAAACAGATGTTGTTGAGTGCAGCAATGCACAACTGACTCAATCTAACAGCTGGGAATCCTTCGTGACCCATATAGCTAGAAATAAACATGGTCCTATGCTTGGCAAAAGTGTAAGGAAGCAAATTTTCATTTGTTAAGGGCTTATCAAAATGAAGAATAAATGTTTTTAGCCATAAACTGATTTTATTCACAAGAGTAATCTTTCCAGCAGCTTATGCGATGGCCTCATAATATTACAGGCACCCTTTGCCAGATGAAGGCTGCAGTTGCGCTGACATATAGTGCAGATGGAAAATAAACATCTGCCTCAATCAAGAGAGAAGACCAAAGACAAGGTTGACGAATATTATCTGGCATGACTATCTTTGCAGGAAAGCATATAAATGCTACAGGACCAAAACCACTGGCATCGTCTGGTGTTGTCCTTATGTGGTTACTGACCATGAAGAGAGATGATTAGTATGCGCTCTCCAAGGAGGAGTAGTGCAGATGCTCAGGATGATATGATTCCAACTCACTAGTATGTGTTTTGCTATAGCCATACTATGCTAGCAACAGAGCAGTTCGAAATATTTTCTCTCGGTGTTTCAATGACATTTTGTATCCTCAAATGTTCTTCTTTTCTGGGGGGTGGGGAGGAAGAAGAGGTTTAGCAGCAATTATGCTGTTAAACATAATTTAAAAATAGATGTAGTGGCAATTTTCAGCACTTTTTTTCTTAAATCACTTTAGGAAAAGATATTTCTGTCCTGCTTTAAACACAGTCAGTTTGTAGAGAAGGAGTTAAATGTGAAGATCATTCAATTGACAACAAACTATTCAATTGATTCCCATTTTACCTTTGGGAGAGAGAGAGTAGCGTACATTTAAAATAACTCTATGTACATGCACGTATGCACATACCTACTCTGAGCTGATATGGAGTTCCTCTGATTCTCCCACAAAGGATTACATGATGCAGGATGGATGCAGCTTCACAGACTTTATTTTTCTAGGAGGACTTCTTTGTCGAATTAAAATAGGAATCTTAACAGTTTCTGGTCATTTCAATGGTGTCTGATTTCGTATTTAATTTTTGACTGTAGTAGTTCAAACTGCCCCTCTTTACTCTGGAGAGTGTTAGTTAGGAGGAGCATATTAACTATTGTTCAGTCTTAACTAGTCAGTTGTTTTGACCTCATAAGAATTAAATGCATCATATGTATTAGCTAAATTAATGGGAAATTTATTACAGATAGAAAACAAGTTTAGCATTAGGATGCAGGTATAAATTTGAAAGTTGGAGATCTCAGATCTAAGCAAATGCTGGAGAACTACAGGCCGTGTGCCCAGCAGAGGAAAGGAAAGGATCTGGAGTGTAAGGCAGAATATTACAGACACCCTTTGCCAGATGAAGGCTCCAGTTGCACTGACAACCTTTTAGCTGCATATAAGGCCAAAAATCACAGCTCAGTGTTGTCTGTTGGACACAATTTTGGGGGTATATACACACAAATCACATCAGTGCGGCCATTCCTGTTTGTCCCTGGAATTGCGTTAGGATTCAGGCTTGGGTTTCTTAGGTGCCTCAGTAGCCAGGTGAGGCTGTTGAAGCTGCTGGTATTAAATACCCACAGAGCGAGCGCGATGAATTGGAATGGGCATCAAATACCATTTGAGGCTGAGGCAACAGCATCGTTTCCTTTGACCTAGACAAATATTTCTATTAGAAGGACCTTCTTCAGGAATGTGCCCATACTACCTGCTCTGCTTGCACCTGACTAATATGAGGGAGCTCCTCAAAGAGACTCAGGGTTTGAGTATAGTCAGAGCTACAGGTTCTGGACAGGCTTTTAGACTCAGCTTTGCTATTTCTCAGTGATAGCACAAGCCTCATGGTATTAGACGGTGTTTCCTTTAAGCTCCAGATCTTGGAGTCACAGAAGAATCTCAGTTTTCTTTAAGAAATAATATTTTGCTTTGGAGAAATTAACTAAAAAGTGAGCATTCAAAATCCAGAAATCAGAAGGAAAACGAAAAGAAACCAGCACATACAATCTCAGAGTGTTTATGGCAATCTCCTGGTTGTCACAACTGCTTTGTTATCCTTTTCTACCCTACGAATAAAGCTTCTCCCCTTTTGGGAAGTTCTGGGAACTCAGAATTTGACTTGCAAATTTTAATTGGTGCACAGAGCTGTAATTTCCCTGCCACATGCCCTACAAGACGTGTCAAACAGAGGAGTGCTAAAGAGGCAACTACAGCACCCTCTGCCCCCCACCTCCCAGATGTATATCTGCCAGTGGGTGGAGTGCAATCCCTAAAGCATTTGCAATTTTAGGGTTTTTTCACCAGTACTTCTCAAAAGCCAACCACTGTGATAAGAAAAATGTGTAGGATAGGCTAAAACTGACAAAACCTCATTTTTTTTTGAGGTTGGAATATTAAAGAGGATCTGGATGTTTTTCCCAGTTTTGATTTCTTTTTTTTTTAAACAACGGTTATTTCAACTGGTTGCCTCCCACCTCTTGCCTATTCAAACAGCAGTATGTTTCCTTTAGGCAGTTTTCTTCCCTTATGTGCTGTTTTTATTTCATAGTCTAGCCCTCAGACTTGTCTTTCCAACTGTAGCCCCAGCAGACATACTCTCTAATGCTCTAGTCTTAAAAAATTAATTTGAAGTAATAGACTAAAACAAGCTTGTTAAGGATGGTGCTAGCCGAGCCAATCACTAAAAGCTCTAGTTTTCAAAAACATATACGTGTCTTTATATGTGTATCACACGGGGACAATAGGAAAGTGACTTTCTCTGAATATGCATGAAGGTTCACAGGCTTTGGCAGACTTCAAAATGGACAGTAATATCATAACAGTACCCCAGATACCACCCAAAAGGCCTGCTCCACAAACTGGTGGTTTTGATGACAACCATTTGCAACAATAAAAGTGAGTTCTCAGTGTACGTACAGGAGACAAAGGAAAACTCATGTCATAAAGTAAAGGAAATTAAAAGATGGGGATGATGTTCTCCCAGTGACATCATCAGTGAGGGCAGAACAGCTCCAGTGACTCATCTAGATATGAATAAGGAATGACTTTCTGAGTCGCGATCCAAAATAGCTCTAAACTTGTTCAAGCACTAAGAGTCATAGAATGATCTTTAAACTACTTCGGTCACATTGCCATTTGGCACTTTCTTGCCGCAGTTAGTTAAAGCACTGACTGCAGTACTTGCTTCTTAGCTTTTTCCAAACCTCTTGGATCTATGTTGGATTTCATTTCAGTTCCAGACTAGTTTTTCTTTTTATCTGATACATAGACTGAGAATCAACAGGCTGAAATGGCACAGCCAATCTCCTATATCCATCAGTAAAAAGTACCACTTGGCAAGTAGTGTCAAGATGTGATCTTTCCTACTTACCCAGACAAAACCTTAATCAATTTGAATGTTTGAGTATGGACTACTGGATTCAATCCTCTGTACAGTTTATGCAGGGGAAGGAGAAGACTTACAATGTTTTCATATTTTTTCAGTTATGTGTTATTACTTGCTCTACCGTAGCTTGGAAAACAAGGGGAAATTTCGTTGTAAGTTTGCCCTGTCCTGATATTTTCTGAATCATTTTATTCTTTCAAAATTGTAAAAGTTTTCGTCTGTTTTAGTCTTCTACATTCCATAGGCTTTCTGTTTGCTACTAAATAAGCAGCACTGAAAAACCGTGGTGAGATGCTGATAGAGTGAGATGACAGATTTTTGTCATCCCTAACATGTTAGTCATTTGTTTGGCCTGGTATTTCTGCACAGGATACCAGTCTGTTCAGTAGTAGTGGGTTTCTCATATCATCTACCATCAAGCAGAAATCTATATGGTTCATACCCTCACCAGCAGTATCTGTATTTTCTATGAAAAAACAGGCATTCGAAATTATCCATAGGTATTCCATAACATTAATGACCTTGTTCTTTGTGGGGCTGAAAGTGAATTATGAATATATTTGAAATCTTTCTGCATATTTACAGTTCTTACAGCCTTTTTACATTTTTAATACTTTCAAGCAACCTGAAGGCTGATTTCATTTTGCTTAATGCTTGTGTAACTTATTCCTTAATTCTAGACTAAGATGTTCATCTAGGTCCCTATATACTCAGTGGAAAGATAAGTGCTTCCAAAGGACAGTATACTACACCTTCCTAAACACTGATTTTCAGACCAGGGGAAGTGCTGTGTTCAGGTTCAGCTGGCTTAGACTGGAAAATTAATGTTTAGGCAGCTTGAGTTAATACAGACAGATAAGTATCCAGCTTGACACAGCATACCACAAGACAGCACATGTGGAAGATGCTTTCCTGGTTCCTCATGCCCTCCTACATTGGTAACATGGCAGGTATTGAGTTCTTTTTTGTCTTTACCTTTAAACATGGAAAGGATGAAGGATGTTTTCTTTGTTAGGTGTTTCATATGTGTATAAATATACACATACATGCACAATACATGTAAAAAATCCCACCCCTGGGTAGCTGACCTTGCAGTCTTCCTAAGGCTACATTTTTTACTTTAGACTGCTTAAACCCACCTTGAGTACAAAGCTGCGCCTAGGAAAAACATTGAATCATTGCAATTACAAAATGGAGTGTTCCCAGCTCAGTCTGTGCCTTATTATGCTAGATGCAGCACTCCCAAAGGAGCAAAGGAAAGCAGTCTGCGGCCTTAAGCACGCACAGTGAGGCCATTTTCACAAATTTCACCTCATTTCCAGCAGTCAGTCTGCGCACGAGACAAAGAGGCTGTGCCCTTCGTGTGGGGAGGAGCACGGACAACGCGATGTAACACCGACGCTAGCTAAGCTTTTCATACAGCTTGTTCAAGCCGCAGGTGAAACGCTGGCTACACTCATGGTTTGGCCTGAGATATGGGAGGTATTGCTGCCTCCGTTTTACGGGTGAAGACCCTGAGGCAGAGGTGTGACTAGCTGCTTGAAATAACGCGATGAGTTAGTGTCAAAGGCAGGTTTAGGAGGCCCATTCTTCAGTGTCTCAGCCCTGTTTCCGTTCACCAGGACCCTGTTTCTCGCAAGACCGTGGCTTTCCTGGTTCCTACAAAGGCACGGTTTGTTAATTATGTTATTTTTGCCGAATAATGTTTATGGAAGATAAAATATCTCTGAGTTACTACTGTCATAAGATATATATGAAAACCTAAAAATGAAGGAGCTAGTTCTACAGGCTATTTTGATTTCAGTGAAATAAAGCCATTAATAAAAGAATTTCAGGGCTATATCAGAAATTCCTTTCATAGGAAGAAAAGGAAGAAGCCCGGTAGTAGCACATGGAAACATAATCTTTTATTTTTAGAAGAACGGTAATATTTCTCCGCTAGTAACACCTGATTAAGCAAACTTATTGAATAAGGTCCATTATGTCTGCTTGAAAAAGCTATAAGTTGAGACATTTTAAGATAATCAGATTGTAAAAGTGCACTAAATTCTCACCATTAAGCTACCTCATCTTCATTGAATCCTGAATTCTCATTACAACTAATCATATTTCCATGCAAAGTAAAAATAATACAGGTACTTGAAACTGGGGTATATTCTGCTCTCAATACCCATGTACATCTCCTACTAGCAGTAATGGCAGTTAGACACAAAGTGGCAGATACAGAGAGATATATATATGTCTCCCAAGGTATTTGCAGGGTGACGGGTACAGCAGTTATTTTGGTGACCAGATAAAACAGGAAAGAAGCCTGTGTATTCCAAAGGCCAGTTTAGCTTCACACGGGAGATTTCAGACAGAGCATTTCTTTATCTCCGGTTGGCAGCACAGCTTTGCTGAGGGTGAGATTTGTCTCCTTTAACCTAAGCCACCAAAAGTTAGATGCCTAAGTCTAAACTAGCTATCTAGAAATGCCTCTTTCTTTTCACCGTCAGAGGAGCTGAGACAGTGCTTTTAGAAGGGGTTGAGCGTGTCTTTGTCCCTTCAAAGCAGCTTAAAATACGAAGTCAAAATTAGGTGAGGTACCTGCTAGCCTATATAGCCTTTAAAGAAAGGCTTTAAAGAAGCCACGTAGAACAGTTTCTATGTGGCTGCAGCTTCTTGTGAAGCAGTGGAAGTAAAAAATGGTGGCAGTCTCCAATTTCCAAGTGAAAATGAAGAATTTTGGTGTTTTGCCATTATTGAAGACTGATACAGGAGAGAGAGGTATATTACTTGGCAAAGTCAAGAGATGAGCCGTGTAGCAGATACACACGTGTTTGCAGCTGTGCAACCTCTCTCCCAAGGTCTGCCCTCAGCTGGAGTTGGTCAAACAACTACTTGAAAACAGCATTTATTACTAACCTCCTTTTTGTGAACCAAATCATTTCAGTCTCCTTCAATGATACCTAAAGAAAGTCAGATACAACGTTCTCAGCTGCTTACAGCTCTTGATTTCTTTATTTGTGTGATTGGTCAGTGAGAGGAGAGATTCTTGAGGCTAACCCCCAGATTTGCTGAACTTCAAAGGCATGGTCTCAGCTAAAAAATTAATTCACATTTCTACTTCATCTAAGATACTTCTATTATTTTTTTCCCACTGGTTTCCTCACTAAAGTCTGAAGCTTGGTCCTTACATTGAATACAGAATTTATCTGCTGAATGAATCTCATCAACTGCTTAAGACTTCCCAGTGTTTTTATTTGCTTATTTTGAATGTTGAGTTCCTTGGTTATATTTTAGTGCGGAATTTAGTCGAGCAACTAATTTCAGCTGTCTCTGAAGTTTTGATACTCACATGGCACACATTGGTCACTCATGGTTATTGTTTCTGAGAAACTAAAACTTCACAAATGGGTTTTTAGCACTTTCAGAAAGGCTGACACAATAAAAACCACCTTGGTCTTACAGGGTGCTTTCAGGGGTGGAAGGCAGAAGCGAAGTTGTGAAGATGACCGGCTCTCTCAGTGGTGTGCTTTTATAGTCCATCCTACTGTAAATAGAGCTGTACTGTGTAGCCTTACAACTTCCATGGTGGAGCCCACGCATTTATTTTTTTGGCTAAAAAGAAACATTTTTACCACTGAAATGGAGCCTTCCTGTCCTGCAGCATGGCTGAAAAGAAAGCCAAGCTGGTTAAAACCAAAATAACACAATGAAACAAAACAGCGTGCAGCTGCCTCCTCAGGAATATCCCTGCAAGGCAGACAAATGGATACATTTATTTTCCCAGATTTATTTGCTAATGTAAAGATCCCATTGCAAACATTAGCACTTCAAATCATTATATAGTTCTGGGGCGATCTTGGGAGGAGTTGAATTTCATTAAAACAAATTAGTAATTTGAGATTGCAGTAACTGTAGATATAATCTTGTTCCCATATATTTCACAATGCAGTGCAAAAGAAACCATTCCTTAGACAAATGCTCCATAGCTGAGCATCACCTTGCCACATGAGTAAACTGAGCAAAATACACAAAAAACGTCTTGGCTTCCTTTTAAGTTTGCACCTCTCTTGACCAAATAAAACAGGTAGCACTTTCATATTTTCAAATGCTTTTGAAGTAGTAGATGAAATAATTGCATGCTATTTACCAGGAGGAAGCGTGATTTTTATTAATTTAAAAAGAGGAAACAGGACATTTTTCCCTGCTAGTAAAGATCTACCTTGCATTTGCATGTCCAGCTGGCACCAAGTGCTCATACCGTTGTTGTGAGGTGTTGCATCCCTGCTGGAGCCAGAGGAAGGGACTGCATCCCTCAGCAGAGCACGGGCCAGAGCACCGCCAAAGGCACAGCACCCTTCCCACCTCCCCGTAGCCGTGTCGGGCTGCCTGTTGCACCCTTTCAGTCCTTACTACAGGCAGTATCGGCTCTTGCAAGGACCCCAGCCTGACTTTGCTGCCTGAATTCGGCAAGGTGCAATCGCCGTAAGGCGTGGTGTGTTACAGGCTGGTGACTGGGACAACGGTGCAAAGCCACTTCTCGCTGCGGGCAGGAGGGACATGGCTTCTCTGTAAGGGGGAAGGTGGGATCAGGCTTTCTCTCTACAAGCACTGGAGCTCACTGAATGTCCATGCCACAGCCTGGGCTTGTGTCCATATGCTCTGGGCTTAAGCACAGACTTTATAACATAGCTATAGCCAATGAAACCCGAGTCCCTCCAGAAAACATGTTTGAGAGGCTCAGAAATCTGCATATAACACCACAGCAGATTTTCAGTTGTACTTTTTTAATGTACCATCCTTAAGCAACGGGAGGCTGATGGGCAGGATGGTTTTGTCGCTGCTGTGCGAGTGGGAAGGACAGTTGAGACCTCCAGTGAAATCTGCACAGCCTGAATCGCCCATCCTGGCAGGGCACAGCACTTCGGCCAATGTCTTTAATTAGATTCTGGTGCTTTAGTTTGGACAGTCTATATGGGTAAATAAATCCCACCCTGCAATATCTTTAACTCTACGTTGTGTGCTCTACATAGGCTAGACATTGCCTAAGCTATACTGTTTTTTTCATGTTGCTGTATGGCCTGTGACACTGCAATCTCTGAGATGTTGCATGGTACAACCTAAACCTCTGCCTTCTGTCCTCTATGCAAAGCTTTCCAAGCCACCTCCAAGGAGAGGCAGCACCATGCCTTTCACCTAGAGTATAAAATCGGAATCAGGGTCTCATTCACATATCCATAACCACAATATACAGAGAAAATCAGCAACAGAAAAGCTGTGTTCACATACTGAGAGACAGCCTGAATGTGTGTGTAATGTACTGCTCAATTCACTAAGCCTGAAGAAGTAAAACTGGGTTTTCTTGCATGGAGAAATCTCAGTATCTAAAAAAGTCCCCTTTAAAACTAACCTCAACTTTGTTTTGCAAGAAATGGTCTGCATAGCATTTTAGCTCTGATTAGAAAACTACCCTCTGAATCCTGCAGTCAGGAACCAACAGGAACAAGATTTTGGGGGGGTTTGATAGTTTGAGGAAGGCATTGTGAACAAATAGCAGGAGCATACATCTAGCCCCAGCCGCTGACTAATCTGTCTGACAGTGAGGTTTTAAGCATGCAGATAGACAGTCAAGAGGCACAGTTTTCTCTGACGTGGGAACAAACAATTTAATCATGAAATACATAGTTCAGAAAAAAATCAGCTTCTTTTACAGCTTCTTTCCTTGAATTAGGCTGTTCATGTTGTGTATTGGTGAAATCACACAGGGATTTAATAACTTTTGTCAATATGAATAAACCCTTTGACTTACACCAGGAGTGTCAGACCTCAGTCCTTGTTCAAGTGCCTTTTGACAAATCCACCACACGATTTTTGTCCTTCATTTCAAAACCTTGCAGAATGTCTTATTCCACCTAGACTAATAATGCATAAACGATGCTTAAATAAAAAGGCAAAAGAGCGAGCCAGTGACTAAACACCAGGCTCCAGCAGAAGGGCGAGGGAGCGCAGAAGTTTAGCCAGCTGTTTCCATGAAATCCAGGAAGAAGGCAGAATGCCACTTGACAATTTTTAATTCTTCTGGAAGAAACAGTTGGAGATCATATGCTCTCTAGCAGTTAGAATACCAAAATAAGTACTCCTTTTGCCAGCAGCAGTAGGAAAACACTTTTTTGTCCCTTCTGTACTTTGTACCATGTTTCCTAAAATCACATACTGATACCACAGCCGTGTACAACCTGTGAGATTTGAACAGTACATTGAGCCAAAATTTGATGGTTCTGCTGTCTCATGGGACATGCTCTCGCTGTATCATTTGAAAAGAAAGAAAAAAAAGAAAGCTCATCTCATTTTATACATCTGATGATACACTTTGGATAAAACAGTTCTTCAGAAGTGCTTTTATAAGTCCTGAGAGTTAGTCATGTCTGGCAAGGACGGGGAAGCCAAATGTGGTGTTTTCATTGGTAAAAGGGAAATAGTCCCGCTCGGGCTCTTGGAAGTTCCCAAGCATTCCCCTGGTGAATGACTGAGCTGAAGAGCCACAGACATCCTCAGCATGTGCCACCAGAGCTGGAAAGCTGGAAGCTTCATCACAGCTTCCTTTGGTATACATTAGTCACATAAGACAAATCACACTCTCTGGAGAAGTCCCTCCCAGCTTCTTTTTAGGGAGTGGGGAGGCAAGTGAGCTGAGGATGGAGACAGAAACACTGCCTTGGTTCTCTGGAGCCGCTTGGAAAATCCAGGTACTTTTTCCCCACTGGCTCCCAGGTCTGTGTTATTACAGTAAGCTGTGGCTTGCTATATGAATAAATACTTCCTGAAACTCCTCTGCTGTTTCAGACCCGCCTCATTCTGTTTCGGTGGGGACAGTAATTGCAGCCTACCTAACGGAAGAGCAAGTGAAATCATACACTCTCCGACTATGGGAGCTCAAAAATAATGACATTTTTGGCAACAGTAATCAAAGAGTTCTTTGACGTATCTTTTTGTTCATTCAGAGGCTGACTTCACCCTCTGACTCATGCCTTGATTGCTGCTGCTAATTATCGAAGCCCACTTAGCACGCTATGTATTATGTGAGGCAGAGACCCAGTGCAAGCATACGGAGTGCTGCTTAGGTGGGCAAGCTGAGCCAGTCTAGAAGGCCACGTGGGAGTACGGCAAGTCTTCTAGCATAAAGAGGACTTGCCTAGTCTAAAAACCGATCTCAGAAAATGTAGACGTTTTTGAAGTCAGCATAAGGCAGAAAATCAGCAGGGTGGAGGGGGAGTTTTGGAAGGTCTACTAAGCTGTCTGCTAACGAGCATCATTTCCCACCACCCCCAGTGAAGTTTGGCAATGAAGAGTATTTTCTTTCAAAAGATGCCTGCTATCAGGTAATGCTTTCTTTAAGCTTCCAACCGTTTGCTTCTTCTTGACATTCCTCTTGAGATGCTAGTTCAGGGTTAACAACAAAGAACAACTTCTAACTTAAAACATCTGCGGAAATGGACACAGCCAGCAAACACTGCGTGCTACAGATGGCCAATTTGTAGCACAAAACTTAAATAAAAGTAATGGGAAGGCACTTGTTTTAGTGCTTTGATCCACATTGTGCATTGTTCTGGTTCACTGTCCGACAGATTGCTAAATGATGCTGTTATTATTAAGAAGAGTCCTTCAGCAACTATGGTCTATTTGCTATTACAGTGTTTATCTGCAAAGATAGATCAAAAGTGAGCATTTCTTGTTTTGCAATCCATACTCTTTTTTTTTTTTTTTTTTAGCATTGCCAAACTAAAGAATTAAAGAAACAGATCTCCTTTAATGCAGTAACTCCTCCATCTCTCACATGCCTCCCACCCTTGCCCCTACCTTTTCCTCATTTTCATGCTATAATCCTAGGCTGACTAGCTCAAATGGCCACATTATTTCCTTGAATAAGTCTCTCTTTATTAAGGTTTTTCCAGAAGCTTTTGACAGAATGAAAAAAGGCAATATGAGGAATGTCACTGTAACAATGTAAATTGTATGCCTGCATTTTTTATTAATAAGGCAAGGCTCTCCAAGGGACTAAGTTACATTGTTTTATGAGATTAAATTATTAGACCTGGAACTGAGAAGGGCCTTGTCCTATTGTTGAAGAGGCTGCTGGGGAGCATGGAACTGCGGGGAGCATTGGCGAGTCATGGTGATATCTTATTTCTCCATAGAGAACTAATATCCCAGCTGCTCCAAATGCACCTGAATGGGTACTAGAGAGATGAGGAAGCTAACTTGTGGCAGATGGGACCAGACCAAATGGTCAGTGAAATGAACACATTCAACTAATGCACTAACCATCTCTAAACTGTTCTCCATCAATAATTTAAAGCTTTATGTCATAGTTTGTTAAAAATTATCTTTGATTAGTTATGTTATTAATACAATATGCATATTACAATAGTGTCACATTTTTGATCCATCAAAGTCAGAATAAGTCAATATGAGTGCATCAATAATTTACATTGGGTGCACTAGTCAATTTTCTGCATGCAATAACATTGACTGCTGGCAATTACTGAATGCAACTGGTGCTTTTACCTCTATATTCACATTTTAAATTAGGTCGTATTTATTTTCCAAAATACATGTAATACTGGATTATTTGAGTTTTTCTGTTGGTTTTTAAAAGCTGAAGTGGTTTTTTACATAAGGCTCCAAGCAGAATCAAGCAGATGATAGTGTCTGTAATATTTCAGAAATAAAAACAGAGCATACATGACTTACTGCATGTTGCTCCCATAAGATCTAGCAATGAGCAAACCCCTCAGTTGTTTTTTCTGGTACGAGTGTAAGTAGAAAGCATTATCCTTAATTTAAGTGCATTTATAGTATCATGGAACAGAATCTGAACCACTGATTTGCAACCCTTATGCATTTAGTTTCACATAAAATAGTACCCCACTGAAAACCTTATTTGCATGACAGCCTCAGGGGGGAAAAAAAAATTAGTTATAACTTGTGTAGGGCTTCTAAATATCTTTTTTTTTTTTTTTTAATATGCCATCAGACTTGCATCAGTAAGGAAGTATCTTCCAGAACTCTATGGAAATCTATCTTTAAGGAATTAGGCCCCTCATCTGGAAAGGTCAAGTCACTCTATAGCCTGTGTTGCTATGTGCAGAGCAAAGCTATTTATTCTGCTCCAGCTAGAGCTGAGTGTACTAGTGTCCATGTCAATGCTAAGAGAATCTACGACTTACTTGTTTAAACCAAAAATTCTTTACCTGTGATTCAACAAGCTGTGGGAAGCAATTTCTGAAGGCAAGTTGTGTATGTGGATAACCTCAAGCATTTTGTCTTCATGACACTTTTTTCTTAGTTTTGGATTCTTCTGTAAGGCTTCTCCCTTCTTCCATTCAGTCAGACTTTGACTTTTGGAAACTTGGAGTACTTTTTATGGATTATGGTGGGAAGATACTTGTATGGTTCCATATATTATACAATAATTGTGCACTTCAGTAAAACAAAAATTTGTCAGAACCAAATTATTTCCTCTGCTTTTCCTTTTACAGAAAAAGACAAGGACAGATTTTAGAGGCAAAAGACATGGGGTACAGCAGAACATGGAACAGGCTGCTGCAAATCAGCAGATTTTCCTGATGGCATTACTCATGGAGGATCGAGAATTACCTCTTGCTAGGCAATAAAAGATCCTTCAGAAGCAAGCCCATTGGGCATACACAACTGTCCTGGTTTAGGCCGGGACGGAGCTAGTTTTGCCTTCAGCAGCTACTGTGTTTTGGATTTAGTGTGTGAAGAACAGTGACAGTGCACTGATGTTGCTGGTCGCTGCTCAACGATCAAGGACATTTTGCAGTTTCCCAGGTTTTGTTAATGTGCAGGTGCAAAAACCTGGGAGGGGTAGAGCCAGAACAGTTGATCCAAACTGGCCAAAGAGAGCATTCTGTACCATAGACGTCATGCCTGGTATAAGTGGGAGTCGGCTGGTGGGCCACTTCCCTTCATGTTCCCTTCTTTTTTTTTCATTCTTTCAGGCCTTTTCGTTCATTCGTTCGGCTGTTTGTTCCCTCGCCTGCTCTCTCTGGAACTTGCTGTTCTGGGATAGCTGGGGAGGGGGGATACCCCTGCTCCCTGGCTGCTGCTCGGGACAGGCTGTATCGGTCGTTGGGTGGTGAGAAATTGTGCATCGTTTGTTTTACATATTCTATTATCCTTTTTTTATTATTATTATTATTACTATTCTATTATCTTTTTCTTTGCTGTCCTGGTGAACTGTTTTTATCTCAACCCATGAGTTTTCCTTTCTCTCTGATTCTCCTCCCCACCCCACTGGGGAGGGGGCGCAGGTGAGTGACCGGCTGCGTGATATTTCAGTTACCGGCTAGGGTTAAACCACGACAACAACAGATACCAATAATACTAGTATTAACTGATCTGCTAGTTTTATTTTTAAGATAGAAATATAGATTCAGATATTGGGGGATTTTTAGCTAAGAAAAACAGGTACAGATGAAGAAAAAAATGAATGAATCGACACTATTCTTTGAAATGAGATAAGATAAAATTACTGAAGAACTCTGGAAGGTTAGGTACTGAAACTAGTTTCTGGTCATTTCTGTCTCAATCTAGCAGGTAGCTCAGCAGAATTTCTGCTGTTGTAGCAGCCCACTCCTTACCAATTTTGATGTCATAGGCACAAGAGAGTAAACAATTTAATCTGTTTATTGAATGAAGCAGAATTTTTAAATGTACCAGAAATGCTTTGGCAGTTTCAGCCTGTACTCCAGTGATAAGGGATCTGCATGTCACCGCCGTAGCTCTGAGCTGTGGCGGGATCCACCCCGGTTGCAGCTGCCTTCTGCTGCTGGAGCAGTAGACATGCTTGAAGTGGGGTTAAGGTGCTTGGCCCCCATTGCTTCCCACCTGCTCCCTGAACAGTTTGTTTTCATACCATCAGCCTTATGCTTGGTGCTCTTGTTGTTCTCTTTTCACTCTGAATGGTCTTCATACTCACAGCCACAAAACATGACAGAGTTCAAGATATCAGCTGACACTTGTATACCATGGAGCCTCGAGAACTCAACTTAAGGAGCTTGTTCCTGCTCTCTCTTTTACTGCTGGGACATGCAGCTTCCCAGAAGTCATCTCCTTTGTCTTTCTTGTGTCAGGTGTGACCTGAATTTCATACAAGCCTCAGTAACCTGGTTTGTGTGCTAGAATTCCCCAACTTAGGAGGATGACATCGATAGCATATACTATCACCATCATGTTCATCACGAGCAACACGTATTTCCATACAAAGGTAGACAGGTGTTATGCAGTAGAGATGTGCAACGCAGCACCTCTCTGAGAGCCAGAGCCCCTGAGTCCCATGCTGATTGCTCTGGCTGCCTCATTTTGCTTATAACAGAATCATAAGCCAGTTGGAGGCCTTGTGGCATGAACACCAAGAAAGGAAAATGAACTGTTACTATCTATATCAGACTGGTAGCGTACGCCATACCAAACTTCTATTTTTCCAGATGTACATGTTGCTAAAAAATATTTAAGTAGTTTTCTAAAGCTTTATGACAGTCAATTTTCATTTCTGTGGATTATGAAAGCAAAAGTGCAAGCAAACAGAAATCACCTCTAAATGCTGAAGTTCTTGGGATTTTTAAAACTCTTAATTGTAACAAAGCTGAATCCAATAAAGGCTTCCAGATCTAACTTCTGTAATAAAGAAATTGAGATCAACAGCCTGATCAACAGTCATCATCATGAAAAGCCACTTAATTTACAGAGAAGTATCCACTCAGGTGCAAATTTTGGCTAAAAAGCAGAGTGTTCCTGTTCTTCTTGTAGTCTCTGTGGATCACCAGACAGCCTGAAATCAACTTTCCAAAGCACAGTGTGAGTATTTTGAATCCAGTGCAATAGTCACCTCAGTCACAAACTCAGGATAGTTGCCCCTGCCCTGAAGCCCACTCTGAAACTTGCAGCCTAGGAAAGAAGAAAAGATCTACACAGAAAGTAAATGATCTAGAGCAGAAGTCCACACCTCTCCAATGCCCCTGTAAACGCAGATGGCTTCATTGTGTGAAGTAGGTGGCAGTTGTACTAATAATCTCAAAATTAACCTAATTAATGTATGATTACAGAATCAAGAGTTCTCATAGCAAAGGGAAATTAAGTTTTCAGTGGGAAACAGCCATTTCTGTTCTTCCTGTTTGCTTATCTGAAGAGCGTACAAAGCCAGTTCTGGAGCTCAGGCAGCAGCTATTGAACACTGTCATTTCATCAGGATTGTACATTTAAGTGGCCTGGGCAAAGTCGGACAATCACAGAGGTAACTGTAATGGAAATGCATTCTTAAAATAAATCCTCTGCCTAGAGATGGTATAGAAGATTGTAGGGAGTATCTGAATTTTTAAAAATATTTGGTTAACTGATCTCAATTCATGAGCATTCTCTTCCTCCCTTCCACAAAGATGTTTCCACTAAACATCTGCTGGTATGAAGCACACTATAAAGAGGAGCTATCAACAGAAGGGAATTTTAATAAACACTGCTCTTTGTTCCTTGTATTTTAATGACTGATATAATTAGAATGAAGGTTAAGGGAATATTTGTTTTCCTTCCCCTCAGGGTTACTTTGAAACAGTTTGACTTGCAAACAGCATTTCAAACTCTTGCAGCTATAATGCTTAAGCATTCTGATGTTGTACAAGGAGAAAAAAAAAGAAATGGTTAAGCAGCAACAGCACCACCCAAACTCTTTTTGCCAAGTGACTATAGCAAAGGACCACATGGAAGTTAGCAGTCCCAAACTCCGTTGCTACATTATCCCCAATTGATCCAGCTTTGTAAACCCGCCTTCCAGAATCCAGGCGATGATGATACATGTTCCAGAAATGTCATGATACTTGGTAGCTCAGGTTTTTCAGGAATTTCCTAGGGTCTAGTTAGAGACTAGCTGTGTGTCAATATTCATGTTCACTTACATTGGTAATTAAAACATGTTAGTTCAGCTAACAGCTTAAACTAGATGTCATCTTCCACTAATTCAGACGAACTGACATTAGAAAAAGTGAAAATGTTTTTTTCTAAACTTCACCATGAACAGATCAGAGACTGTGTGGCACAGTCCGTCATATCAGCCATCTTCATGATAGAATCAACTGCTAATAATACAAGCTTGATCCAGCTGAAGTGTGGATTCACAATTGTCTGTCTGTCAAATTAGTCAGAATACAGATTTCATTCTGTCCATACATTTTTATGTAGCTCTGTGTCAGCTGGGGGAGGCTAGGCGATGCCTGATTTAGAAGCAATTACGGCTGCATGCATAGACAATACTTGATCTGTCATAAAGCCTGCTGCACAAAGACAACTCTTCAAAAAACCTGCTGTACAAAGACAACTCTTCAAAAAATTTTTAGAGTTGGAACCAGTTGAATGAGTTCATACTAGGCCAGCACTTCTAAAGTTGTAGAGGACACAGAATTTGGGTTCAGTCAAGAACCAAATCCTTAGGCACTCCAAAATTTGTGAAGCCCTATCAATCCATATAGGATCTGGCACTGGATCCAGCATCATACCTAACTTTTGGGTGCCGGACCTGCAGAGTCAGAAATCCAGGTTTTTCGTTTTTCTGCCTGAAATCTTCTCCATGAGGATATGGAGAGCTTCACACTTTTCTGAGTGTTTCAGAGGGAGAGCAGTCCGGAGAGAACTATCATTTGGCCCTACCAAGTATTTATACTGGAGTATATCCAGAAACCTCAGATATACTCCCTGTATGTATGCAGGTTAATAACAGTACCTAACGCCAAACCCTTTAAGAAGAATTAGATGAATCTTGCATGCCAGATAGAGTTACTGTGGACAGATGTAAGAGACTGAGGGGCTGAAAGAGTTAATGTCTCAAACACTCGGCAAAGAAGGACCTTGCGAATGGTGTAAGAAACTGAGAAGTTGAAAGAGTCATTGTCTCAAACACTGGGCAAAGGAGGACCTGGTGTGAAGGATGTTACCACATGAACGAGATAAGGTGCAGCTGGAAGGGAGGATCTTGCGGAGGCAGGATAGCGCTTTTCTGGGCCTTATCTTGTGTAATTGCTTAAAAAACAAACAAGCTGGAGACAGCATCCTCCCTGCGTCTCTGACAGGAGGAGGGGAGGCATTGAGACCCCTCAAACCCCCCCAACCCATTTTGGGAAGATTTGAGAACAACAGACTATGTGTGTGAAGTAATTAGCATACGAAGCGGGACTGGAGACAGAGACTAGTCCATAAATAGCGCAACTCAGAGGGGCTATGCGCGCCCACCGTCTGACGGAACCGGACCAGAGGCATCGCTGGAACCCAGGGTGGTGACCTTTCCTTTACCTCTATCTTTTCTCTGTCTCTATCTTTTAATTTAGCCCAAGAATATCCCGCTCAAAGTGAGTCGTCCAGGACGGCCCTCTCATGACATGATATACTCCATTAGACATAAACCATTGACCAAGTCTGGGACTAGGATTAGACCCATCTGTCCCTAGACTCCTCTCTGAGAAGGAGTTTAGAAAGCAAGGGGGTCCTTTCCGAACCTCATGACTCGATGGGAGGGCCTCCCTGACCACTGACCAGAGACCCCCGTTGGCTGGACCAACGCTGGACCCTGGACTGGAAAACATGTCTGGCTTTTGCATGCAACAAGCTGATACACATATCTAACGCAGATTTTAACTATATATCAAGGAACAAACAGATACAGAGACGATCCATTTTTTTTTTCTACTGAGGCAGTATTTAATGTATCAATGCCAAGTGTAAGTTGCTTTTGTTTCTATTTGATGCAAAAAATGTTTATAAAAAGGCTTGGTATGAATACTCCTAATCCAAAGTCATGTCCTTTAAGTATAATAAACTTTATATTTGAGATTTGGGGGGAGGAGCAACATTTATTACTGAGAAATTTAAAACAGCATGTACAAGCTGCTTCATAAAGGTGCTCTGAGAGCTGGCTGAAATGAAAACCATCACGAGTAACAGTACAAATCTGATAAGGTTTTCCTGTTTGTTCTTAATGGAAGTACTTCAGCTTCCCACCTCACTACCCATCTTTATTCCATTTTTCTTTCATATTTAAGCAATCTATGGCTTTTACTTTATGTTTTTAATCAGGTATAATTTATTAGCATCAAAAACACAATTAGAAGTTGCTCCTTGATGTCAAGACCGAAGTGACTGCAGTCTGAAGTAAGCAGAATCGGCCCCAAAACAACATTAAAGAAATGGCAACTTCTGTGAACCTGAAGCCACTCTGCTATGCAGCACACAGCAGCGCCCGCTTGGCGAAACTGGATCCCCAAAAATAAATAAATAGTGGCAATGCCAGGAGGAGCTCCAATGAAACAGCGTCCTCACGCTCAGCTGCCGGCTGCGCAGGGCTCACACGCCATGTGCTCGAGCCTCAGTGGCAAGAGGTCTTTCCCTCCCAGCAGATGGCTGTTGCCCAGGTCAAACCCTGTCCTGGTGCCTGTGTTGCAAAGTCCCTTCGAATGTACAGTAAATTAACAAAACCAGACATAAACATAAGAGGATTAAATGACTGAGTTTAACTTCCTGGTTACAGATAGCACTTGCCCTCCTGGCAGCAGATTTTACTGTCTTTCTTCTCTGGGAGCAAAGGCTGCATTTTGCAGGATCCTTTCTTTTCCCGTCTGCCTGAACCCTTTGCAGAGAAAGCCCTCCAGAAACACGAAGGTTTCTCCTGCTTCACCCCAATCCTACTGATGATCACGCTTTCCTTGGTCCTACAAAAATCTGGCTAAAATGCTATAGCAGGAGCAAACCTGAACATTAATCATTCTTAACTTTTAGGGATTACATTACATTGGTGAATCCCCACTGAAATATTTATGGTAGTGGTAATTTGTAAGTGTTACTAAAAGCATGTGAAGCCTGGAAATACCTTCCAGCAAGATCCAGTCACTAATACCGACTGATTATTGGTATCCCCAATGCTTGTACAGTCTCTTGGACTTATTGATATATAATGCTGCCATTCAGATTTAGATTAATATTTCTACACTTTCATTTCATGAGACACTTTAAATTGGGTGAATGACAGATGCCGTTCCAGTTAAAAGAGCTCAAAGCATGGCTGGGGTAAGGACAATTGCCAGCTGGGGTCTTTAAAAAGGCATTTCAGCAATTTATCCGACATCTGAATTTTGTTACACACAAATACAACTTTACCCCAGGCCAGGGATAGTTTGACCCTACTTAATAAGAATTTTAAACTCTTATCACGTAGCTGTAATAAGAAAACATCATTTTGTAAGAACACGATGGTCTTCCCGGCTTATGTTCTGAAGGGTGTTTGATAAACACAAGCTCCTACTTTAGATATTTTTTTCTGCTCCTCCAGAGTGGCCCGAAAGGGAAATTCCAAAAGTTACACAAGAAAAATAAGCACTGAGTTGCAATTGTGTAGCACTGTGACCTTAAAAAAAATGCAGTCACATTTTTAATACTCTTTTGTTTGGATTTTTTTTACATGGAGGGCTGTAATCGGAATATTCAGCTCATTTTGGTTATTGTTGGAGACAGTCTGCTAGCCAGCATTTCACCTGGTGCACACTTGCATCGCTCTCCTAGGACCGATTCAGCTTCCCTGGTTCACAGTGGCTGGAAATCTGTTGTGTTGTGTTTGGTTTTTGTTTTTCCCTCAGTTGTCCTGTCCTGATTCTCCAAAGCGATCTGCAGGGCTGCTCCCCCTGGGGAGCCCCGCACTTCTGTGGGTCTGTGTCCACCGGTGGCATGCAGCTGGCTGGGTGGGCAGTTGGCCCCTGGGGCTCTCCCCGGCCCTCCGGGTTCAGCCTGGCTCGGAAGCACTGCTTGGGCCGTGTCCAGCCCAAAGGTTTCCCTCGCACTTTGCTGTAAAGCAGCTCCGTTTCTGCTATTATTTACGCTGTAGCATCTTCCCTCATATACCTCAGGCTACTGGCATGAAGAAGCATCACTTAAAAAGTAATTTAGCAAATAAGTATACTTTCCCTAGGGTGCAAATAAGAGGAAAAGTTGTAGTAAATAGCTAATGTAAGCAAAAGGTGCCTTGGGGGAACCCTAAGAATCACTTCTTTGAAACCAGCAATAACTTCTGGTGCTATTGGTCCTGAGGCAGCAGCAGTCAACATTGTTTAAAAAAGCTCCCTTATGGTGTACTCATTAATTAACTGCACTGTTTGTTGATTCTAGATTGATTCAGTTTGTTCTCGGGAGAGCGTTTTTGGAAACTCAGTAATGCCTTGATGCAGAATTTCATCTTCAGGCCCTAAATTCCCAGGATGCTGCTTTACTGGGATATATAGAAGATGAAGTAAAAAGGAGAATTTGTTAGACAAAAATGATAATCAAAATATTTTAAATTCAGATGTAATTTTTGAAGATTTTCCCCACAGAGCTAAAAAATTACCTGCAGCAAAGTTTGACTGACAGGCAGGCTTTATCAAACAGAGAACAAGACAAATGGCATGCAAAACAGAGAGGAAAGTATTTGCTCCTAATTACTCGAGAAAGCATTTTAATTAAGTTGTTTGCCAATTAATGCCTCATTTTTAACATTCCATAAATATTTAAACATGTTTCATAAACTTTTCTTCACAGTGAATGTTGTTAAAGAGATTCTTTGGGATCTCCTAATGCAATACACTTTACAATTTAAGTTTTATTTGCTCTTCTTGTGAATAAATAAGCAAAGAACTATGTCATTTCATGTCAGAAATGGCATATCAATATGTCTATATCATATCTATATCAGTAAGATATTTGAAATATCTTCTTGCGAGGACTCTCTCTTGTATGAATGAGAAACTGAGAAATTATGTTGAACTTGAACTAGAAACAGACTAGTGAAATGCAAAAGCAGATAAATGCAGATACCTCTCCTTTTTCATACTCCTTCAGACTGATCACTCAGAGCTGTTTGTAACCAGTCCTGCTACTAAAAAACACTTCAAGAAAAGTTAATTAAGAAAAAATAAGCAAGTGGCAAAAAGGGAAACTGGAGTGATCTCAGTAGTGCTGAGGCTTGGCTCAGGCTGCGTCTTAACCCACGCACAGCTATACCCTTCATCCATAGGGACTTGCTCAACCTACAAGCTTAAACCCTCTCTCCTCCCGTCTTGTTAGAGCAGAACCCTTCTCCTACACTCGCGTGCACCGTGAGCGGAAATGAAAGTACCCAGACTCAAACCACTGCTCTCTCCACCTCGGCAAGGCTCTGGTTTTCTGCATACAGAAAACAAATGCCTCTTTCTCCTCATATATTAAAGGCTTCCTGTTTTTATGGAGCAGCTGACTCTTTATTTAAAACTTCACATAGGCACTTTATTTGTTTATTTATTCATTCATTTGTTCTCCCCAGAACTTTCCTTACTCGTCAAAGGTTTGTTTGCTCAAATGACCACAACTTCCCTTATCTCAGAGCTTTACTTTAGATATTGAAACTCAGCTCCTGCCCCACCCCCCTTTTGCTGTCATTAGTCATTTATGCCTGGAAACAGGCTCTGCCTGACGATGCAGGAGAGAGACAGGCTGAGCCTAAAACATCGGTGGTCCGGATCGAGGGGGGCACAGGTAGTGGGGTTTATGCACAGATGGGCAGAGGGACAGGACGAGATGTGGGAGAGGAGGATGATGCAGCTGGGAAGCCCACCGCTGGGTGAAGCAGTATGGCCTCTGCACATCTCAGTGGCTTTCCCAGCCCTCCAGCACTCTTCTTGCAGAGCCTGGGTCCCCGCTGGGCCCCTGCCATCCAGAGCTGCTGCTCACCCTGTTTGCTCAACTCATAAAATGGCAGCAAACTCCGACCCTGGGGCAGGAGGGTTCCAGGTCTGGAATGAGGCACTGAGGTTTCACCTCCTTCTCGCTAGGGTGAACACAGGGATCTGCAGCTCCCCAGCCATGACTGTCTAATGGACATTACAGACTGTCAGCTGTTTCTTCAACAGTACTTATCTTAAAAAGTTTTGTTCCTAAAGGCTTGTCAATGTATAGCTATAATCAAATTAGAGCACAGTGGAGCTGACCGGTTCCACTGCACTCAGGTTTTTCTCAGTCCATGCATCTGTACCATGGAATGAAAGCCTGGAAATGATGTCTCCTTGGATATCTCAGCCAAATTTGTAACTAGCCCTCTCCTCTTGCCCATTTCTCCCCGTCTCCTCCAGTACCTCACTCAGACTTGGGGCAATTTATACCTGTCATGAAGCAGCCCTCACGTATCTATGGAGATAGCTGACTTACAAGGTCAGAATGAAGATGTGCTTGCGAAACCAAGCAATAGGTTATTAATTAGGTTAGAGGGTAACTTTTGCAACCAGTAGTCCCAAAGTGATAAGGCAGTCAAGCAAAAAAATTCCAACTAAAATTGTTTATTCAGAAAATGCCTTTAAAAAGAAACAAAAAATACTGCCTGTTCAAACTGTTCCTATTACGAGAAAGGAAGACCTCAAAGGAAAGTTTCCCTAGCAGGGGGGTTTCTTTGTAACTTAGTCACCAAATAAAATCTAGGAAGCCCATTAAATTAAATACTTTTTCTGCTTTCTGTACTGATTTTTAGAAACAAGACAAAGAAAGAGGGGACAAGCCCCTGAGAAAGAAAGGAAAAAAAGCAAACAAAGTTGTAAGAAGCTAAAAAGCAGCGAGGAGCCCTATTAACAAGTAAATAGGATAAAGGACAAAAAGTGTTTGCACAAGGGAGTCCTGAGGCTGACTTAGGCTCCCGGGTCCTGCCATACTAGGAATATTAAGCGACAGCGTATCTTTTCCTCTGTCTTGTGATACACAGCTCCTCTCAGAGATTTTGCCCATGGAGATGCTACCACAGGGCTCCTGATCATACCTAGAGTCCAGAGAAGGCACGCATCAAAATAAGAAGCACTCCCTTTTTTCCCCCACCGTTTGTAGTGGGCTGTTACCTCCGCAGGAATCAGCGGCTTCTGACCAGATTGCCTTCAGAAAGGGGCACAGGTCGTCTCCACAAAGGTCCTTCAGCCATGCCAAATAGAACACAAGAGCAGCAGGACCTCCCTGACCAGGGAACATTTCACCTCTGCTCTTTAGAGCACTGAGATCAAGAGCTGCAAGACTTCACCTACGCTTACTAACAACATCTCACTGCTGAACTTAGCTGGAAAATTATGTACACATGCAGCTACTCACAGAGAAAATATACTGTCTGGCTAAATGGCAGGAGCTCACAATTCCTGATAACCTCAGTGTTTCACAGGGGATGTGATTCCTGCAGCTCCCAAGCCCGTGAGATGAACATCGTGCATCTGGGAGAAGCAGCTGTGCTTGACCTCAAAAGCATGCCTCTGCTTTGAGGACAAATAGAAATAGTAGAAATAGTAGAAATACATAATAATACAATATTCACAATTTTTCTTTTACCATTGTCACGTGCAGCAGCCTGCTGCTGCCAGCAGCACAGGTGTCCTGCAGAAAGGGGCCTGGAGCCCGTGCTTGGTGTGTTCGGGGCAATCCAGCTTTTCTTCCCTTTACTGGTTTGAATTTCAGCGACAAGCAATGAATAGTCTCAAGTGAAAGGCAACCACGGGGACATCCATATCTGTGTATCAAGCACAGATTTACCACTAGGCAGACAAACAGGTTAGGCAATGCCTGTCTTGAAGTCTTTCCTTCTCCTGCAAGAGCTGTATGAAAGAGACAAGTCCTTTGCTTAAGGACTTGTTTTCTGAGTCTGGATTTTTCTAATGGCAATAAGCCAAGAATTCAGGTTTTGGAGGACTGATTTTGTGTGGTCCTTTGAGCAGAATGAAGAAAACTCGTACACAACATAACCAGTTTGCAAGGTTTTGATAAGATATGTAGGAAGAATACTTCCTTTCTGTCACATGCTGTGCTCATGGATGTTGTCTTTGTAAAATTTGTTCTATCACTTGCTGAAATTCAACAAAATTCAAGGGATTTAAGGAAAAGAAATCGCACTGTGTCCTTGTTAGCAAAGATCACCCGATAATCAGTTTGATGGCTAAAGCATGGGATGGGAGCAAACCAGGGATCTTTGGTCCCTCCTACACATTTGTTACCTTTGTCTGCATTAAGGAAGACAACTATGAAAATCTGGAGTAACTCCAAACATTTGCCAGCTGGTTTTGAATGTTCTCAGCTGTGTGTGCTGTTGGATAATCTTAGACTTATTTTGTGCTGTTTGTTGCTGCCAGATAGTGTTACTGTTTAATGACAGTGTTAGAGGAGGCAAAAGTAGGTCCAGCTTCTGAGCTAGAAATAAGCCTACATAGCTCTGGCTGAAAGTTAATGCAGTTTGAAAAGAGAAAAAAATAATCCTCCAGTGTATTCCTTTGGCTGCTTCTCCTAATACTTGTGGGAAAATAAACAATTCTCAAACCTTTCATTTTGGTTTTCTTCCCTTCCATTATTAAGGCCAGTACTTTTCTGTGATGTGAAGAATTCAAAGTACAGACTGAAAGCCCTTGCACAATTTCTGTCAGATCGGTCTGATCACCAGGAGAACTTCTCTCGGTTACTTCCCCTTACCTTACAACAAGTTTTGATGATTTTCCATCCAGGCTCATGGAATTTTTCTGATCTGCTCCTAGATCCAAATGGAAACCTCATAGGCAGTCAAATACTCCTGCTTTCTGAACATCTACCCAGAGGTCCAACAACCCGCTATTATTTGCTCTTAAAAATATGATGCTCCATCTTGACCCCTAAAGTCACAGTCAACTTCTTCCCAGCACGAGATCTAATTAAAGATCTGATGGAAATTTTGCCAAGCTCTGTGAAAACCGTGCATTAAAATTTGCTTACAAAAGGCAATGTTTTTATTCAGTGAATTAATTCAAAACAGCTGAAACTCCTAGTTAACAATACTATGGGTCTGTTCAATAACATATATTTTGTTCTTTTATCTACTTTTATCTTAAAAAAATCTGTCCCTCTGGTTTTTTTTTATTTCTCCTTCAAATTCTCCTCATGCTTTCAGCTATCACTTTCCTTTGCCTTACAGAAATGTTCCAGCCTCTTATTTTAAATACAGAAAGTAATCAATAATTCAGACACTGTTCACCTGTTCACATCACTTCAGTCAGCCTGATCTGTGGGACACTTATGCCATCAAAATCGGTGGTTAGCTGCAAATAATTAGCTCACTTTTCTAGAAATGTCTAATAAATCATCTACATTTTTGCTCTCAGAGTCTAGAATTAAAAGCTTGGTGAGAACCCCATACTTGCAGACTCAGTCCTCCTAAACTTAGAGTTTGTGGATATTTCTTGATGGCTAGATTCTATCAGAAAAAAAAATATGCCACAAGCAAAAGCTGTTCCCAGCAAACAACCATTTTGTCCCAAATCTCAGATGGTTTTGGATTGTTGGAATGCTTCATTTTGTTCCTTGGATACAAACAAACAAACAAAAGTACATACCCACTTCAAAAGTCTTTCTGATTATGAAGTTATGATAAATAAAGTCCAAAAAAAAAGTTCCAACATACGGTTCCCCAAAATATTCACGGAGGTAGCTTTTGAATCTACAGATACTATTGCCACTGAATTGAGATCCTGTGAACCTTTTGGTCTGGGCCTGCTCTTCGGTGGAGTGATGTAGGTAGACCCCCCGAGCTGGCCTGGGCTCAGCAAGCCTCTGCCTCGCCTGTGGCACACGGGCGCTTTCCTGGAGCGAGCTGGCTCTATCCAGGTGAGATTCAGGGTTTTTATCTTTGCCTCACCATCCCAGAGCCTCTTTCTTTTTCCACAGAAAGGCTACCTGTGTGCAGAGGTTGGGCAAGATACACGGTGTGCTTCCAAGCACGTCCCCTGCTCAGAGGACCAGGACCCTGGTGTGGGCATATACCCACATATCAGTTTACATGCAGCCTAAGGAGGGTGTCTGTGGGCTGGAATAACTCTCATGGCCATGTAATAGATACAGTTTTGAGAAGGTCTAGAAGCACCCTTACAACTGACATCTCACTCTTACCTCTAGGACACTTCCCATGCAACAGCCAAGTACCACCATGAAGGAG
The DNA here is from genome assembly GCA_009819775.1 of Phoenicopterus ruber ruber. Classification (NCBI taxonomy): domain Eukaryota; kingdom Metazoa; phylum Chordata; class Aves; order Phoenicopteriformes; family Phoenicopteridae; genus Phoenicopterus; species Phoenicopterus ruber. Next base: position 131,309,439 of record CM020216.1, read on the forward strand.
CACAGTGTTTTGCAAGAGGGAGATTCTCTCAGGAGGACTTGAAAAGCTAATGGTGTGCTGCCCTCATCTACCTGATGCAGGCTTGAGAAATGAATAGTCTCCTTGTTCAAACAGAGCAGGAGAATGGTTCGGTACTGTGCTGTTTCAGCTGACTGCGTAGACACCGTGAAAGCTCCTGTGTGTGTCTGGTGCTCCGGAGACGTGCAGCTGGTGCAGGGGGTAGGACGAGCAGCAAACAGCTGCTCTCTGAGGTACGTTCCCCTTGGGACTGAGCATATCTCTAGTCAGAAATATGTCAGGGAGTTAGTGCTAGCTGAACCAGAAGTCCCACCCAGCTGAAACAGCCAGCGGGGACCGCCTGGTTGTGCTGCCTGGGGAGTCGCACCGTGGAGGGATGGAGAAGACAACGAGCAGTGTGGGACGCCTCTGTGTGAGTGCAGCCTTGTGCTTCAGACCCTCAGAGCTTAGCCCACGTAGACAACAGGGGGGCAGCCCCCACCTCCCCCCCAGGCTTTCCTCATTGCCCGGCAGCTCACACCATTCAGTACAACCCTCTCCTTTGAAATGGTGCTCCGACCTGCTAAGAAAAAGCCCATGCACCCACAGGGAGACTTGGAGTCTACACCAAAAATCCTGACCCACCAAGAGGCCTGGGGGGAATTTAGGGACCCATCAAACGGAGGAAATGTGATGAACCTGAGGCACCCACGTGCCAGCTTCTACTCTGCCCCAGAAGCGGGGGAGAAGGAAAGTACCACTTTCTCCAGGTCCTGTGAATTAACAAACTTGTGCCCTACTTGAAAGGAGACCAAACCCCTGCTTTCATGAGAGATTTCCGTAACCTGATATTTAGGATTATTCCCATGAGTGGTATTCCCTTATTAGTTTGGGTTTAAAATGTGCCGTGCCACTGCTGACTTCTGGCAGCTCCTTACTTTGAGGAGAGTCCCTTTCAAACCCCACTCCAAGACATTTAACTCATCCCACTTACTGCAGCCAGTGACTTCCCAGTCTGAAGGCCTCTATCATTTTTAGCTGCAATACTAGACTTGGCCTGTAGGCCAAAAATATAAATCTGACATGAACTGGCAGTTTATCCTTCACCTGAAATGGGTATTTCTTTTACCTCCTGAAGGAAGCTGGATCTCCCATGGAATAAATGCACCCTTCGGCAATTTTACTTGCCCTTTTAGATGTGCTTAGGTTAGTGTAACAAAAGGACCTTTCTAAAGGTGCCATGGCTTAGTAGTAAAAAGAGTCCTTGTGAGAAGGAAAAATGAAAATCCATGCCTACCTTTGCTGTAGCATGTAGTTTTCAGTCACAATCTCACAGAATTACAATAAGGCTCCCACGTCCCGGCTCTCATTAGAAGCAACCTACAGTGGTGCCACACGATTTACTTCCCACTCCTTTCTTGCTGGACTCTGGTAGATATGACTATTTAGTTTTGTCCATTTTGCAGAGAAATAAAAGACTAAGAAGACCCAGTGTGTATTCTCCTTGTCCCTCAGCCTGTCTCCCAGGTCCTCCTTGTTTTTAAATTGTTTCACCTGCATCCATTGCTATATAGGCAAACATATATCAAGATAAATCTTTCACCTTGTTCTCCACTGACACCTTACAAAGATAACAGCTGCCACTAGATTTTGATTAACCTTTTAAGAAGATTTTTTACTAACCTATCCCCAACCCAAATCTCTTACTGCTGAGTGCAATTTGTTCCACATCCAGACAGCAAAAATATCTATGTTCTGGTGAAATGTGTCTTACATAAATTAGGAATTAAGAAGTTTCAAGTTGGTTTTAAGAACTAGGCATAAAAGAGGGAAAAGATGCTGAAGCATCTACAAGTGCAAAGAGTTCCCCTGTCTACATCACTGTCTTTTAAAACTTGTCCCCTGAGTCTCTTAGGTGCATCTAGAAAGAAAACAGTTTCTCTCGTATCTGAGTATACTAGATTGCTGTCTGGATTTTGCTAGTGAATACAGTTTTCAGTTAGCAAATGATATTTAATCTTAGTTGCAAAGACAGGCACGCAAATCCATTTTTATATGTCATCCACTTCTGCAGGGATAAAGATCAAAATCCTTAATATCCTTCTTCTAGCCCTCTTTAAACAGAGATTTACACACAGATTTATTTCAATTCCAGTTGATAATGACTTATAAGAGTGTTGATGTCTTTGGAAAAATCAGCCTTGGCAGTTCTCCATTGACCCCCATAGTCAAGAGCACCACATCAGCTTGAAAATGGCTTACTTGCGTGGCTGAAAGGAAAATCCAATCTACTTACATATTAGGTCAATTATTTAAATTAAATATTATCATAAGTCTTCCCTTTAAGTGTGCTTGGTATGATTTGGGTTTGTTATTCTCACAAAATATCAGCTAAATATTTATGGTATTGTTATTTCTATTTAACATAACCTGCTAACAGCACCGGGGGTTAATGGATTTACCTTTTGCGTTAGCGGAAACCAGCACATGGGTTGTATTTCAGCGACAATAAGTGGTCCTATATTCATGAAATAGCAAAAACTTTTGTGCAGCATAAGTTATTTAGAGGAGAAAAAAAATCAATACGGTGTAGAAAATGACAAGAGTAAACATGGAAATTAACTCCTGGCACATCTTTTGTTCTGGGCTGTAATACTCGTATTAAGATTGCCCCTTTTTAATAGCTTTCGAAAGAATTTCTTGCATAATGGCATTTTAGTCATCATGTTAATGTCAACAAACAAGGCAGATTAATGCTTATAATCCTGAGCTGTCTCACACTCTGCTTATTAGAACTGTAGGCAGATCTTCATTAGGATGAATGACATCTGAATCTATAAGCTCGTCACAACAGAGGCACCTTCTTGCTGTGGTGTCACCCTGCAGATGACAATGTCGGCCATTATGAATGACACTCCACAATTCGTTACTTCCTGCCTCAAATTGCAGTTAATCTTTCATCCAAACTGTACACATGTGCAGCTTTAAGTGGGCTATCACAGCAAGTACCCGGTAATGCTGCAAGCACATGGAGAATGACAGAAGGTAAATTGCTTGTCAGGAGGTCTGTATTTCAATTCACAGCATATTCCGAACACGTTGTGGTGAAAGCTCTCCACAACAGCTGCTTTCATTGCTAACTATTTTTGATGTAAATGTCAATAAAGCTCCAGGCCCTTTCATATTTTTGGCCAAGACTGTCCATCTTTCCCTATGCAGGCTGGCAGGTTGAGCTCCATTTATCTACTCTTAGGAACATGTTCTATAATAATGATTGTCTCTGGAGACCGTTTAGAGTGATTGAAAGCAGTGATTGGGACAATAGGCTGCTGAATTTCATTGCTGGATTGGGTTGACAGGTGACTGCTTTTATATCCTCTAATCTGGAAGAGACGGAAATAAAAACACGGTTACATCTAATCAACAGACAGGCATCTACCGATTGCAAATCTATACCTTCAGCTTACCCTTCTCATCGGAACAACTTAACCACGAATTATTACAGGAGCCTCGTATTTCTCCCATGGTCAGAGGGTTTTCAGAAGAAGGGAGGGTGTTGTGTGTTGCCTCACTAGAAATGAGAAGTAAGGAAAGAACAAGTCACAGGCCGTATAGCTCTACCAATAGAAATGCCAGCTGCTGCTTTTAGTAGCTGCAGTTAAGATCTTCATTTTGCTTAATCAAAATCCCTGGGTGTTGCAGAAGGAAGAAGCCTCATTTTTAATCAAAGAGGCCATGAATGTTATACATTGCCAATGAATTTTAACGTACTGATTGTAACAGTGTACTTTTTTGTTTTCCCAGCTAGTTCGGCATGCTTTGTCTTGCGTGTCAGCAAAAGTTCTGTAAACTCACTGAGCTTACTGTGGACTTTTTTTTTCTTTTATGAGGTTGGTAATTAACACACCACTGGGTTTTCTGAAGGAGATGGGAAGATGATCAGGTAGAATTCTGAAAACAGTATGGCAAAGAGTCTAAAATATTCACTCCGCACCAGCATCTGGCTCCTTGGCAGACCCCAAAGACAGTTGTGCTGGCACCTTTGAAATTCCCTGTGAGTCCGTGTAGTTGCCCATGGTTACACGGCAGCTGGGTTCTGGCTCCCTCGCCTTCCCCGCTACCACGTCCCCCCCACCTCCATTCACCTTTGCTTCCGTAAATCATACGCACTTCTGCCCATTAGCGTTGCCCGTGTTACATCCATTTCCCCCTCTTAGTTGCAGGTTAGCACATAGAGGGTAAGTGAGAGTTTACCCTTGCCCATCTCCTTTTGTCTAAATCCACATTGGTGTAATTTTGTTCACATTTTACACTGATTTTTGTTTACTCGAATCTCAGTCTCTACAATACTGAGCAGCTTTCTGTAGCTCTAGGCAGTGCTGACACAAGTTGTGAGAATAATGTGATTAAAAGCAGTTAACTACCCAGCCCCTAGCTGTCAGAGTCAAATCTCTGACAAAAAAATAATTCAAAAAACTCCATGCCCTACTATCTGAGTTCCAGCTGTCAATTAAAAAAACAAAAAAAACCAAAAAAAACCCAAACACTTTTTGAGTTCAGTAAGCCTTTAATAACAGCAATTTTATTTTGGAATTTTGAGGGGAAAATATCTAGTATATGACAAATATTCATAGGAAACTTTATTTCTCCAAGGAAATAAAATCAGTGCTTTTGAATAAGATTCACATTAGAGATTTAATGCAAATTTTCTTCAGAAAGAGAAAAGGAAGCAATTCTTTCCAATTCTTTAATAACAATTTTGTATATACTCTTAAGTAAGTGTGGCCGATAGGTCGCCAAAGCAATCCTTTCTGGTTTAAGAGCCTAAACTCAGTTTGGAATATTGACAATTTGGTTAAAACTGTAAATGCTGGGCACCCCATATCAGATCCTGAGTGCCAGCTTCCCAGTTTGTGGATAGAAATACTTGAGGTCTCGCAGGCCACATGAGGAGGCTGGAATGCGAAAGAGCATTGCTGTTTTTATTTTTAATGAGGTAGTTTTTAATAAAGGAAAAAAAACACTTGAAGTTTTGATAAATGTGTGCAAAGAGATTATTACAAATTTCTTTAAATATATTGACTAAACTGCCAGGCTATAAAGAACAAAAGGAAACAAAAAAGCAAAGAAATAGAGTGTTCAAGAAGAGAGGATACATGAAACAAATAACCCACACTTTGCTTGTATACAAATGTTTAATTTCTATGCCATGGAAGGTATAAGACTAAGGAAGACTTTTAACAGTTGGGTTGGGAGAGTCTAGCAAGACTTGCCCATTTTCCACAACTGATAACATAGCTGTCACTCAGGCTCTAGGTCTTTCTTCATCCTTACCCCAAAGAAAATGATGTGTAAATCCGGACCTCAAATCAGGTTTCTTTTTTCTTTTGCTTTAAAAAGGTGCCATTTCTTGCTTAAAAAACCCAAACAAACAAAAACCAAAACAAAACCAAACAAAAAAACCAACAAACAACTGGATGAAAGATTGATTGCATTGTCAAGAAATGCACTAAAAGCCAGCAAGTCCATAATATTTGGAAGTTAGGAAGTTTTCTGCGTGCAAGAATATCCACTAAGACATAAAAATAAAAAGTTACTGAGTTTCACTACATCACTACAGAGCCAAAAGTACTATAGTGAGAATACAGAATCCTATTCTAATTTATGTATTATTAAAAAAAAAAAAAAAAGATTCTTTTTATCCCAGAAGTACTGAAATACATTGGCTTCCCATCAGCAGGGAGAGGATTGCCATGGGAGGACACTCAGAAAGAAGGAAAAGCAGGGAAATGAATACTGGATTATTTAAACAGGGAATGTAAAGTCACGTTGGTCTTTTGCAGAAGCATGATTGTTCCCTCAAGTCGCAGGTTTTAGAAAAATATTGTCAAGCTACTTGCACTAATTGTTCTTGGGTTATTTTTGTGGGCAAGCTACCAAAGAAATCTGGTCAGCCAAGGCAATTGTCTATGACTTTGGAAACATCGTAAAAACGAAGAAACTGTTTCCAGACTGGCTTTTTGTTTTATGTAACTTTTGGGAACACGAGTTATTGTCGGATGCCTTTTGTAACCAGCTTTCACCTTGATTCTCTCTGCTTATCCAGAGAGATAGATAAAAGATTTGACATGGTCTCACGTACATTGAACAACTTAGGTTCGCTAAGATATTTTGTAAAAACGTAAGATTAAGCCTGATGTTCTGCTCTGCAAATGGCACTGGAAAAGGCAGATAAAGGTGTATGTTTGGATCTTTATGAAGGTGGAATAAATGTTTTGTGCAAGTCCAAAATCTTACTAACTGAATCAGTCGAAGGTCGTTTACAGTCCCTCGAAATGGACATCCACACTCCTGGATTTCACTCTGACCCACACATGAGCAAGCACTTTGACTTTCATGGGGGGGTGAATTCAGACAGCAGGAGTAAAGTGGTGCCAGGGCCTTCTTCAGGCCCTTCAGGCTGAAGGTACAATTCATTGACCCAGAAGGAATCGTGCAGAAAGTATGAACGCAAAATACCTTTTTTCACTAGCAGTGTCATTCCCAGGACACTTTTCCCTTGCCTCTGTCAGATTCTGGAGGTCCTTGCTGGAAGGTCTAGCTCTAAAGAGGCCTGAGATGTGCAGATGTAAAATTGATATTAAAGCCTGCTGCGCAAAGGCTCTAAATTGGAGAGGTCTGTGTTGGCTAGATGCCTCCCTCTTCATTCAAAAATATCCTCATTTTATAGATTTTCTGCTTCTGAGGGTGCCCAGAACTGCCTCACCAGCTGGTGCCCTCTGAAGCCCAGTTGGGCAGAGTGGAGCAGAAGCCCTTGTAGGGTTAGGTCCAGTAGCTGTGTTCATAGAAATTTGGACATGCCAACCCAACGGGGCATGGCAGAATGTCCAAACAGAAAAGCCAACAGCCTTGAACATGTTCTGTGCAATGGGTAACCTGAGTTCCCCAAACTGATGGGAATTAAACTACATGCCCTTGACAACGCTGTAACAACCAAGCTGCAGGAAAGGCTGGCAAGACAAGGTTTATTGCACAGGTCTTTTTAAGTCTGAAGTACAAGAGGAAGCCATGGAGACTGAAGTGGGACGCAGTTTGGCCATCTTCTCTCCTGAGCACAAGCTGTACTATTGATGGATGTGTTCCCAGAACCTCAGCCGTATCCTACATATCTTTCAGGGTTGATGTGCATGTCTGCAGCAGACACAATCAGGTTTTCTGAATGTCCAGTGTGTCCCAGGCAGAGCTGTTATCCCACCCAGGCTGCTAAACATCTGGAATTTCTAGGCAGATTTTCAAGATCCTTAAACTCTATCTGGACAAAAATTTTGGCAGGAAAAGGGAATGTATCAAGGGAAGGGGTCAATATATGGTAGCCCTTCATACAGTTCCAGTTAAGAACAGCATGAATTTCTGCATGGAGGCTTAGATCATGTAGGCGGCAGATAAACTGCATGTTGAGTGCATACAAAGTGTAAGTGGAGAGAAGGGAAATGTATTGCACAGTTCGAAACTTTGCAGTGGAAGGGGAAACACATTCTAGTAGATTTCGGATCCTAAATACGATTCACAATATTATATTTTAAGTGAATTTTAAAACCTTTTCTGACTTAAAATTAATTAATGTGTAAGGGGGAGAACATCCTACATACGACTTCTTGTTTCCAAAATTATGGTCTCTTCCTTAACTGCATGCTATGTTATGTAGGTTAATTTTCCCTTCTTTAGCATTGTTCTGGCTTAGACAAACCCTCTTTTGAACAAACTCCATGCAGAACCCATTCAGGAAAGATTTACATTAAAATCACTATCACAGATTAAGTGTCAACCAGGACCAGATGACATCCTTGGTTTTTCATGGAGGTGTCAGTGGTGTGAAATATGTTAGGTAATGTGTGTGTGCACCCCTCTCCTCTGGTAAAAAGAACACGGTATCTGTTGAAGATGTTGAAATATCAATTTTAGTAAAAGCCTAGTGAGCTGTCCTCCTCATCAGAAGAGCTAAAATCTGATATTTCTGTTAACAGAGATTCTCCTTGAATAGTTGCAAGTCTTATGTTTCTTTCAGTAGCTTTTGGTACCTCACAGAGGCAAACTACGCTCAGTGGAAGGAGAGAGAGAGGCAGCTCAGGGGTGTGAATCTTAACGCACAAAACCCAATCAACCTAAGCTGTAGGGCACCTAGATTGCTAACTTAGTCACTTCAGTTACACGTCTAAAGTTAAATGGGATGAATCACGCTCAGTCAGGTTAAAGTCAGCGTAGATATAAACCCACTTCACCACTCCCTGGTATACTGGGGTGTCATGCACTGAGCTGATGTGAAACATTATCAGCCCTGAAGAGTGGGTGGTTTATAGATATTCCATACTCTGTGAAGGACTGTGTGAAACAGCAGCTTGATGCACCGTACCAGATCTACAGTTTTCTACTGAAAATGTTTTTCTGAGGAAGGCCAACAGTCCTGGCCTTTCCAGGTTTGGAATCCACTTGAATAAGAACAATTTAATATAAAAAATGGTTTTAAATTACTTCTGTTTAATTTCATTCTTCAACAGAGTCCACAATGAAAAATTTCAGTAAGATATTCATTGTGTTAAAATGAACTCTGGCTTCTTAAAATATTACGTAATCCAAAGAATGCTCTAGAAGACTGACTCGAATATCTGATAATAATCTGTGTCACATCAGCAATGGTATATCCATACTGTGGTATAGGAAAAGCATGGGGGTTTTGGTGAGCGTATTTAGCTTGCAATATTAGATGAATAATTCATTTAAACTTCTCTTAAAGAGAAATGCAAGGCATAACCTGAAAAATGTCACAAGCAGTAAAGCAAATCGTTGATATATGAGGATATGAAAAAGTCTGTTAGGCAAAGTGTGTAATAAGGTCCTTTTATTTACAGTAAAGTGACTTTTTATTGTCTATAATTTTTCAACTCTAATTGTTCACAATGGAGGAGTTAATGTTCGAGAGAGGAGTTCCAATTAGCTCACATCAAAAAGTCAGAAGGAAGGTTTGTCTCCAGAAAGGTGTATCGCTCTCCTGCAATTCCTGCAATTCAGCGTGGTGTCAGACACGTGTCTCCTGAAATCTCGAATCAGCTTACTCAAAACACATCTACCACGGTCTTACAACAAATCATTGAGGAAGTAAATTTATGCGATAGTGATTGACTGTTACACAATTAAATGTGATGGCATGAGGTATCAGAGTAACATGGAAAATTTGTCCATTGCTATATGTTATGTAAGGGATGATTCATCCCTGAAAATATCTCAGAGAAGAGGTGCAACTCAATCATCTTCATGCCAACTGCACCTCTGACATGATTATTGCTCCTTGGAAAGCAGCTGAGTTCTTTTCTAGTGGCATCATTAATTTGTGCTATTATAAGGCCAGTATGAAATTTATGAAGACGAGTTGGCATATAAATACACGTCCAGAAGGAATGTGAAAAGGAAATACGTTGAAGTATGCATGATTTCAGGCATCTATTTCATTGAGTAGGGCATGTCTTGAAAAGAACATTTATGAAAATGTTCCAAATGGTGATTGCTGGGGCAATCGTTCTTTTTTTCGTTTTTCAAATGTTTTATTGGTTGCTGTCATTGGCATGATGGTAGGGGAGAAAATGAAGAAATGTGAAAGGAGAAGCACAAAACTGACAGCCCATCTTTTCTAACATTGATAAATATATTTACTATTCTAATATCCTATAATATATTGTTACAATGGGTATTTCAATTGGTTCATCCTTTCACACCCTTGGAGAAGGTGAATTTGAATGGCCTTTGTTGGAACAGAACATTGCAAGCAACCAACATGCAATCTATTTTCATGACCAGGCAGAGATTTGACCTTGTAAAGTCTGTAACTGGACTACGGTTTTTGACCTCAGCATAGATCTCTGCTGGGAAAGTGCTGGAAAACCCCAACAACTATTTCACTAGTTTGTTTGATTGCAACATCCTTATGAAGTTTCCCTGCTCTGCTGGTTAGTCACTTTTGAGATTATCCAGTCAGAGACTGGAAATCGAAGAAACGTTATCAGACAGAAAGCTTTAAATTGCTAACGCTGACAAAGTTTTATAAATGTGTTGGAGAAACCCATGAACCACTCACAGAAAAGCTATGAGAAAGAGAAAAGTCACTCTGTGTGAAGCGTCAGGAAAAAATGTAAACCCCAGAGAAATTCCAGTTAGCTTCTGAAGTTCATCATGTCATGCCTGGGTCTCAGGCGCACCCTCTGTGGGAGGCAGAATCATAGCCTAACAAAACAAAGCTATACTGCATGAATACCACAGTAATTGACATCATTATCTATTTATCACTGCATGCAAGGGCTTTCGTTTTCAAGAGGTGTACTGAACTCTGATTAGAATCAGTGATAGAAATAGGGGAGAATACACATCAATAATGTTTCAGGCACATTCTTTTTTTTTAAGGACATAAGACAGGGTAAGAAAAAATTTCACACACTTTTTGCATCCTGCTGGGGTATTGCTGAACCTTTTGCATCTTGAGCCCTCTGGGCATCACCAATAAACCATCTCAGTCTTTTTAGACTAACAAAGCTTCTCGCACAGGTCAGAAAGACCAGGCAACAAATGCTGCACAGATAACTTGAAATGTGTTCCCCACAACACAGTGAAAAAGTTTAAGAGCCACGAAGGAGAAGTGGCGAGGAGATAGCTACCTCCTTGCTCAGCGTAGGGGCGTGGATGAGTCAAAGGAACACACAGCAGGAAGCTGGGTCCTAATTTTGCCAGCGTACAGGCTTGCGTTTATTAGCAATTCCTCCTCACTTCTGTGCAGGCACCAAGTTCGCGCTGTTTCGCCGGCCACTGGCAGGATGGTAGGTCAGGACGGGGAGCCTGGGAGGGAAGGGTTGAGGAGGGGAGCGCGGGAGCCCTTGCTCCTGGCCAGTGGCGCGGGGTTGTCAGAAGCGAGCAGCCGGCGCCGCAGACAATTGCAAGCAGAGGGGAGAGCACACGCTTCTCTCATGGCTCCCTTTGATGCCTGGATCAGATCCTCTCTTGGACCAGCAAACTCTAACACCTCTTCTGAAATCAGCTCCAACTGGTGATGAGCTACATCTGGCCTGTGAAATGAAAATAGCAAAACCTTTGATTGAGTCCAAGTTAAGTGGATCTTCATCATCTGCTCAGTCAACTTTTGCCAAGATGAATGATACTATGACAGTATTCTAATAATTTCTGAGGTAGATTCCCTCCTTTTTTCATCCATCTGAAAAGAACAAACTGCAAACACTTGGAAAATTTACTGCTCTGTGAGGGAGGAATTTTGCTCTTCATTTCAAATACATCCGTGGCATTTCACTGAGTGAAATGGAGTGCTACGTGTGAGCCTGATTCAACATAAAAATACAGACCTTCGTGTTAAAAGGGGGATCAGGGTTTTTTTATTATGTCACAATGTCTGGTTTTAAATCATTATATTTCAGTATTTTTCCTATAAGCAGTTGTTATATTTGAGAGGACATGGATATTTTCTTTTCAAAAAGAGCTTTATCTGTGGATAAACTAGCCTGACTCACAGAAAGAATGGTCTTCCTTTGCCACTTCTGACACAAGGGAAATAAAAACACATCTTTACTAATACCTTCAGAAGTGAGGTTATCAAACAAACAGAAACTTGGGCACTTAGAGGGCAGCTGTACGATGATCATTTGTGCTGTTCTGCAAATTTGCTGGAAGGCGTTGGATTTCTGCACTTCCCTTACAGCGCATTGACTCTCTGAGTGCTGAAGGTAACTCTTAAATGACTCCAGTATAATTTTCCATGTATCATTCTTTCAGTACATGAGAAGATATTCAGCAGCCATGCAAAGCAGACACCTGAGGCTTGCTCGCCACGGTGCCTGTCCATGGCAGGCACAGAGCATGGCTGGGACTCTGCTTCCCTCACGGCCTTTCAGTTTCAGTGTAGGTCCCGGTATTTTTCCAAATGAGGTACCCAGATTTTCACGTAGTGAAAGGAAAGCTCTGCCATCTCCTAGATACGAGAGGGTGAAATCCCCTAAACCTCAAATTTGTCTCTCCCTCTGGGGTCAGGCTTCAGTGGACTTTTCATCTTCCCCAGGTCTGCAAAGCATGCAGAGACCATTTGCTTCACAACACAGAATTCACTAAGTTAGAGCAAGACTAAGGAGAGGCCAAGCAAAGCAGTCTGACTGGAACCATGGCAAGACCTAGTTTATCTCGGCTCCCCACTTTACTGAAAATAAAGTGTTTTACTGTCCTGCAAACCAGGAGCCGAGCTGACATTTTCCTTTCTCCCTCTGCCTCGCAGTCTGGTGTCTGCCCTGGCTGATTAAGCACTAGCAGCTCTTTCCTGACATAGGAGAGTGGAATAATGCTGTGTCCTGTCACAGATTTCAGTAACAGGATGTTTCTTTTCCCTGTATCAAATGAAATCACGGTGAGCTTTGTTTTCCTTCAGCTGACAAGTAAGAGATCAGAGGAGATGTCTGATTTTCTAAATACCACATTTGGCACTATCTTTCCCCCTTACCCATCCTCTCACTGGCTTTAATTCCTCTGTTTTCCTCTCTCTTTTTTCTTCTGTCTTCCCTTTTCTTTCCACTTTCTCTTCGTGTCCACTCTTTCTGCATCTCTTACCTGATTACCTTCACCTTCTCCAGACCCACCTGCTGGCCCTGTCTCTCTGAAGTCATTTCTGAGGCGCTGCTGGGCATCCCTCTCCTGCGGTGACTGCAGCCATCTACTTTATTGACTTCCTCCTGCTCCAAAGACGGTCTGCATCCAGTTTTCAGGGTTATGCTGTTCCCTTTTAAAGACGCCTTGCTGCAGCCACGTGTCAGTGTTTCTCCTGGATCACGGTGCCTTTTGATACCGTGAGCTGAGATGCCGCCTCGCCAGAGTCTGTACAGTTATTTAGTGTTGTTAGATTTGATCCAAACTGCCTTTAGGATTTTGGGGCCCAGTTGGTGGGTTTGAAGATGTGGACAAATGCTTTGAAGAAAGGAATGATAGCTTTGAACTAATCATAATAACTTTGTCAAGTTATAACCTGCTATAATGCAGTCTCCAGCAACGGCCACAGAAAATAGATTTTTCCTGAGTCTGGCCTTCAAGAAGTCTGAAACAATGGTATAGATAGATGGTTAAATAGTTATGCATTACATTTTGTTATGGAGAGGGAAAATACGGTGTATTTTATCACTGGGATTTTCAGATCCAGATTTTAGAGGGCAAGACTAGTGATTAGTCTCAGTTTAATCGCTAGTGGGAGATAGTTCACATTACCAAATGATCTGATGTTTCAGCACAAATGACAAACTGTGTTCAGAGAGGTCCAAGACTCTGCCAGCATGGCTGGAGACTAAATCACCTTTCCTCTTTACAGTAGATTGAGTTGTCCTTCCAAATCGGGGTTAAGGTCATTGGCAGGGCAGTCTGAGAACGAGAGCATCTGTCTGAAATATACCTGGACTGCGGATGTATTCAGAAATTCAATTTCTGACGCTGCCAGTCCCTTGACCTTCACAAGCACACATGCTTACCAAAACATATGAAAAAGAAAAAAAAAAGAGAAAAAAAAAACCTGGATATTTTTGTCTGACTTCAGCTTCAAATTCCTCCGAATGGACCGGCAAGAGCTGCTAGATAGCATACATTACAGAGCCAAAAATAATCATGTGCCATGGAGAAAAAATAAATGCATTTTATCTTAATCTAGCATAGCCGCTCTGTTTCCTTTCTTCATATGCACACACCACTCTGCCTGCAAATTATTTGACGTCCCCTCACGCTCTGTTGACGACAGCTAGACATTTTCTAAAGTCCTTGAGCAATCACGCCTTGGAGAAGAGGTACTGAAACCGCCGCACCAAAAAGACAAGCGCAGGAGCCCTAAATACACGTTTGAGCGTTTTTCCCCAGAAGTTGACGTTGGGAGGGATGCTTTGCATATGCTGATGAAGTACGGGCTTCCAAGCGCCTGGGGAGCCGGTGTCCCTCGCAGCCGAGCGGCGCTGGCCAGTCCCGGGGGGCCGCGGGGCTCCGGAGGGCCGTGCTCGCGGGGGCTACCTGCTTCGGCTCCGCGCCGCAACAGCAAGAGCCATATGTGGAGCTGCAGGAAAACAGATGCTGTTTTTCCATTTGTGAAATCAAGTTGTTGGAAAGTAGTCAGCTTTCCGATGTATGAGAGAGAGCTCATCCGATCAACCTGCAGAGACAGCGTGAGCGCTTTTTTTTTAAGAAATATTTGACAACATTTCTGTGTTATTGGTGGCTGGAACGGTATAAGAAATAATGGTATGGAAATAATCAGCAGATAAATGGTTTTGATAATAAGCAATTTTTTGATGGCTGGAAATGGAGCCTGTGATTTTCATAAACAAAGGGGGTGGGCAACCTGGGTTTTGACTGCCAGATCTGCTTGCAGGCATACATCTCTAGATGTACAGTAGGTTTACTGTAACTTCTTGATTTATTATATAACAGACATAACCACCAGTTAGATTTCTTCTTATCCTCAAAACAATTAATAACATTATTCCCCTGAAATAAAAAGAAGACAGTGTCCTGTTGTCAGGCGAACATCAAACATGTTTCTGTTAAACCCACCATAAATAGCTTTTAGTTGCTTATTACCAACTGAAAATGTGTGCTATAATAACAAAATGCCTAATTCTACGTCTTAAAAAAATCAGTTTATAATCCAAAGTGGTTTTCTAAATCACTATGACATAGTGAAACGTAACTTTGTGTAATTTGTTGTCCTTTAAATATACAATTTATTTTATCAGGAGGGCAAAGATTTAAAGTATCAGCTGGCTCCAGTGGCTCCAGACTGATAAAAGGCATCTTCTCTATCTGATTAAGAGAAAAGTTTAAGATACTAGAAACAAATAAAGACGACTTACTGGAAAATAACAAACAAAGACTAGTGTTATTTTACCAGGATTATGCTGTTTAAGAGTCTGTGCCAAGATCTCTAGGATATTTTGTCAGCATGTTAGGACCCTTCACGTTTCTCTGCAGCATATCTGTTTTCCACTATTTCAGAGCTACGGGAGCCTGTCCTAACTTTAGCATCAAATCTACCTCTTTCCAGCAATATGCCTCTTCCATTGATTGTATAAAGAATTTAGGATATTAGTTGCTCTGAGTTACATCTTGAATGTCTAAAATAGATGGGGTAGGAAGTATGTAATCAGAGGTCAGACTCCAGCCTGAATTTGTGTCAGAAGGCAAAAATTATTCTGAGACTAACTCCAGAAGTTTTAGCTACATGTAGACTTTAGAATCATAGAATCATTTAGGTTGGAAAAGACCTTTAAGATCATCGAGTCCAACCGTTAACCTAGCACTGCCAAGTCCACCACTAAACCATGTCCCTAAGTGCCACATCTACACATCTTTTAAATACCTCCAGAGATGGTGACTCAACCACTTCCCCGGGCAGCCTGTTCCAATGCTTGACAATCCTTCTGGGGAAGAAATTTTTTGTAATATCCAATCTAAACCTCCCCTGGTGCAACTTGAGGCCGTTTCCTCTTGTCCTGTTGCTTCTTACTTGGGACAAGAGACCGACCCCCACCTCGCTACAACCTCCTTTCAGGTAGTTGTGGAGACCGATAAGGTCTCCCCCCAGCCTCTTTTTCTCCAGGCTAAACAACCCCAGTTCCCTCAGCCGCTCCTCATAGGACTTGTGCTCTAGACCCCTCACCAGCTTCGTTGCCCTTCTCTGGACACGCTCCAGCACCTCAACGTCTTTCTTGTAGTGAGAGGCCCAGAACTGAACACAGTACTCGAGGTGCGGCCTCATGAGTGCCGAGTACAGGGGGACGATCACTTCCCTAGTCCTGCTGGCCACACTATTTCTGATACAAGCTTTGTCCAGGTCTTCTGAATTTCTTTAATTAGATAAACTGTATCTCACTGTTGCGATGCAATTCTTCTTGTTAAAGGTGAGGATCACAGCCACACCAGTGCAGACATTTGTGTTCAAACATGGGGTCTTGTACAAATCATAAAAGGTGTAACAGTTCAGCTTACTTTGTCTTGACTCCTGACCAATAATATTACAAAAATTATACAAATTAGATAAATTCCATGGTAGTGGTTGGCACCAATAGTCTTCTAGCACAATAATAACTTCTATAGAATGGATAAAGATCGTCTTTACAGGGAATCATAAAATCATAGAATCATAGAATTGTTCTGGTTGGAAGAGACCTCCAAGATCATCGGGTCCAACCATTAACCTATCACTACCAAGTCCCCCACTAAATCATATCCCTTAGGGCCTCATCTAAACGTCTTTTGAATACCTCCAGGGAAGGGAGAACCTTCTCTGGAGCTGGTCCAAGACCAGCAGTAAAGCCCTCCAAGGGTTTAAAGAGCATCAAATCCAACTCTTTGCATTCAGAGAGCAAGGTACTTCTCACTGACTTTGCTTTCTCTGACCAGCAATAAGTGTACTCTGGGGAGGTCTGTATGGTACCGTATGTGGAGACGCAGAGGTAGGATGTATAATATATATTCTATATCACCATTCTTGTTACTTTTAAAAAGAAAAAATATTCTATAGCTTCACCCTCTGGGGAAAAGAGAAGAGAACAAACACAGCACGTCAGACATGCTGCTTCATGTGCTGTTGGATGCTGGTCAGATATTAAGGTTAAGAAAGCAGCAGAAGAATATAGAGTGACAAGCAGTCTGTACAGCCCAGATTTCTTCAGCTGCACATTCTTACAGCTCCAAAAGCAAATCACCCCTGTCCTTGTGATTTTCAGTGGCTTTGTCAAATCAGAAGGAAATACAAACTGAATATTCAGAAATGTTTTCTTGTACCTTCATCCAAACTCTCAGCTTTTCCACTTCACCCATTTAAGCATTTCGTGAAATTAAGAAATGTGATTAGAAAGGAGAGAAGCGTAATGCATATACTTGCCTTAAAAAAACAATTTCAGGCATAGGCTATATGCCTTATTCCACAAATAGAGGACACCCCTCCCACTCCCCTCTTCCCCCCACCCCCCACCCCCCCAAAAAAAAAAAAAAGTACTAGCCTGGACAAATAAAATCTGATGGAGGAAAGCTTCTGTTTAACTCAATGTTTTTTCATTCTTTACCAAATGGTAGCAACAGTCTTGCAGTCAACGCACATGAATAGCCAAACTTCAGATCTCAAAGATCTTCCAAACTTTTGCTTCATTTTTTCTTTCATCTGGAATTCCTACTTCTCTGAAAGTGGAGGCAGAGGTACAAAAAAAATCGTAATAAAATTAGCACCCTGAAATTTCATAACTTATTTACATAGCTAAAGGATGAACTGTATAAAGAAGCTATAGAAAATTGAGAGAGTGTGGATTTGAAAAGCAGTGGCAGTTCTGTATAAGGTCTCCAGCCAGCTGCATTTATTTTTGGAAGAAAAATAGGTTTTCTGCAGCTGTTTAACCCACCTTGAAAATTGCATATTGAAGTCCCACATACGCATAAGTCCCTGCTTATTTGTTCAACTACAGTTCATAAAAGCACCACGACTTTAGTTATGTATTCAAACTCATGGAAATGCTAAGGCAATGGAGGTTCACCCATCAGTTTTTTTCATATATATAATTCATGCTCGGTGAAATACGAAAACTTCTGCCAACACAGCTGCAAATCTGGTCATCAGTTTGGTTACACAGAGGTCAGGTGAAACGTGAACCAGCCACTCGCAGCGTACGATGCATTTTTCCCTTGGCAGCGTGTTCAGCGCTCGCTTAGAGGACAACCCATCTGTCACACTGCAGTGCAGTGGTGGATCCACTCGTGTAAGTCCCTTTCCATACTCCCAGCCACTGAGTTACGTTGAGTCAGTACCAGTTTTACCTAACCCAATGCCCAGTTGCACGTGTGACTGCCTCAAGGTGCAAACTCCCCTGGGGTCTGATGTGTGTCGTACCCAAGACCGCGTGACATGCGCTGCCCCGCTTTTGCCCACGTCACTTTGAAAAGGGCATCCTTTTCTTGGTGGCAACTTTTTACATGATAAAATATCTGTGGAAATTTTGGAGATGTGGAGAAAGTGGCTGATGGGTAAGGTTTACAGGCCTTGGAAAACTTTTTCTGTAGAAGATGATTAGTCATTTTTTCTCAAAATATACCCTTATCTCAGAGTCCAAATCTTTCTTCTTTTTCAGCGGTTGCAGTTTTTGTAGCCAATTACAAGTCGATTGTAAATGAAATTATGTCCATCCCAAAAATATGTGAGAAGAATTTAAACTATCTCTTGAATGAGTGGCTACCCTTGTGTGAGACCGGGCTACTCAGGGTAGGTGGAACGGCTCACCTCTCCGTCAGAGCGCAGCTCTGTGAGCCGTCAGGGCCAAGTTACTCCCGATGATTAATTCTGACTTATAGAAATATTCTTGACCTTGACTGCAACTCTTAGATTTTGTTTCTCATTGTTGCACGTGCATGGGGTTGGGTTTTTTTGTTTTTCTGTTTTAACTTTACATCATGTTGGTTTGGTATTTTTTTTTTATCTAATAAGGAATAAAGGAAAAACAGTTTGAATCATGTGTCCTGTTGTGGGGACCAAGTTAATTAAAATCCTGATGTATATATACAGCTGATACTCCTCATCCTAATGAAGAACATTAATTCTAGAACATGTGTGGCTGTAGTCACATTGCTACAAATTACTGGACTCTTTCCTTTATCTGTTTCCAAGAAAGTCTCCCCCGGTTAGTTAGGAAAAAAGAAAAATATGACGCCTTAGTTCTAAGCAGCATAAATTACATGCATCAATCAGAGGAAGCTTAAATTAAAATACACATTTGGCAAACAAATATGAATATGTTGATCTCATCTGTGAATCAAAATGATTTAATGCCAGTACTGACCCCCCACTGATCAACATGAAGGTCACTGCAAACTGCTTGATTCTCATTGAGAAATGTTGTCGTGTCTGTTAAAGATGCGGTTTTATACATTCCCTAATGCTCAATCTAATCGGTAATTCCAATGTAGCAGAATTGATTTATTTTAGAAAGAAAATACAGAATTCATTTTTTTTTATTTATGTAATCCAAAACAGATAGCTAAATGAAAATGTTGAAAAAATACACATGGTTTATGGGTCCGGGCTGAAGGTTTTCCAATGTGTTTATGATGTTTTCCAATCTAGAGGAATACTATTTGTTAAATGGAATGCTACACCTTTCAGATACCAAGTGATCATAAATCAGTCTTCCCTTATCATCCTGTTCATGCTTTCTGGCTATAGGAATAACTAGTTGTTTAACTCAATTATGAGGGGAAATGTTGCTATGAATGGATAATCCAAGGCCAGTTGGGTTGTCATTGCTCTCAAAGGTCTCGAGCAAACAGATGAGTAGGACAGTGGTCTTACTGAAACTTGAAGCAGTCTTTGCCTTTTATAGTGTCTTTGCCTGCAGTTAAAACATCTTTGAAGGTAGGGCTGGAGAAAGTCAGCATGGCCCCAAGGTAGATGGCACTGGAGAAGAAGGGCCATGCCATGGTGCGATGGTACGCAGGCTCAGCAGCTCCTGTCACTGGGTTTCACTGCAGTCCCCAGTGGGAGCAGAAGCAACAGGGAACAGCATCAGATTCCACTCATGGGGGCAAAGTCTCCAGTGAGACACAGGGGAAGAGGTTGGTCCAGGAACTATTTCTTCCGGCATCAGACTCAGTGGGTATAATCCAGGAGGTTTAGATATATTCACACATGTATGGAAATGGGGTTTTCTCATAGGTATGAATGTTTTTGCATTGTCGTTTGTGAAGAATTACACTTCCTAAGTAAACGTTTCACACCTCTGTAACTGGGGACTACAGCAGTGGTGAAAGCCAACTTAGTTCTGCTAAAAACCAGTCCTTTGTGGTTACAGTGTGAAATTATGATTTTCAATATCCAAGACTAAACGCTTTTTCTTTCTTAGATAATCCTTGCCAGTCTCTCTACTTAAGAATTTTTTCCGTCAGAGGATTTTTGCTATTTATTTCCCTCTTCTTCTCCATGTGGAGCTGACACATTCTCCATGGCTATTCAATAATCCGGTTTTACCTTCTAAAGCTCCCAATAGCCCACCCGCAGTGTGAAAATCTTTTAGAGCATACTCCAATTTAAAGTGTCTACTGGGAAAAAGTAGGAAGAGACAGCTTAAAAATGCACTTTGACAGGAACAGATCAGATGTTCACTAAGGAGAAAAATCCTTTTGAAATTATTGTACACCTTGAACAAAGCTTAGTTTGTGAATCTTTGGATTTTGAATGAGAAGAAACAAGAATTCACTCAGCTTTTTGCTTAATAAAATAAAAACATCAAAAGCTTATGCTACTTTAGCATTCCAGTGCAAGCCACGAATGAGCTGTTGGCATGTTGGCCTTACTGAAATTCTCAAATAAAGTATTGCAGAACAATGCTTTCCTGAGAGGTGATACTTTCTTTTCTGCTCTCCCTACCACATAAACACACACTACATAATGTAATAAACCAGAAAATTATGAGAACTGCAGTTTATCACACATCTTTGATTACCTTCTCTACCTCCCATTTGCTATCTTACATAGTTTCCTTCTTTGGTCCAGCAGTCAAAAATCCTTGAGAAGCCACAGGTAGCTTCTATTATCAATTTTGAGCTATTGGATATAGAAATATTTTGCATCTTTCTACACAGAGACAATTTCGTCATTCATCAGCCCTGCACACCTGTACATAGCAGTTAAGGTGGATGGCCTCTGTTCAAATGAGGCATCTCTCAGTTCAAGGGATTAAAACCACTAATGTTTGGTTTTAAAGTTGCAGAGCAGGTAACTATGGCTCTCAGGGTAGTCTCAGGCACTCGCTTTTACCCTGAGGCATGTTGGAATAGCAAGCCACTGCTATGGTGGCCTGGATTGCTAGAAAGGCCGTTGCAGATACACCTCAGCAAGACGGAGAGGAAGTAGATATACTTGATATGCAAGTCTGTTCTGCACTTTGGGGCAGAAAGACTTTTTCAATGAAGAAATTAAACAAGAGAATCCACCTGTTATGAGAGAAAGAAGTATGGCATTGTTAGACTGCTTCCCCACACCTTGAGTTACTTCATATCAAAGCCTGCTGAGACAGAGCAAGTATCACCTTACCTCAGTGCCTCGGAAAATTTCGGTGTCCCTAAATTCTAACACTTTTGACAAACCTGAAGGTCATGAAGGTTACGTAAAGCAACAGTTTCCTGATTTCAGTTTTGATTAAAAACACGTATCGTAAATGTATATAATACTCTTTCCAGCTCCATGTCTTCAAAGCCAAAGCTCTCCCATTACCAAGCTGTCAGAAAAATTTGGGCATTGATTATTTGCTGAAAGTCACGCTTTATTGTCTGTATGGAGTCTCTTTCCTTCAAACTAATCCTACCTCGGATACTGAGGATTGAGCAGGTCTCACTGTTCACCAGCATTCATGAGTGATTGACTTCAAATGAAGTGTGAAGACACAAAGGCAACTCTAACAGGACAAAGGCTTAAGAGAATGGTGCGAACAGGGCCATCTTCTCTGCTGCAGCATCTGCAGAGCCAAGCAGAGAAGCAGAGCTGACTAACTTAAACCAATTCTTTTTCTTTGAAAACTTTATTTCCCTCCTCTGAGGAAGACAGCTGACCTGAGAGAGCCTCTCTGATACGATGATGCTTGAGCAGAAACTGATGGTCCTTCTGCCGTCTGTGATGGAGTTTGGTGCAGTCACACCCACAACTAGACAATCCACAAGATCTGACCACGGAAAGTGAAATAACCCCTTGGATGATACTGCACCTGTAGAAAACTACGGCCTTTGCCACTGCTTCCACTTTAACGAGTATCAGTACAAGACCCACATAGGAATTTTATTTCTGTTGAAGTTTAAGATGAAAGTGCCAGGAGCCAGAGACATCATTCCAGTGTATAGGAGAAAAGAGAAGAGAGAAAAGACAATGGCAAGTCAGTACTAGCTTGCAAATGGGGAATGATGTTGCTAGTGATTTTGCTTCTTGAAATTCCATATCCTTGTCAAAAGTAAAATTATTGTAATGTCAAATGTCTCTACTTTTTATCTGCTACAGTATGAAAAAGGAAAGGAGACTTTCCCTTATATCATTTTAGTTTCTCTCAAAAGGTTCTGGTTTAGCTATTATTTTTTTTTAGTCAAATTTCAGACATCTCTTTGAAAGCCAACTTTTTAGCTTTATTTGCAAGAGGAAGAAGAAAGGCAGATTTTATCTGCTATGACATACTGGTCCCTTCTCACTGAACAAGTGCATCAAAACATCATACTAAGATCCTTTTACTCAACAAGTTCACTTTTAGATGAGTTTCGAACTGCCTTCTCTTTGCTATCGTTCATAGATTTAGTCAATACTGAATAATTCCTCACAAAATAAACATTATCACTTGCAACATTGATGGATATTTATTTATCAGTAAAGAGGAACATTACTCTTTTAATATATGCAGATTAGCTCCTAAACTGATGAATTTCCCAGCTATGCAGCTAGAACTAGTTGATCAGAAATAGATATATGTGTTTGAATGAGTTGACCTTCATCTATTGATCAAGGGTAGTTGGCAAGATCTTAAGTACTAGCGTTCTTGGCTTCGCACATCACTTTCATATTGATAGTGTGGAATTGTTTCCGAGTCCAATACATATCTGCTGGTGAAATACGGGAACATATGAGTCTAGTCAGTCACACCCAAAATATTGTGGAAACTAGAGGCAACATATGTACTTCCTTGAATTTCTCCCACTGATATGGAGCATTTGGAAATACAGCGACTCTTTGGATAGGCACTTGCTCAGTATCTAGCTAGTGTGTGGCATCCCCTGTTACAATCTGGAAACTGCTTAAACCGTTGGGGAAAATCAGCTGGTTCAGTGACAACACAAAACAAAACGAGTCTCCCAGTTAAAGTTTCATTCCCAAGCCTTTGTAAATGTCTCTGTCAAAACTACAAAGGCAAAACGAACTCTTCCTACATGCACTAAAAAGAAGGAAATAGGACCACACTCCTCACGCATCCTGCTAACAAGGGTTCGTTGTCTTCTGTCACCTTCATCCTCGGACTGTTCCATGGAGTGTTTTCTGTGTGTTGTTGGGGGATAAACAAGCCTTCAGCATCCCACCTGGCACCCACACTGTGTGGCAGAAGAGGAAGAATTGCTCACTGTAGAATCAGCTTCTTGCCCCTTCCTGTCTTTTAGCAGAAGAACATCACCCTCCTTCTTTAAAATACGTAGAAAATATTTTTTATTTGTTCCAGTCTCTCACTGAATACAAATCAGGGTAAACAGCTCTGCAATGGCTCTCCAGCTAAGAGCTATTATCAGTGTGTTTTGGTCAGTTTTAACAGCGGTCTATAGACCACAGTTTCCCATTCTGCAGTGCTAAAACTTAAGAAAATAACCCCGAAGGCTTGGTGAGCATCCTTTAATAAAAAAAAATGTCAGTATGAATCTACCTATGCTAGCATAACCTTAAAAAAATGTTTTATAGTAGCTTTTGGCACTGTGAAATCTAAAACTGCAGTACACTTCAAATTTTGTAGGATAAATTTGATACATCAATGATGCTTTGTGTTTATTTTTGCTTTATTTATACCCTTTTTCTTCCTTTCTGTCTGTTTTACAGTGTTTTCTCATCCTTCTCTGTGTAACCCTCACCATTTTAATTATCTGTCTGTTTTATAAAATCATGTCTAATTAGAAGATTTTAAATTCCTCATTACAGCATATTCTCATGCAGAACTTGAAATAGGAGTGATTATGAACTGTTCTAATAAGCACCAGATTTGCGCTCTTTAAAAGATTGGAATTGTTGTTTATATCTGTATGCACATTAGTTTACCTCAAGATGTGTTAGATTACATTAATTATCTTTGCATCTGCAACAGAACATTAACGGTGGATGCAAACATCATTCCTCTGAATTTTTGAAAAGTTCTTTTTCTTTTTTTTCCTTGACAATGTGTATTTGCTGTACAGGGAAATTGAAGAGGGATGGGCAGAGCTTGCTGCTGGAACCTGCAAGACCACTATTTTTCATTTTGCTGCAGACTAATTGTAAGTGTGATGTCTCCTCTCAAGGAGCTTTGAGACACCATATTGTCAACCCATGCAACTTACCTGGACAGCCTGGAAATGTTGAGTGCAGAGCAGAAGGGACAAATCCTATAAGGATTAGTTGATATACCTTGAGGCAAGAAGGTTGACTTAGATCTACTAGTCAAAATAATGATAGAAACTCTTTATGTACTTGCAAACACATAAATATTTATGGACCTCCAGTGCTGATAGCACTGTATACAAAAATTGGATAATGTATGCAAATACTTATCTGTAAATGATCTAGTTACTTCCCTTTACAGGTAAAATTTTAGGGCTCACAAGCTTAAACTGTTATACAAAACATTTGTAGGGATCTATAGAGGAGTCAAGGTGATCTGGATTCTCAGAGGCATGAAACTTCCTTGTAAAGGCTATGTGGGTCTCTTCCGCTTATGTTTAGGTCCGTTCAGAGTTGCCATGTTAATAAACATTTTGCAAAAGACTAATAACCACATAACCTGGAAGGCCAACTGCTGTCATATTTGTATCACCATGACTAAAAGCCATTTCATAGCCATGGTGTAAGTATTTTGGGAGAAATCAGGTGAGAAAAGCTTATCGTAATCAGTTTTGGTTTACAACAGTGTTTCAAATAGTTTCTGGACCCCTAAACCAGAGGAGAGAGTTGTGTTTCACTGGCGTTTCCACCCCCGACCTGTAGGCAAGTGGCTGGCAGGTACAGAAAGAAGCTTCACCAGGGAGAGCTCTGTTATGCAGGAGGAAAGTCTCTGCTGACCACCATTTAACTGCCTGTCAGGCCTCAAAAGCATAGGTGATTCCGCACAGGTCTAGGCAGGTTACTCTGTTGTTTGGTACTCGAAAGGGCTGGGAAAGCGCTTCTCATGGAATGCTTTAGAAATGAGTTCTTATATTTAGGCTATAAAACGATATAGAGCTTGTCTATATAGAACCTTGGAACAAGTGATTTAATTTGACTGTAAGCTATACCTCTACCTCTTGAAGAAGTCTGTGAAAAGTTCTGATTTTGCAACTAGCAGTACTTTTATTTCACTGCAATCCCGATCTGTCTCGAAAGCAGGCACATTTATTGCAGCAGTGTCCCCATGTGGACTTCTACCAAAACAAATGTGACCAACTGAATTTTGGCTCCAGTTTTGATGCAGACAAATCCTTACTAAGCAAAATACAAATAAATGGTTTTAATAGTTTTTAACCAAAGTGATTTAAGTAGGAATTGAGAGAAAATAACTGTCAGCCAGTATCTGGAATTAGCCTTCTGGAGCCTCTGCTCGGTCCCTGCCCGCTCAGTTCAGGCTGTACAAATCCCCGTAGCTAGAGGACACAACCCCGCTGCCATCAGAGGCAGCACGTCCCTTATATACACAGATGCAGATCGGGCATCCCAGCTGACCTATGGACATGGTCTTCAGAGACCTCTGAGGCTGGCCAAGCGTAGAGAGGAATGATGAGCGAGGCCTGCAATATTTCGTGGACAAACTTCAACTCCTTAGTGCTCAGCGTAAGTTTGTAAACAGACTCAGGGACACACGCAAAGAAATTTGCTTTCTGGCTCGTGAGAATAAGGTCCAGAAACAAAGATACTGGGTCAAGCTATCAAGTTGTTTTTATTTTCTATTGCTCAAGCATTTCCGTGGGAAAATCTTGATACTGCAAATGGTACCAGTACAGCTCATCCCATGGAAATCAATGGGATAAGTTACAGAGTAACTTGCTGCACAGAGGATCCAAGAGTACAGCAGTCGAAACCCCAATTAGCACTGAAGAATTTATTTAACTCATTTTACTGTATTTGCCCCTTTGTGAAGTGTCTGTGTTCAGGCCGTAATTCCACAGCATTTATTTGTTATTCAAAGCAATTTGATGAATAATTCTGTACTAATTTGTCTCAGTTTATTGTGAATATTCAGGATTTGAAACATGAACCATGATTGCTCTCCTAAATCAAATGGTGTGTTACTATTTCTTCAGTGAATGACAGTCTTCTTAGAATCAAGTGAATGACTGGGGGGGTGCGGGGGGAGAGAGAATTAAACTGGAATATTCTCCAGAATTTGCATAAAATTAACTCTTATTGTGGGCACTCCTGCCATGACAAAAGCAAGCTCATTTATGAGAAGTAAACATAAATGGCAGGCATATTGTTAAAACGTATTTGTTCAGCAATAGCGCATGCAACCTGGAATTCTACTTCTAATTTATTAGATGTGCTATGCCTATTATTTGATGGGAAACACAAAGGAGAAAAGACAAATAACAGGTCTGAGGAGGCCTTAAAAAGGCATTTCTTGCAAAGGAATTTTCTGTACAGTGAAAATCAATTTAGGTTTTCCCCTCAGGCTCTGGAAAACAGACATTACAACATTGCACTCAGGATTTTCAGTGTTTTAAGTGAATGCAGACATATAGATGCTCTAAATGCCGTGACCTCAGAGGCAGAGGCTTGTGTTTGTAGGCTGATCCTTACCTCCCATTTGTTTGTTAAATTTCTAAACCCTGCATGTGTCCGTAGCAAGGCCTCCACTATTTTACGGATGTCTAAAAACCCCAGCTTGGCTTGGCTCTTTGAGTTTGGCCTGTGAACGGTGGCGATGTAGAGACGATGCTTGGGGATGCTGACACGGCTGCAGCTCCCGTGGCAGAGGCATTTCTGCAGGGTGGGCACCAGGCTGCGCAAAGAGCCTCCCGCCACCGCCTGCCCTGCGGAGGAAACAAACTTGCCGTGAAATACCGCAACTGTCCGTCCTTGAATGTTTGCTCTGAGAGGGACTCCTGTGCTGTTGCTTCGGCGCAGATCCATAACCCTTCAACAAGTGTGGGGAGTTCCTTGGAAAAAAAAACTGACAGGGGAAAGCCGGAGGGATGGCACAATTTAAGGAAATTAAATGGGCCAGGGAAAGAAAATTAAATGGGCCAGGAAGATTTTACAAGGGAAGTGTGTTATCTGGGGACTCGGGTAGATACGGCCCCACAGCACTCGTGTCTCTCCTGCGTGCCTACGTGACTCCACCATGCTGGGGGTGTGAGGACCCTGTAGCCTATCCATCCTCACAGCAGTCTCGTGAGCTGGGGCAGTGCTATGCTCACTACCTTACAGGTAGGCAGAGATAAAAAAAATCACTTACCCAGGGTTTCAGAGAGCCTGCAGCTGGCAGAAATTTCTCCCTGAGTCCAAAGCAAATCCGTTAATCACATGGGACGTGAACTGTGGGACCCGCTTGGGCAGGAGAAGGTACTGTGTCTGAACATCCACGAATTTGGTGTCAGGCAAAAAAGAAAACTGGCCAGATCAGACTTATTTGTGGTTCTTCAGCTCACCATTAAAGCCAGGGCTGTACAAAAGACCCCACTATTTTTATTTCTGTAAGACAAACCAGTTAAAAAACTGATTTATTTTTGAATCTTCAATACTCCTTTTGAAATGTCCATCATTTCCTGGAGAACATATGATCATTTCTGTGTTGGTTGCAGCCATGTTTCCTAACAGTGAGACCAGAGGAGCGGACGGCACAAGAGGGCCACAGCTTTGGCAGGACATGAGGAAGGCAGGAGACCAGGCACTGCCTCTCCAGGTGTCCGTGCTCAGGGCACCCAGGGGCATCACCCCCAAACGTGTCACTCACCGCTGCTAAATCACAGATGTTTTCCCTTTAACCAGGAAGCCCTATGTTAAATAGACAGGAGCATGGTAAAGACTCTTCCGTGACTTCCATACTTCATCTTGGAAATCAAAATATTTACAGAGAGAAACAGGGTTTAATTGCGGCTGAAGAGCTTAGTCTGAGGTAGTGTTCAGTGTCTTAGCAGTGGGTAGGGCATAAGTACTAAGCATAGGTGCAATAATAATTCTGACAATAAAAACCTAGTGCCTGTTACAGGCCTAAAATATAGACTGCTTCAATGCATTTCTTGTAGCAAACATATCAATACATATATTCAGGTAACTGGTGGAGTGACACAGTAAACAGTGCTTAAGAAATTAGGAATCAGCTTAGACCCCACTCCTTTTCTATATAAATCCTGCCCTGTTACAAGATTTGCCTACAAAATCCAAAAATCTCATCCTGGAATCCAAAATTCCAATTCCAATTGCCTACACTTTGCCTACCCAAATCCCACTCAAAAAATAAGTTCAGAAAGGAAAGTGCTACAACTACTCACCATTACCTCTTTTGGCAGGGTCCGACGAAAGCAGCGCATCAGTGTTACGATGCTCTCTCTGGGCTGGCTGTCAGCGTTGCTCCTTACAGAGCCTGCACAGCAATCGTTCACTTCGTTTCAGATGCTCATTTTAATGTCAACGTAATAGTTGCTTTTGGCGGTGCCATGATATGAAGGGGTTTGTCCCTCGTGTGAATAAAAGTTGTGGGGTTTGGATTAGGGCTTCCTTTGTGCTTGCTAACGTGCAGGCAAATACTGATGCAAAGGCTGGGGAATGGGCTGCTCGTTGCGAGCTGTAAGATCTGCTTGTTACGTGCGGCTCACGCGGGGATGTTCGCTTCATTTCTAGTGGTGGTACTTCATGCTGAGGAGCAACATTCGTTCTCAAAGTGTTTGCCCAAGTTCAGTATTGTTACCTCCACTTGCAAATCAGTCGTTTGCCCAAAGTCGTGGAGCAGGCAGCTTCCAGACTGCGAGCGGGCTCTGGTGCTGCCTGTGCTGCGTTTTCTGCGGGCAGCACTTCTCTCCCGGACACCCACGGGCACCAGGTCATCACAGCATTGCAGCTTCTTTTCCTGCTTGCTTTCAGAAGAGCAAAAGGAAAATCAGAGCAGAAACTTTGCTCATAACTGGCACCAGGATTTCAAAGTTAGAAGCTTAAATTTAGGGTCTTAAATACATACGGGGGCGTTTAGAGGAGATCCTGGGTGTCAGCACTTCCCAGGGAAGACCATGGAAGCCCATGGGACCAGAGCTCTGCAAAATCTGCTGCAGACTGGATGTGGCCCAGGACTGTTTGCACACAAAGCTTCACGTGCTTTCAGAGCACATTAAGGAAAACGGCCTTCTCACAGTTTAGATGTGATTTACAGTCAAAATGATGTGAGCCACAAAAAAGGTATGACCAGGTAGCAGGTCCCTGCAGCAAGCCAGTGACTCTGGGACTGCTGAGGACACAGGGACTGAAGAAACGTCTCTGACAGCCTTTAAAATGTGTTACATGGTGGTGCTTGTGACCCTGCCTTTGCCCCAGGCTATGCTATAACTGCTAGAATTTCAAATCTCTTTCGGTGAGGGCTGCATGGTATCTGGGCAAAGAAAAGAAATAAATAGGTTTGGACATCCCACATTTTCCATTTGGGGAAAAGTTAACTTTCCTCAACTTTTGTTCCCCTTGGTTTGTTTTATTCCTTTTTCTTTCTAAAATTTGAAAGCTTTATTTTTTTCATTTACAAAGTGGAGTGATTTCTGGTATCTCAGGTTAGACAATCCCAATGACTTAAAATAGCTTCATCTGGAAAAGGTGAAGACCATCACTTCTTCATCAAGGCCTGATAATACTCAGACATTTCAAGTTTTCCCTTGAAAAAAATGGGGGCATCCACATTTTCTGAGCATACTTTATTAAGACCAAAACACTGACTTAGAAATTGAAGGTCAAAGTGTTCGTGGTAAAAGCCAGAAAAGTTGTGGCACAACCAACATGACGGCAACATGTAGAATATCTTGTACGATACCCTGATTTAATCCTGTTTATTTTGTCCACACCTTTGGTTTTTGTTACATGATGTGTTCTTTGTTGGATGTGTGTTGAGAAGGGGTGGGAGGCTGGAGGGGGTGTTTTTTTCCCTTTAACAATAATATCCTACTTCCATGAAAGATATGAAGCAGAAGACTGAACAGAAAATCTAGCTATTTTATTGCCCCAAGGCATTATTCATTTTCCTGACACATTATGTTTTTAATTAAAATTGCACAAGTTAATTAAAATGTTCATTCAGGCTTTTTTTTTTTTTTTCTTTTTTTCATGGGTGCCTTGTTACTCTCCTAGCATTTTCGTAGAAGGCCGTTACGTTTCAACAAACTGCTGGCTTTATCAGCTCAGACTTCTACTGACAGACTGTCATGTTCTCTACACCTTTTTATCTCAGATGTTCTAATTTTTTTAAATACCTCCTCTAGTGTGGGGGTTGGCTGGTTGGTTGCTTGGTTGGGTTTTTTTACAAAATATTATTATTCTTCTGCTACTAGCACCTTCCGCTAGTTGTTTGAGCTCAGGAGACATTGCCAGGAATGGGTAGGAAGGTTTCACAAATAGGGGTCACAGCAGTGTTATCCCACAAGAACTGGAGGACATCGTCAAGGCTCACTCTTATGGGAACTGCTCAGATTAATCTGCAATACAAGTACACAGTAACTTGGGAAGCAATGCTAAAGAAAAGGAGCGTTCAAAGAAAGTAAATATCAAAATCCTGCAGACACCTTGCTTCTACTGAAATACAGGGAATCCTTCGGATTTATAGATTACAGGTATTGAATATTTGATCATTAGTTTGGGAAAGAAAAATGCTGTAAGATAGACATAGACTTTTGGCTATTGTCTTGCCCAGTCTAAACTCTATTTTTAAAAGGTATGCAAGGATTTAACAGTTTGAGAAAGTGATTCTTTTTAGCTGAAGCAGTGTTCTTGGTGGTATCTTAGCATATGCAGGAGAGAGCTCTTAGGCTGTGAACTCGTAAAAGCTGCTTTACTCAGTTTTCAGGGAACTTATTTCTACTCTTAAAATTCCCAAGGCATGGGTGGAAGTCTGTCCTGCTTCCTTTAAGCTGGCTATATAACATGTTGAAATGCGGTTATTTTCCCCAAGCACAACCAGAGGCTATTTTGGGAAGGGAGCCGTCACAGGGGGTGTTCTCTGTCCTCTCCATGCAGTTACGGGCATCAAACTAAAAGGGAACAGACTTCAGACCTGTGGGTCATCTCTGAGTTCCACAGAGGTTTTAAACATATATGGGTGTACTTAGCTTCTTAGGTGTTATCTTTATGGAGTATGACAAGTTAGAAATACATAAAAGGGCAATAAACTATAGCAGGGGTAAGAGAGAGAAAGTAGGTAAAGGAACTGTTTTCCAAATAGGTGTACAGCAAGTCGTTGTGCGTTTGCCGAAGCCTTCAAAGCCTGCGGAAAGGCATCGATGTTTGTAACCAACATCTTGCGTCCCGGCTGCCGGACTAGCACGTGCTTGGATAAAGCGGAGCTTTTGCAGCAAAGATTTATTTTGTGTGCAAGTGCGTGCCACGCACGCCTCCTAACAGCAACGCCCAAGCCAAGTCTGAAAATCAGACCCCTCAAAACAACAGCTCCTGTAACTCAAATAGAGAAGGAGGGACGGGCCGAGGGGTTCAAATTTCGAGCTCAGCTAACATGCGTTAGTGCCACTTGCTTTTTTCACACAGTGTGAGTTAAGGACAGACTGTCAGCCATAACTTCGAGCTTCCTGGATGCTGTCAGCTCATTTCACAACCTTCGCATTATCGAAGTGGAGCTTTTTACATTTTATTCTTTGACTTCTTGGTGTATCTTCGTAAGAATAATGCGATTTCGTGAGAAGTGTTGAAAGGTTTGAATGTGGTAACTAAACATTTACAAAGGATCTTTAGCCTGAAATATGTAAATATATTTCTGTCAGTGGTTCAGATAGCAGTGTTTAATTTTGCAGAAAAATTGCAAAGTTTTCTTTTTATTTTTATACCGAATTTATGCTCTGATGAAAAGCACTTCACTTCAGGAAGTGGAAGAAATCATTTATTTTTAAAACTCTCTTAATATGGCATTTTAGATATCTTGCAAAGGGTGTGAAAGATAAGGTTACCAGTCAGGAATAATGTTTTACAACATCATTACCCTGATGACACCCAAAGCAGCTCTATTTGAATCATATAATTCGGTATATAATGTACCTACATTTTGAATCAAATAATATTCTCCTTGGTTACACTAATATTCCCATGGGATATTTATTTAGGCATCAAGAACAACTTCAGTGAAACACAACTAAGAAACCCTATTGCTTTCCAAAACATCAGGATTTGACTCCTTTAGTTTAAAACATACTTTGATATTTCATTTATCATAAAACTATACTGACTTCACAGGTTATTAAAAATTCACTCCTTTATTACTAAATATTATCTACACATTGAGTAGAAAACAACTAAAATATTTCTTTGCAACTTTTATTGAGATTTCACATTAGTGGAAATTTTCTTGCACTACACAAAAATCAGAGAGGGGAAGAATATACCTTATGCTTCTTATACAGCCATACATAAGCCCAACAAAAATGGTCAGTAGCTGGTGCATTAATCACCATTTCTAGGCACAGGCATGAGAATTCACTAATGCAGAAGCTGCCCACCCAAATGATTTCTGAGCAAGGAGTTTCTGTGCCCTGGTCCAATCTTTCAAGTAATGGCATTGATTTTGCTAGTTGATTTGCAAACTTCATTTTCTTCTTAATTTTTAAACATCTTTCTGCACTCAAAATGAGACAAACACTGTTTGTGGAACTAAACCAAAACCAGCAAATCCTGGCCCTAGTGAAGTCAATGGCAAAAATCCCACGGTCTGCGGCTGAGCCAGGATTTCACCCAGAGTGAATAAATGAATATGTGTTATTGTGGAACACGTATGGGAAGTTGGCTTGCACAGATATTTCCAGCTGTCATTCCATACCCTCTCCACTACCTCTATATCGTATTTCTCTTTCGCAGCCTCATGTCTACCACTCTCTTGCGGACCTACTCTCTGATCTCCTGTCACCAGTGCCCCACCATGGCCTTTTCTTCTGCTTCTTTTGGTTCTTAATATCTTTCTCCTAAAGCCTTTTAATGCTTCTCTCACTGTGCCGATGCAATTCATTGGCTTTCCATCTACAGTTCATATTCTCAATAGCTCCTTCATCTCAGTTGTTGAGTCTCCTTTCATGTTATTGACTTTCTTCTTGGTGTCTCCATTTTCCACCACTCTCTGACTTGCGCAGTACTTTCTTGACTTTCCTGTCTCTATTCCCTGTTTTTATGGAACTCTTCTGGTCCTAATAAATCCCTAGCCCTTCACAGACCAAGTGCCTGTTGTAAGAGGCTGAGGGGCTGAAAGAGTTAATGTCTCAAACACTTGGCAAAGAAGGACCTTGAAGAAACTGAGAAGTTGAAAGAGTTATTGTCTCCAACAATGGACAAAGGAGGACCTGGTGTGAAGAATGTTATCACACTAACAGATAAGGTGTAGCTGGAAGGGAGGATCTTGCGGAGGCAGGAGGCAGGATAGCGCTCTTCTGGGCCTTATCTTGAGCAATTGCTTAAAAAACAGACAAGCCTGAGGCAGCATCGCCCCTGCATCTCTGATGGGGGGGGGGGCGGGGGGGGCAGCACCGAAATCACTAGCCTCAAACACTCCCCCCCCCGCCCCTCAAACCCCCCAACTCATTTTGAGAAGGTTCGAGAACAACAGACTACGCATGTGAAGTAATTAGCATATGCAGTGGGACTAGTCAATAAATAGCGCAACTCAGAGAGGCTGGGTGCGCGTGCCCACCATCCGAAGGAACCGGACCAGAGACATCGCTGGAACCCAGGGTGGTGATCTTTCCTTTACCTCTATTTTTTTCTCTGTCTCTATCTTTTAATTTAGCCCAAGGGTACACATGATATACTCCTTTAGACATAAACCGTTGACCAAGTCTGAAACTAGGACTGGACTCAGCTGCACCTAGACTCCTCTCTGAGACGGATTTTAGAAAGCAAGGGGGTCCTTTCCGAACCTCATGACTCAGTGGGAGGGCCTCCCTAACCACTGACCAGAGACCCTCGTTGGCTGGACCAACGCTGGACCCTGGACTGATGATTGATTCCTCTCTTTCTCTCTCTCTCTTTCTCTCTTCCTTTTTGCTGAAAAGTGAGATTAGCAATTAGTGAACTTACTGTTATTCAGTGATAACTTGTATAACCAGTTATTGAATGACAACTTGTACACCCAGTTACTGAATGAATAAATTGGCACAGTAACCCGAGTCACTCGTCCCTCTTCTCTGCCACTATTTGTTTATGACCCATAGCTGGGGTGCAGCATCGCTGCGGGCAGAAAGTTGGGACGTGACACCTGTCCCTACCACAGACGCCTGGGTGAAATGATTACAAGTTTGTGTCCGCAAAACTGAAGCATTTTGTAAAGTTGCATTATTTTTAGCAAATTGTTCACTTAGGAAAATTAACAGGCCTTAAAGATACTGTGGAACAAACTGAAGTCTTTTTCTTCAGCATTTTTAAACACAAATTTGAATTTGTGGGTTTGTAATAACTAGTTCCTCTTGGTTTACAATTTTCTTTAACACCAGTGAGAGCCATTTTAAAAACAAAGGTTTCATTCCCTCAATTTTTTTTATCATGTTACCAACATTTCAAAACCACTGGTTTTGAAATGGCCTGAAACATTTCCCCAGAATTTTAAAAGGACCCCAAAATGGGAAGAAAGTCCTTTTTCTCCTTATTTTTACACCCGGTAGTCTGCCTTGAACTTTCCACACAGCATCAACCTCTTGTGCTTTCACGCAGGAAAAGTCAATGTCTAATCGTAAAAGGGTTTGAGAGTCTATATTAAGAATACAATCGAACTTGTTAGCTGCTGTTTGAGATCCTGCACACTATGAATTTCATACAGTAGAAATTAAAATCTGGTATAATTTCATGACCTATATCAGCTTCTTTCTCACAGATTCCAACTGTGTGAAGTTATTTCCATAAAGAAATGGGGGAAATTGTAGGAAGCAAACTGGATTTACCGAGAGTTCAAAGCTGTGGTGAATATTACATTT
Organism: Phoenicopterus ruber ruber; assembly: GCA_009819775.1. Taxonomy (NCBI): domain Eukaryota; kingdom Metazoa; phylum Chordata; class Aves; order Phoenicopteriformes; family Phoenicopteridae; genus Phoenicopterus; species Phoenicopterus ruber. The sequence goes on from CM020216.1 coordinate 131,344,362, forward strand.
AAAGCTAACTCCTCTTATTATAGATATTTTTAACACTTCCTGAAAATTCCCTTCAAAAAAGTAACAGCAATTTTCATCAGCTCTGGGAAAAGAGTCATCAAGTATCTCCAGGTGTAATGTATTTTTAGTAGAACCACCCAAACTGTTAGCCGCAGTTGTGAACCCTGCTGAGGAAGTCTCTCGGCGCTGCGGTGGCAAGCTATCTGCCCACCGGCAGTTTGAGCGCTCCAGAGAGAGGTGCAAGACCTTAAAAAAAAAATCTAAAGCCACGCCGTAAACAGGCAGCATTTTTAAAAATCATTTTCCCTAGCTTGGAAAGCAATGGAATAACAGAAAGAGAAACAAACCGTTATGAGAAAGGAGCAGGCTGAGGAGCCCGGCTTTGCTGCAGGGTCATCGATTCTCCCCTGCTCTACCTCGCGTTTGCTCACGTAGGCGATTACCTCCTTCTGGCCCTGCGGAAGCCCCTCGGCTTTTCTCTGCTCATGCTCTGCCTCCCTCACTCCCTTTATGTTTTCCTTAAAGGAGCTTTCATCTTTTTTGTCCTGTGTTGAGGAACCTAGCAATTCCCGGGAAGTTTATTTCCAATAATCACCTAATTTCCTGCATGAAGCGGCACAGGACGCCCCAAGACTCTTATCATCTCGCATGACCACTTTTAGCGCGCTCAGACTTGTAAAGTCCTGCTGCTTTCTACCCTTGTAGGCACAAAGGTTAACAGAGATTAGGCAACTTTTCTTAGTTGCCAAACTCCAGCCATTTAATCCCTGAGCCTGAGAAAGGAGGATTTCTAGGAAGAAGGACATTAACAGCCCTCTCACTTTTCCCCCCATTAAGGGGCAGAGCTGAGATGAGAAGTCCAGACTGGCTCTAAAAGCTGAGCTCTGTCAGAACAGATTCCTTTTAGAGATACTTTCGTTCCCTAGAAATACAGCAGAACAAACAAGTAAGCAAACAGAAACCCAGCCACCTTGGGCACGTCTCCTGCGCGCTCAGAGATCATCCTGCCTGGGCACAGTAGTTCTGACGGCCCCCAGCCAGGCCGCAGCAACACCATCCAGACCTGCTGGAAATGCAGCAGGTGGTAACCTCTGCAAGGGAGATAAAGACTTGGAAGTGGCAGTGATTTGTACCCTAAGGAGATAAAGCAAAGTCACTGCTAAGAATGTATTTGAGGGTTTTTTTCTATTTGTTCACTCATTTTGAGTAAAGCCATTTGGGGGGCTCCTTGTTTGTTTCAGTTTGTCTGTTTGCTTTTTTCACTTTATTGCTTTCATTCTTCTACCTCATGCAAGAATAAAACCTCCCTACAAAAGAAAATATGGAGCTGAAAGCCTTTTTTTTTTTTTATGCACAGAGTGAGGGATCCACTGCACAGCCTTGCAACTGTCTCCACCTATGTGAAGATGCAGCAGGACCAAAGGACAACTGTCATCCCTCAAACTCTCAAGCCAGCATTACAAAATAGGCTTACTTCTGCACTCAGAGCATTTGGAGTTGCTTTGTACGTATTTTCAGCTTATCACTGCTCAATAAATTTAGATCGTCTCAGACAAATAGAAAAAGCAGGCATAAAATATCTGTTTTGCCGTCCTAAATTTAATCTATCTACATTGTTCAGGCCTTTGCTGTATTTCTTACTCCCATTTATTCCCCCACTCTCATCGCTAGGTGTGGATAGCAGGCTTACTTACTGACTTGCCAGTTGTATTTGTACAACAGCTCTAAGTCAATGACATCATTTATTAGGGAGACAAATGAGAGCAATTAAGCATCGTGGCCATAACTGGTGAAAGTTTCTGGAATGAGAGCATTATTAAAATGACAGAGTGCTTGTCTGTGCCTGCCCAAGGCGTGTGATTCAGCCTCTCTCCTCTGCCTGGTGGAGTGACCCCCGGCAGCACACCTCACATGTGCATTGTTTCCATAGGGCTATATATAACCTCTCGTGTAAAATGGCAACGCGTATTGATTGATGGCCATTTCATTTTTAAGAGCCATCTTCCGCTATATTATTTAGAGTTAAACAGGACAGCTGATAAACATTACACTTTAGTTCATGTTTGTTAATCTATTCACTTGAATAACCTCCTCAGATGCTGATAAATGGCACCTTCACAAAGAATAGCAGTCACTTTTTCACATAATATACTGGTGTTTAAGGCTTTTTATAGTATATCAAATGTACAGCCTCACTCTGTCATTCAAAACCTGAATGACATTTTATTAACACTAGGTTTCTTTTTAGGCCTGCCTGCCTTATGTTTCCTATAGTTTTTAAAACTGGATTTGGAAGAAAGAGGGAAATTACCATGAGGAGAGGAAAGTCCATTCTGCCAAACCGAAAGCCTAGGTTTCAAACCAGGCCTTGTTTCCCTTAAGAAATTAAGTTCTCTGATTTGGGCAGAAAAGGAGCTATAAAAGTGCAGAAAGCAACATACAGCTGGAAAAATAAGGCCATTGCAGGAAAAAGAAAGAAATAGGAGTAACATATAGAGAAAGGGATAAAGATGGTCAAATACAGTCCGAAGAAGCAAAAACAAGCAGAGAGAGGGAAAAAAAAAAAAAAAAGACAATGCCATGAGAAAACGTGAACTGGACAGGGTGCTCCAGGCTTCCCCCAGCAGCACAAGGAGACAGGGCTGAGCTGTAGGACAACAGCCTTACCAGTCTGGGGTGTCCCTGCCTGCTCCTGCCTTCCTGCAGTAGGGATGTGACTGCATCCCCCACGCCAGGAAACCCCACTGTCCCTCATGGGAGCCCTGTAAGGCTTCGTGGGAGTCCCAGACTGGCCACAGACACACTATATATGCACGGAGCACATGCAAAATGCATATAGATGAAGCAGCTGTGATGGCAAATCCTTGGCCTTTTTAAGTGTCATAAAGTAAATGGATTGCACAGGCTGCGCTGTGGCTGGCAAGAAAATGGAGATGACGTCCCTCTGCTCTTGGATCAAAATGCTTCATTTTGTAGAGCACGATTTACCTGTGGTTTGTATCCTAGCAGGCACTGCCCGGAGCACAGTGCCCAGAGCATGTTTCCAACACGGCTTCATCGCCAGGAACACGAGGGAGGGCGAAACAGGAGCCAGGACCAGCGGGGTTGTGCGAGCCGAGGCCAGCTGCACCCTGGCCCCCGTGGGCTGCCCGGGAGAGGAGACCTGCAGCAAAGCATCACTTCTGAGGAGCCTCTTCCAGGTATGTGGGGAGGGAGGCAACCCAGGGGTCTCAAAACCAGAGAAGAAAAAGGGGCAAATTGAGGCTGGATTTGAAAACCGCATTTTACAGATATGTTAAGCAGAATTTAGAGCAACCCTCATCTTCCTCTGAAATGCTGCTCTTTTTTCTAGATGTCAGGAAACCCTGAATGTGTTTATCGCCATCCTTTCCATCCCTGCCAAGCCTGCTACAGTGGCAAGCCTGTGGAAGGAAGGAGCGGAGAAAGGTGGAAATGAATTACTACTTTAGTCTTTAAGGGGGTCTTTAAGGGTTGTTCCCACACAGTTGAAAGGTGTCAAGGGTTGAGGAGAAACACACAGAGGGACTCTGGGGAGAGATGGCATGTTCAGACTGCCAGAGATGGAGCAGAGGGCAATGGGATAGGGGCAGCCAAGGTATGTGAAGTAAATAATATATTTTTACATGCTCAAAGATGTGCCTAAGTCATAAGAAGGATGATGCTAAAACAGACACAAAGATAAGCAACACCAGAGGGTTATAAGAATAATTATGCCAGGTCAGACCAATAGTCCATCTAATTGGCCTCTAACATGTCACAGCAAGGTTTAAAAACCCGTATTAAGTCATCTGCCTGCACTGGAAATAACGTCCTAGCCAGGATGAGCAGGCAGTCGGGGCGTTTCATTCTTTAAGATATGAGTACTCATAGTGTTAGGAAATAATTTATTCTAATTTAATATGGCTGAATGCTCTCAATATTCACAGAAAGATTTTATACATTTGTTGAATCCTGCTGATTTTTGGCTCAGTAATATCTGTGAAAGGAGTTACACCAGTTAATAAGGAGTTACATAAAGATAACATTTAACTTTGATCCATGTTAAACGATCTGCAATTCAGGTTCATTTATTGCTCTCATTTTATGCTTTTAAGGAAAAGTATAGAAAGAAGTCTTTTTTTAAAGAGTGGACCAACATGTCCAACATTTTTGCTTACCCACCCAATAGCTGTCATTCTCTTCAAGGAGTCAGAACCTCTTTGCTCTCTGTGGTCAACAATTTTCTTTGCTGTTGACTTCAGTCAAATAATAAAGCAAACTCAACCCTTGTATTTCATGACAGGAGGAAACCAAGGTGGTGCTGGTTGTCGTTATTTCTTCAAGGAGGCTAGCCATGTTTACCATACAATGCTATAAAAATGCATAATCCTGTAATATCTATCCCTACTATTTCCCTACATGAGATGATATGCTGGAAAAAAAGGATTTTTCAATGAAAGGAAATATCCATGATCTGTGTTTCCTCAAGTATCTCTATCTTCTAAATTGGGCAGCCTCTGGCATACAAAGAAATTAGGATACCTGTGCCACAGATGAACAGATTAATAAAGAAAAGAACATCCTTCCAGGGAGAAGTAGAACATATATATTCATTTTAAGTTTGTAAGAAAGTTCTCACCTGGTTATTTTATCATACCCTTTAACCTTGGATGGTGCCTTTAACATCTCACTCAACTTGCATTATAGATGAGTTGCTAGTCCCCAAAGACTGAGGAATATTTCCAGCTCTCACCTGTGAAAGAGATGAATATAGATACATAGATGCTGAAGGTCCTGCACATGGGATAACTAAGTGCCCAGCTTTAAAATGGGACAGCGTATCTTGGTTGTTTCATGTAGAGATCCTTCAGCTAAAGTTTTTCTTCTTATTGCTACGAAGGAAAAAAACCCTTTGAATTATTCTTTTTCAGAAACAGGTTGATAATGTGGACCCAGGATAGGATGGACTTTCTCACAGCAAATTATAGTACAGGTTATTTGACAGAGAGTTTATTCAATAATGAAATTTGGTATGATAGCAAGGCCACCACTTTATCACATACATTTCTTTATGCAATTAGAATTTATCCTGCACAGTTAATAGATTTTCATTAAAATATTTTAAATAAATCTTATATTTTCTCAGTAGCAATGAAAAGAGGTGGATATCACATTTTGCGTTTCACCTCCATGTCACCCTTGTGCATTTTGATGTAATGCAGCAGAATGACTGCTACTATTTAATTAAACAGGAATCTGGATTAACTCCAGCTGTGGGCCATGTAATCAGGGCTTGTGAGTGTGTTCAAAAAGGGGTGTTTTCCCTGGCTCATATTTCATTCCTGCATGGAAATCTGCTCTCGCTCAAACCTGTCCACATGCTGCGGTAAATGATTTTCCCTCCCTTCTGAATCATACACTTAAGCACCCCTCACTACACTTCTATGAAAAGAAACAAAAAGGCACAAACAGCTTGACTTGTCTATTTACACTAAGTACTATTTAATGATGAAGGGCTTTGCTTGTTTATATAAATCTACCATTTAGTCAAGTTTATACTGTAACTACTGTAAGATCTATTATATTGTCTTATGTGGATTTATGTCATTGTCTCCAGATGACTACAATTTGATTATTTGGTGCCCATTGTTTAAGACCAGCTCATTGCTCAGAAGTGGTCTTACCTTTCCTTAAAAAGGCACATCACCATCACAAACCATCTTACTACTTCTCAAAGTATTTCTGCTATATATTGTATATATGGTCAACATGATAAAAAAGTCTAACAGTAGTTGCAAATCTTTTTTTTTTTTTTTTTTTTTTCCCTAATAAAGGAAAAGAATTACAGCCCCATATATATGTTTTGGAGAGAGTCTAGCCCATCCATAAATGTGGGTTCTCAAGTCTGCATATGAGTGTGCAATAGTGCAAATGTGTGTGTAAATTCATGAACTGACACATTCATGAGAACTTGTGATCATACTTGATTTTCAATGGTCTTTCTGAGTATGCACTTTGTCCCTTTAGATGTCAGCATCGATCCATACTGGTGCATTTGACAGAGTATCTCTCAGCCAACAGAAAAGACAATTGTCAAATAGATGTTGTTCATTGTTCATTTCCAGAGACTGGACACCTTTTTGCAGTAATTTGATATGGCAAGTTTTCTCAAGCTCTCAGCAGAGATTCAGACTACAGATGATAATGAAAGCTAAATCAGAGTTCGGCATGCATGAAAGAATCTGAAACTTTGAATTTTTTTTAATTCTGTACCTTGTGTGGAGGTTACAGGTGAGTAAACTCAAAAGCATTTGGCCTTAGCACAATATTAGATTTGCTGGCCAAATGTCACCTGCCAAAATAAACTGGAAATAAATAGCTCTCCATTTTCTGCAGAACAGAGCCATTTTCCCTCCTTTTTTTTATTTCTATTTTTCTCTTTCTTCCAATTCATCAGTGTGAAAAGACTGTTGAATGAAATTCGGAAAAATACATCCAAATATTTTAAGCTTTCTGATAAAATCCCTCAAGAGCATTGTAAATGGCCATTTTGATCACTCCAAATTGCCTGTCTCAGTTATGTAGAGTTATATAGTTGCATGGGGCAGGATGTTTCTTTGTATCCCATAGTGTCCCATAGCCTGGCTCTGGAGGAACTGAAATGTGAGATCTCGCTTTCCTTCAGTTCCTAGTTTTTTAAAAAAGTGAACAAGCAAAATTGCTCTCATTTTCTTTTTTGTCTTCAGGACGTTATCTAATTCATTTCCTGCCGGTGTTCTTCACTGCTCTTCCCTGTACCCTTCACACCAGTCTTTATGAAGGACCTAGTCATTATTGTACCGTCTTTATAATGTTCCTGGTCAAGACAGCGGGTGAGAAAGTTTTACCTTCAGTCCTAGAATCTGCCCTGATGAAATTCTAATTAAGTTGCCAGCATAGAGAAAATTAGAAAATCACAGCACTTTAAAGCTTAACCTTCAAGGAAGCTTGAGCAGGTACGAATAACGTTATTTCTGAAAGACGGTGTGAGTACAGTTGCAGACGCTAATGTGAAGCAATGCATGCTCATTACAACATCTTTCCACACTGTTAAGTGGAACAAGTCTTAGTGTAAGTGTATGTTTAACTGCTTGAAGATCAAAGATATACTCTTATTCTTGAAGGAAATGATGGTGACGAAGGCAGTTTAAATGAAATCCTATGGTCAGAAATACTCTCTGGACTTTTTATTTCTGTCTGCAATCCAGATCATGGCCAGGCTGTACCCACATCATTTCACAGTTATCAACTCTCACCCAGCCGTAAACAGACAGACAAGTTTGTATGACGTCTGATTTTTTGAAGCAAACTCAGATTTATGATTACACCTTTATCCAGTTTCTCATTCTTGATGGAGAGCTATTTGTCTCAGATTTTATATCATGTCCACCATTCTGATATTTAACTGCATACATATGAGTTGTGGCAACTACATATATGCTTACATAAATTCTGCTCATTTGGAGATCAGGACATCTAAAGTCAACTTGAGGTGAAAACCTGCCCATCCACATTTTTATGTATTATCCTTTTATCCTTCTTCTGAGCGAATAAATGCTGGGACAATAGTCTGCTCTCTGCAGATATATTTCAGCATTGACTTTCAGCTTTAATAGCAATCCAGATTTTTGTCTCCATCTCTGTCTTTGATACTGCTTTGGTTTTCAACCACAAAGACAGCACAAGTCAGCCAGGCAATTCCATGACAAACTCCACTAAGGACTTCACAGTTAACAAAACAATGAATGAAACATCATTCTGGCACACAGAACAGCTTTCTGCTGTCTTCTGCCGCCTTTGCTTTTTTTTCCCCAAGTGGAAAAGCAACTTCAAAAACAAGGTGCTGTCATTTTAGCAAAGGAGAATTAGGACTGTGAAAGGATGAAGTGTCCTTGCACAGAAAGACTGCAGCTAAAATTGTATCAATATTCCTGTTATAAACTGATAAACACAGAGCTCAGTGAGGTCAAGTTGTACATGCTTGAGCTGACATGCCAATCTGCCAGCAGTCATATGGTTCTCATATGGCGACACGCCACAGATGCCAGGAAAATGTGAGAAGTTTCTGGCTCATTTCATTTCACTCTCCTGAATGCCATGTTTGCCTGCACACACACACACACACACACACACAGAGTAGATTTTCTATTTTAAATAGAGCTGTTATAGCCTGTGTATTCCCATTTTCTTAAAGGATTTGCAGTAACTCACCCAAACTGATTCCTGAGACTTCATAGCAAGACTTATCTTGGAAATGAGAGCAGCTTTTTTATTTTTTACGAGCCTTCGAAACACTCCCCTAGCCATTTTTAAATGACATCAAAAGACGAAATTAGAAAAAGAGACAGACAAGATAACAACACATCATATGTGGATGCATTTTGCACTCTTATAATATACATTTAGAGAATGGAGTCTTAAAAGTTTCAGTTGCCTCAAAATGAGGCTTCTTCCAACCTCCAACAACATTAAAACAGCTCTTTTATTAATGCTTGAACAGTGGCAAGTATTTATTTCTTCGGTACTGTTTCTTCAATGTGCATTTTTGTATCAACAATATAATGTCTCTGTCGCATGGACTGACATGATAGTACATTAACAATTGTCTGCATTCATATTTGGTAAACAGACCACAATTATTCATTGAGTATATAATGCACAATTTACAAATTGTTGAAATATGTAATTCCACATTAGACCATCTTTCAAGCTTTTACAGTCTTTTGTGTCAGGTTCGATTGTCTTCAAGACAAATTGTTTTCCTTTTCCTTCTTTTAAACTGTTACTAAAGGGAAAAGGCTAAGACAGACATAACTACAATCATGCAACATTTGTAATGAAATTACTTCTACGACTGAGAGTGTACACTTCACCCTTGCCTCACCAAGTCCAGCTACTGTGATTTTGAACGAATTTATTTAAAATTGTTAATGCAAAAGCATAAATTGGTTTGAGGCTTAATATAAGAAAAACAAAAAATGCACAGTATGTGTGTATGTGTGTGTGCACATACAACTGTACAAGTAGTGATTTCTCCACACAGGGCCATGTTTGAAATTAATTCACCTATGACATCTCACCTGCTATTTTTTTCCAGAAATCCATCTCATCAAAAACCTTAAAAATGCCAAATTTCTGGGCAGCCCCAAACAGTTTAGATTAGTCTACAGGGAAATTATTTCTTCTTTTCCAGTGTTAAGATTCACCTCCCTGGGATCACACTTACCAAAGGTTCAAGGTAAGAACACCAAATCAGGAACAGGCAGTAACTTTCTCCTGCACAAAAAAAGCTAGGATTTGGGAGTCTTAGCCCCTAAATTTACAAGACTGGGAACAAGAAATAGCAGAGAGAATTCTCTGTGCTCTGAAGATGTCAAGGTGTGAATATTTCAATAATCACCACTTAGATGTTTTTCATTTTCATTTACACATCACTTGTAAATTGGGGGAGGAAGGTCAGCTCAGGCATTAAGGCAATAGTCTACAGCTGAGGAAAACTGGGTTTGACTCCTTGCTTGGCCTAAAGTTTCCTGCATGATCCTGTTCCTTAGGCTCTAATTAAGATACTGTCCCCCACCCCCTTCCCCAAACCTGTTAAGGTTTCACACTTGACCTCTAAATATGGGGAACCAGGAGTGCTTCTGATCTTGTGGGTTCAACTGCATGTCCTGTCTCCATCCTGATGCTAGAGAAATGCCCATATTGGCGATCCCGGTTGTTCTCTCCAGCACCCTAACTTTCACAGAAAAGTGAGCGTAGATGCCAGAAAGAGCTTTGGTGTGGTCCCACATCTTGTCAGCAGGGAGACCGTGACCTCAGGGCAGGCCATGTCAAGTACCAGAGGTCAGAATCTACGCACCGATGTCTCCGCTCCTGGCATACCTCGCAAGGATGCTCAGGCAAAAGACAAAGAAACTGTGATATCAAGAGTTCTGTGAGTCCTGCCATGACTTTTATTAAATATCTGAAACACAAATACTCGTTGAATTAAAACTAAACCAAATAATTTCCCCACTTAGAAAGGGAGTACTGCTGGAATACACTCCAGTGACAAATCCCTATTTTCTTTCCCTCGGACCCAGGGTTTTCATATCACATGCAGAAACCTTTCTGGTTTTTCAGGGTCTTGCCTAGCTCCTCAGGCTTCAGTCAGGGTAACTGGCCCATGCAGATTACTTTAAAAAAAGCCATTCCCAATAGAATACGGAACGATTCCTGAAATATTTTCCCTTGCAATGTGTCATTGAAAAACAGCATTATATGAAATGGAGTCCTCGGTATGAGTTTAGATTTTCCTCTTCATCTTTTTCCTGAGGTCAATAACTGTGAAAAATGTCACAGACACAAACTCATGTCTACAGTCTTTTTTATGAAGCCATTTCTTTTCTTTCTAGCAATGTCTTTTTTTTCCCTAGTATATTTACTCAAGGGATCCTCATTATTGCAATAAGAATAATAAAGAAGCTTCAGCAACAAACTTCAGTTTGTTTGTTTCTCTCTAAAACACATACATTTGTACAAATGTTTTGGAATAAACATTTATGTTTGTGCTTCCACAGCAATTAACAGATTGTAAATAGTATCCAAAGTACTGCATCCACTTAGACGTCCTGTATAGACAGCCCCTACTTGGATTTTGGTACATAAGACACGGGTCCTGATTAGATTACACTTTCCTTTTATTGTTAGCTGTCCAGTAAAGATAAAGGACTTCCTAAATGGAGTTAGTCTGATTTAACTCAATGCCCTTCCTCATGAGATTTTATTACTGGGATCAAACCAGCAGCATACTCAAACATTGATTTCAGCGTTGCATATATTGTATATTGTATACGTGCTATCAATACTATGACCTCCTTGCAGCAATCAGAGCAATTTCTCTGTCCCCAAACAAATTAAAGCCTTAGAACATAATTCACATGACAACAAACATTATACATGTAGTTCTATCTTAATACTAGTATCATAATTTTTTTTTAACTTAATTTGTCAAGTTCATAACTATCACTTGAAACTTGCTGACAAGGAACTTGATAACACATCATATCAAATTCCATTTTACAACTGTTTCCTTGGAAACACAGGCATAAAAATGGGCCATGCACAATGGAATGAAATCAAACAAATTAAAATAAACCTTAAAGAATTCCCACTAATCAAAAACCCTTTGCTTTGTTAAAATTCATGCAAAACCAGGGATAATAAGTCTTACAATAAGAGCATCATTAGCCCCACAGTGCTATAGTACCTATTTGTTTTGGCCCTGATCCATCAAAGCGTTTTAGCACATATGTAACTTTAAATGCATGAGATATCCCAGTCAACAGAATGAGTCATGTGCTTAAGGTTATTCATGTACTTAAGAACTGCACAAGAGGTGGCTTTGTCTCCAGAGACTCGCTAGTTATTAGAGAGAGGATATATACACACACACTGCAGGCTATACATACATCTGTGGAAGCCATGCTCAGGAATGATAACAACATATAAACCACTCAAGTCTTCATATACCATAAGTTATGACTTCTGATTATTTAAAATCGTGAGAAGATAACTGGATAAAGGTAGGAAGACATTAATTTTGAGCAATCTGTTTATATAGGGGTATAAATTTTATTTAACGTAAAAATTGCATGCCAGTTCAAAGAAGATAAATGACTCTTTTTGTTGACCTTTGGAATTTTCTTCCATAGGTTTGAAGAGAGTTTAGAGTAAGATTGCAGATCGTCTGATAAGAGAACTGTGTTGAGATTTACAGCTAGCTACCTTGCTAAAATTTTCCTGCCCATTAAGTTAACGGTAGGGTTTTTTTAATTGCCAAGAAAACCAACAGTTTCCTTCCTTTTTATTGTAATCATTATAATAAAGATGGGTATGTAGATTCTTGTGCTTGCATTCGAGATCTAGTATGTCAGATTTATATGGCAAGACTATCAAAGTGCAGATATTACACTGGCGAATGTATACTTTCTCCAAGTCAAACAGTTACCATGTACCAGATAGTATGTTAATTCTACCACTCCTTGGATAAAAAAGTAATTTGATTGGCGTCTTTTCAGAATACCATTCTTTTTTTTCTCTATGTTTAGGTAAAAATGTCATGGGTAAAGAAGGAATTTCCCTTGGGGAGTTTATTCTATACTGTACATCACATGATCTCTTCTGTCTTTCTCTAATACATCTGGTACCAACAATGCACTACTAACAGATAACAAAACCGAATTACTATTTAGTATGTTCAAAGATTTCAGATCTCGGGTACTTTGCAAAGGAGTTACATATTACTGTCTCGTTTCTACAGACAGGAACGCTGATGTACAAAGAAACTCCTCATCAGAACTGGTTATTTCCCATAGATCGTAGATTTGCACTGAGGTATTTTAATTTCACAGATTTTTCAAGGATCTCACAGCGCTCAAACTGTAATGAATGCCTTACTTGACCTAGGAACAGTAAAGAACAGATAAAACTTAAGCTTGTAAAGTGAAAGATGGCTAATGTAAAGTTGAAAATGGGTATCAAACGCTGTTGAAAATCAAGCCCCTTTAGTGTAAATGCTTAAATTTCAGAATACAAGTCTCGAAACAAGGAGAAAAAAAATCATAAACTACTTGAATGCTTGCTGCTTCTACCTTTTGTCTTTCCCCATCTAGAAAATTCATTTAAAAAGTACTCAACTAACCCTCATGCAACTTTTTTTCAAGTATTTTTGCCTCATTAACAGAAAATGTGGAATATTTTAGTCACAATTGTATACTTATGATATTTTATAAGCAGATACCATATAGTTGATATTTCTTTGGTAGTGTATATCTGACATTCCAGAGTTCAACCCCAGTTCCAGCAGAGATTTTTCATGTACCTCTGGATGAAATCAAACTTTCATTCCTGTAAAACTGTGATTATTTTTTTTTTCTTCTATCTTATCCATTCTTTTCATTGGCAAGTTGACCCTTAAACTTTAGGGGTAAAAGCTATCTCCTACCAAACATTAGTAAAATGTCTGCTGGCCCTCACAAGATTTTCTTAACACAAATTAATACTTAAGAATTGCAACTCATAATTTAAAAACTCCAGAATGTCTCCATTTGTTTGCCTTTTATTTATGTTTACTTTCACTGCAACAGCAGCCAGCCCCAGGAAACTTAATTTCCAGAGCCTTAGGATAAATGATTGAAGGTGTAAAACATCCCAAATTCTCTTGAAATTGAGTTAGTTATAACCTATTCCCTTATTCCTATGCAGAGTGATACTCACTAATAAACTATATGTTCCCAAATGTTTTTTATTGCTGTTTTCTTCCCATGGTTTCTGGCAAAATTTGTACATATAAATGGAATACTATGTGATTTTTGTTGAAGTTAAACTTAAACCAGGTGTGTATAACATGAAGGAAACCACGAAATACAATTGCTTGTTGTCGCTATTGGCATAAATTCAAAGTGGCCAAAAAGGGATGCACCGGAAAGTGCTCTTGTCCACTGCCCTCGCTGTTAAATGTCACTTGAATGCAGTTACGTTGTTTACTAACTAAAGGTTTCCAGCAAGATTTGAATCTCTGTTTTAATAGAAGTCAACAGGAATTCTTGCCAACTGTAGGGAGAATCCTGAGAGCACCCAATTTTATTAATTTGTAGGACCTCTTCTATCCTTTTATTTTACATAAACTTCCATGGTCATTCTTGGAGAACTTCGATGAGCTAAGAGGATGTTATGTTACTCACACATTAGAGAAATGCCTTCATATTTCTTAGTACCTTGGTTACTAGTAGGTGGAAACAGCAGGCAAACTGAGGACTCAAGCCGTGGATTTAGTTTTAGCAGTTGCTAAAATATGGGTACGTGCTTCAGTGAGGAATGTGCCTCTTCACATGGCTATCACTGTATTATAGCAAAAGTTACTAGTACTCAGAGGTAATTTTGTGTTGAGAGATGTGCCAAAATCAGTATGTATATGCTTGAAAAATTCTGGTACAGTATCTGGAAAAGTGCAAAATTAACCCCAGTCAAATACAGGTTTTAATATAGACCTGCCATCTCCTACCAAGGACTAGAGGTTTTTTCCTGGCATAACGGCTTTATGTCACTTTCTAGCTATTGTCAAATTTTATCCCACACAGTTGTGCCGAATATATCAAATGAAAAGTGTCAGGAGGCCCAAAATTATGTTAGTAACTATGTGCTGTGTACAGTAGGTCTCTGTAAACCTTGTAAGGCCTTTTTGCCCTGGAGGTCCAACAGTCAAGGTTCTTAGGGCTCCCGTTGCAGATTTCAGTCTTTTTTGGAGACTTCGTTTTACTGAGATTTCTGTTGGCCTTCTTTCCTCTCCTTGTTTCTTCCTGTCCAGCCGAACCCATCAGATTCAGACAAGAAGAGCATACAACGTTCCCCACCTGTGTGGGAGCTGCCTGTGGTGGGGTAGCTGCCTTTCACCTCCTGGTCCTGCAACAAGTTGATTTTCCAAGTTCTCTGCAAATTCTGCAGGGTAACGATGTGGCTGCTCAAAATTCGTAGAAGGATCTCCAGTGTAGGAGAAAACAGTGTAGACCATCAGAGCAGCACTTCCTGTGCTTAAGCCTACAACAAGACCCCAGACTTCTTGATGTGAGATGAAAGAGAACTGCAGTCGCTGCCTATGCAGCATCATCAAGAGTCTCACCATGTAAAATGTAGCTTGTGTCAAATCAAAGCACCAAAATTACCACCCTCCCTCTCTCTTTTTTTTTTTTTAACAGCCCACCTCTTTTGTTACTTAATCTCTTTCTCCCTTTTTTCTGTCTCACGGTCCTTAAGCATTTAGCTAGTCGCACCTTAAAGAGAGTGTCGCACGGTAGCTGACTGAGCAAGTCAAAAGTCTTTAAATTACCAAAGAAATGAAGTATTAAAATTAAATCTCCCTAAAGGTTGCTGATTTCTAATTTTATGTACAGAGAGGAGGGGTGGAGGGGAAGGTTTTGCTTTTCCCTTAATTCTGCCATATTGTCTGATTCACAGCCGGAGACAAACTGAAATGGCCATCTGGTTGATGTGCATACAAAAGGAGTGGTTTGCCAGACAAAGAAAGTACCTTTTATCATACAAAGCAATGCATCTCCTCTTATCAGACTTCCATCCTTTTGGCTCTGGTGGACCTGCAGGTAGGTAGGAGCAGATCCTACGTACCACCCAGATGTAGCAGCTGCTGCCAAAATAGTAATGCGAGTACGTAACGGTCTGAGGGCTCTGTGGTGCATTCATAACACAAAATATACCACAGTTGTACTGAATATTTTCAGCTCCTGGTTTCTGATTTTAGATAGGCCATTCCGAGTTCACTAATTTGCTCCCACCATAGGAGCAATTACAGGATTTTATGTTCAAATAACGATACATGAACAATTAGAAATCAGGCTGAGACCACTGTGTAAATGGACCTTTCTAAATAGGGGTATGGTTTTTGTAGCTGTTTAATACCATGCACAAATGTATCTGTCTACCTTTTGTGATGGTAATTCTGTGTCCACATGCACAAAAGAAAAAATTGAATGCAAAACATCCCCTTTTTGCCCATATCAACTTTTTCAATCTTAATCCACACATCCAAATGGCCACTCCATAGTGGTTTGATTTCCTCTGTATTTCAGTTCATACTGCTGATCCCAGCATATTCACCATTCAGACTATATAAAATGTCCCAAAAATTTTAAAGGAAAAACAGTAGAATATTACGATAGCCATTCCGCCTTTCTGGTGATAGCTGATCAGAGAAACACGAGAAATTCATGTTTACACGCACAAGGTAGCTGCTGTGTTTCCGATTTTTTTTTCCCTTCTATGAGGTACTTTCAGTAGATGAAAGACAGTCATATGTGCGAAGCACTGGCATTGTTGTTCAAAATCAATCCTTTATTTCAATTTTCTCATCCTCTCTTCTCCATTGAAACCTCCTGCTCTAGATACTGGTCTCTGTTGACCTCCTCTTAAGGGGGTATTTCATTGCCTTTGCTGTGGTGATAACCATGGAAGTAGAACATCCCATTTCCCCATAAAGCTGCCCAGGGAACTGGAATGGAAATTGCCCTGAACTGCCAATGGAAGAGACTCCACTCCTGAGAGTGGGTTGCTCTATGCTGATTTTCCCCTTCTCCTGATTTTCTTCCATTTTAAATGATTTCTAAAAAAGATTGAAGGAATATGTTTTTTCTAACTAGAACGAGGGTCAAAGAGCTAAAGCAAGCAAACAAACAAAAGGAGGGTAAGGAGTGATCCCGGGTTTCTAGGCATAGCTGGGAAGTTCATTTCCCTGGTATGTGGCAGGCATGGCAATATTATTAAACGTTCCCCGGGTAACGTTGCTAGGCTCCAAATTCTGTATTTTTCTTCCAGAAAACAAAATGTTTTCCTTTTTCAATCAACTATCCCCTCCATCAATATGTAGCAAAATACCCACAGTACGTGGTATAAAAGCTGTTTAATTTCACACAGTGACTGTCATTGTATTTATGCTGTCGTGGTATAAGGTCATACTAAAACAAGGGACAATCAGCTTAAACGTTGATCACAGAATATGGGGCTGTAACTGCAGGAAAAATATTCTAATAAGATTTTACAGGTTCAATACATTATTTTGAAATAAATGTGCACAAAGGATGTCTTGAAAGATGTTACTGAATTGTAAGTGTCAGTCATGCAAGAAGTAGAGATTTAAAACCAGTCTTTGTATTCACAGGTCCATGACACGGAGTCCCTATTTGGAATGTGATAAAAGAACATTCAAGGACAAAAGCATTTCTGGCCCTAAATTTCCCTTCACTTCATTCAATTATCTAGAAACCTAACCTTTTTTCCTTCTCATAATATATGACATCAAATTTCTATGCATTAAGTGAAACTTCCCTCCGTTGGGGAAAGACCTCCAGATTTCTCAGCCATGCAGTGGCAATTTTTGATCGGGCCTAGCTTTTTCTCAGTTGATCTAATGCACGTGTTTTTATTGAAATTTGCCACGCATTATGTGACGTGCATTATGTTGCCCACTAGACAAAAAGTAAAACCATTCATTATACTCAAAACAGTCTGGGACAGCGATTTCACATTCATCTTCCCACACAGGACCCCATTCAGGCCTCTCCTCCGACAGGAGACAGAGTCCTTGCAGGGACCCTCTGGAGATCATGGTAGAGAAAAATAAGCTGCGGAACAAGGGCTCTCCACAGCGCAGCCGTGGACTGAGTCTTGTCAATCAAATTACCCGACCTGGACTTTGTCCTCTTTACCAAAGGAGCAAAGCGGACTTCCCCACTACTCCCTTTGTGGTCAGCGTGAGAAACAAACAGCAAACAAAATAGGAGTGAGGAGATAGTCCAAAGACAGAAAACTACCAAGGTTAACCTACAACTTAGAGAGACCCCAGTTCGGTGTTGCTTGTGACAAGTGCATTATTTTTTTCAAAATACTTGAGTTTTAAAACGGTGGTGTCCAAGTGCCTTAGTGTCTCACCACACAGGCTGGCTGCCATAATGATGATGTCAGATATTCAGACGTTTTGACAAGGGCCACACAAGAACCTCAAGCTTACAGTATTATTGAGTGTGCATGAATATTTTACACAGTTATGTTAGCTCCATCTTGGAAACTGCACCAGAGCAAATGTCCATGCAATACTCAAATGTTTCCCTGAGGATGAACTGGACACCAACAGCACAGTCAGCTGTGAAAAGGTTCAGCTCTGGGAGAAATTGCTCGTACACCTGATCTGCTGTGCTCCCTGATATCACAGTACAGTAAAAAGCAGTGCAAGACCTTGTAATCCCAAACCAAACTTTTCAATAGAGAGGGCAGAAACACTCAGGAGTTTAGCCCTAAAATTCGCTCCTCGTTCTCCTAGCAGCACCTCTTGGTTTGTCAGATCAAGGTTTTGCCACTGGCTTTTTATCCAACTCCCAGATTGCAGGACTAGCAAAATACCGTTCTGCCTGGTGAAACTGATGGGCTTGCTTACACTGGGTCATCTCGGTCATCTCTTGGTGTCTGTGTACTGGTGAGAGGAAGCGTAGCTCTTCTCCCATGCACGCGAACACACATCGGTAGAGAGGAACAGGGGTAACTAGTACAAAGGCAACCTATTTATTTATTTATTTTGCACACATAACATGTGCAACCCAGGATGGTCAGCTATATGGGCAAAATCAGTCAGACGGAGCAGGAATGTGGAGTTTAAAACATGATCCATGCTCCACGCCCAACCGAAAAATAAAATTTAAAAAAAAATTGCCTTTGATAATGCTCTGTCTTACAGAGAAGTGCGTGCCAAGGACTGGTTCAAACCCAGTGAAGTTGATGAAAAGACTCACTGCCATTAACAGACTTTGAACGAGGCCAAAGGACTTTCTAGAATATTTCACGAGTAACGAAGCTAAAAATGAGTAGCTGGAAAGGCTAAGGGCGACAGGGACATTTTAAAATGTGGTGGTAGAAAACCAAACATGCAAGCAAGCAAACCGAGAAAGACAGTGACCATCTGCCACACGGAGCGGGGACACAGCCGTCGATCCACTTCTCGTACTGAAACAGACCCGTGGTGGGCCCCAGGAAGATCTCGGGGCAGGATCCTGCGGGCGGGAGGAAGGCTGCCCTTCTCTTCCTCTGTCACCTCTCAGTGTGTCCTTCTTGCTTCAGCCTGGCAATAGGGCTTCAGTCTGGAAGCCCTCATGTGCAAGCTTGAAAACAGTGACAAGCGCATTACTTTAGCTTCCCTTAAAAAAGGGAGATGATCAAGCCAAGGACATGGTAAAAAATAAGTATAAAAAGCAGAAAGAATTAGGAAAAAAAAAAAAAAGTAATGGATATGTTTCTTCACCACCGCATTCAGGGAAGCTCACCTCGTTCTTGGCTGCTCATGCAGTTGTACAAATAACAGAAAACACCTGGTAGGAACCTCCCCGTCTACGCAAGGGTGGGAATTTGACATTTGGGGCCGCTGGTGGTGTGGGTGGAGGCGGAGGGGCTGGTTTGCCAGGGAGCAGCTGAGTGCTTTGGAGGGCCAGGCTGATCCTGTAAGGTGCTGAGCCACCAGGTCAGGGGTGTTGGGAACCTTGCAGGATCGGGCCCTTAATGCCTATACTTGATAAGCAGCTGTGGCAAAAAGGCTAGACTAAGGTATTCATCCGAAAATGGGGAAACAAAAATCACTATAATTAGCAGTAGATGTGGCATTTTTAGCGTAAATGGGAAAACCCAGCATTTAATACATAGAGCAAGGTTCATTTGCAGCCATATAATCGCCGTCAGCTAATGCCTGATAAACCCTGCCTAAATTGGAATTTTATTATATCTATTTTATTATATATCTATATTTATTCTGAGAAAAGTTGGACAAACTTGTCCAAAAGACCAGGGGTCCATTTTATGTGCTTGGGTGTCCAAGCACCTGCCAGCTGTTTGTCCCTTGAATTGAGGACATCATGTTTTCAATTTCCTTCAATAAAGCTATGAATCTGGCAATTTGCTGGCCTGCTTCAGCTAAACAGAAAGGACAATTTGAGAAAGATCATAGTTCAGGCTCAGTCAGACGGAAACGATTGAAAACAGAGAGCTGGCCGCTATGTTTCCCCAATGCAGCTTGCTGTCGCAGTTTGACTGACAAACTGACTTTTTTGAGGTGCTCATGCCCATTTCAGTCAGAGTTTATTGAAGGTGATTTTGATCTTCTCCATGAGGCCACAGCAGCGGCCATGCCATCTGTCACCTTGATTGCATCGTGGATTCTCTGGAGAGAGTGCGATGGCTCCTGATCATTTACAGATTGTGCTGCTTTCGCCTCCATAAGGACCACATGCACAGAGCCAGATGGTGAACATACACGCTTATTATAAGTCTTTATCTCTGTGCAGGAAGGAGAGGCACCATTAGATCTCCCTCAGGAGCTCCGCTCCTCTCTACCATCATGCTGCTCTTCAGCAAATACAGTCTTCTTCAGCTGTCATCAACCTACCTCTGAAAATTAAAAAAATAAACAATAATTCCATCAGCGCAGGCACGAGACGTACAGACACTGCCACAAAGCCGCCCCCCCCCTCCCTGGCACACACATACACTCGGGCTCCCGCGACTGTCAGCGTTAGGTGGAAACAAGTTTGTTCGCGAAAAGACATTTAATGTGCAATTAGGAGAGACTTCTTTGTGAAAATAAAGCAATGCCATCCTGGTTGTTCTTGGCACATTTTTAATTCAGCGCGTTCTTTCTTTAAAGCAAAGCTTGAGCGCGCGATATTGCTGTTTTTCCAAAGGCAGCTTTGTGTTTGTGTCTGTGTTTCTCCTGTCGGAGAGCCGTGATGGGATGCTGGTTGCCACGGGTTGCGTGGCTGAAACCCGGCTGCCGCGGCGGGGGGAAGAGGAGCCGGGCGCGGGGAGCCGTGCCGTGGCTGGGGCCGGCTGGGAGAGGGAGCGGGGCAGCCGCCGGAGAGGCGATGGCAAGCGCTGAGCGTATGGGTGGACCGCTGTAAATAGGTTGGTTGAATCCTCTCGGCAAAGAGCGATCCTCCAGTCGCTCTTTGCCGAGAGAGAAGGGAGCGTCGGCAGCCTGCACGTAGCACAGACGCTCACCTCGACTCGTTTAATACATGTACCGCACGCATGACCCCGGGTACAGCCTGCCAGATTGCACAGTTTGAGCGTTTCTCTCCGAGAGTTCAGTTTCTTTTTGCAGTTTCTGCATAACAAACACTTAATTGCTGCTAACATGGTTTTTCCTTGTTAGCCGCTATATTCCCACTAAGCTGCTTTTCCTCCTTTAAAGAACTGCAATTATTAAATCTTAAAATCTTAGCAGAAGAACCATTGCAGACACACATTTCTGGGCTTTGCCAAGCACAGAGCATCCTTCAGAGTGAAAACCTGGCCTACTTCCAACTACAGTGTCTTTCCTGAAGCACATTGAGATTAATTTGTTTCTTTCTTAAAAGTGCTTCTTTTCTGAAGACTGTATGTCAGGGAGATATGATTCAGACATGAGACCGACACCTTCCGAAATACTAACGGAACTTGTTAAGGTCACTATCTCAGAAATGGAAAAAAAACAGGAAAATGAAAAAAATGCATTAAGAAAGACGAGAACATTCTGGGGTTTTGTTAAGAAGAGGGTGATAGATTAAGATAGCATCTGTTATGTTGATTTTTCCTTGCTCTTTTTCTTTACATGTAAAAACAGGGCTTATATCAATGTTGTCTATGATTTCTCTTTATTAATTGTTGGTAGAAATACTACAGTTGTTAAGTAACTTCTACTACAGGAAAACCTCAGTTTCAATATGCTGAGATTCTGCCCCACTTTTCCCATTATTCAAATTGTGTGGAAGAGAAATGCATGTTTTTTTAAAACATACTAGATTTCTCCACAGGTAAAACCAGGTTTAAATTCTAGCTTTGGCAGCTCTCACAGATGACAGCAAATGGTTTTTTTTTTTCCTACTCCAGAATACCTTACTGTATCAAATACCATCTTCCAATTTTGTCTCAAAGCATTTAATATTTTACAGAGTCCTTCCCCACACTTTATGTTTCAGATCCTGGATGCTGTGACATCAAAAGAAAAAAAAAAAACAAAACTTCTCCCCACAAATTAAAAACAAGTTTTCAAATATGAAATTAAATAAAGAAAAACACATACATATGTTTACTGTATACCAGTATCACAAGCTTATAGCAGGACATTATGTTAGTCGCCTTATAGTTTTGCGTAGGCTACTAGCTGATGTTGGTGTTATATTTTGTGAATTTGTAATTCCACTAGAAAATATAAGGTATCTAAGTGGTATTACAAGTGCAGTACATGGAAAAATCCTTGTGATAACTAGCAATTGTTCCTGCTGTCTTTTGTCTGGGTCTGTCCATCCCTGTATCCCTTCCTAAATTAGGCTAGCATGTGGCTATCATGTATTCCCTCTGTGGATAGAATTATATATTGTGTTCAAAATCTCTGATTAATCTGATTAAGCTAGTGACTAACTAATCCTTTAATCTCCTTGAGAGGACTGTTACGTCTGCTGTGTGTCAGATTTGTAACTAGTAATCAGTTAAGTAAATGCTAAAAGTTAAGCAAAAAACTATTCTGGACCCACTTTAGCATCTGCTTTTGGTTAGTGACCTTTTGTATGGAGAACATGAGTGAAAATAAGAAATTGCCTGTGGTGGCAATTCTGCTGCTGCAAGCGTTATCAGTCGCCAAGGTCCAACTTGCTGCTGCTCCCCTCTTCTTCAGTGTTTTAATTATAAATGAACAGGTAACTTCCCTTTTACTTTGTTTCTTGCACTCTGGGAAGCAAATACAAAACACGCTTTCTATGTATTTATAATGTAGAAAGGAAGTTCTGTTGCCAATTAATTTCTAACTGTTTGCTTTACCTTTTCTTTTCATTAAAGTCAGAAATCATTGCACAACCTTTACTTGAGCAAACGCAGACACGTTTAAAAAGCTACACTAAAAAAAACAAAAGTGTTTTACCTTAATAAAAGGAGACTGTGGGGAAGGCGATTTGGGGCAGGGGAAGGAAAATGTGCAATCTTTGTAGAAAAAAAAATGTGTAGACCTATTGCTGGCAGATGTAAAAGCATCAAGTCAATATGGTAACAAGGATCAATATGCCCTCAGGCAAGATATGACTATGACAATGCCGAATGCATGTATAAATTTACCACTCCAACTAGCTGCCTAGGAATTAAATAAATTCAAAGCAACCGTGCAGAGAGGAATAAATCTTGAACCTGGTACCCAGCTCACAGAGGTGGCCAGGACACCAGGAGACATTCAGAGGGGCCAGTGGGAACACCTCCAGGGGAGCTGGCCCTTAGCGCTCTCCTTCCTGCCGCCATCCACGTGGCCTCAGGTCCGTGTTCCCCACAATAGTACCCATGCGGGATGCACAAGGTATGTTCAGTCTGGGTTTCATGGGAGCTACCCATCTCAAAACCGGCTTTTCCTGGTATTTTATATTTGCAAATGATTCCATCCAGACCATCCTTTACTCCCAGACAAGCCACCCGAGTGAAGAGGGGGGCTGCTCCTGCGTCACGGAGGCAGCAGAACGTGTCCTGAATGGCTCTTTTCAGGCATTTTCTTTGGGGAGGGCAGCGCTAATGGGCAACTGAGGATTGGCAGAGTAAAACTTCAGGTGAAATGACCGTGTTTGCTCACTTTGTAGGGGATATCAGCCAGGCCTGTCCAAAACTCAAAAGGCTGCAGAAACAGTAGATTTCTATAAACCCATCTACATAGTGACTTTTCAAGGAAACCTTGGATAAAGAACATGCACTAATTATAGTCATACACACAAACAAAACATTGTAGCACTAGAGGTCTTTTATCCTTTTTTTTTTTTTTTTAAAGAATGTCTTCAAATGTGTTTATTTTACCTCAACAAAAAAGAGAGTGAGTCAGGCAGACACGAGAAATATCTAAGTAACAAGGAATACAAGCACAATAGATTTTAGGCCAGATTCCTCTTTGGATGCACAAGCTGGTCTCCCACAGATTTCTATGACAGCCACATTGACAGCAGTGGGAATCAGGCGTACTCATCCAAGGGCATAATTTGGCCCATAATGTATGAGGTTTGTCCAGCTTGTGAAAGCAGCAAGCAGTGTATTACAAACACTGCCTCTGTGCAGCTTACTGGGGGTTTAAATCCTCAGTGGCGTTTTCTGTGCCTCCAAAATGCATTTGATAAAAACAGCAGAGGCTGCTTGAATCAATACCTGTTGAAAGAACAGACCTGCTAAAAAAATTAAAATTTGTTGCAACAAGGTTATCCATTTAACAGGTTTCTACTTGAATAACCAAACAATCCTCATTTTATAGCCTAGCTAAAGCCACGGTGCATCCACTGGAGAAAGTCAGATATTTTCCATCCTTGCTTCTTAAGCCTGTCTTTGCAAATGTTTTCTACCCCTGCTCGCAGCGATTTCTTTTCACCCGGACAATGGTAATGGCTTATGTAATTGTGACTTTGTACATGAGCTGAACTCCCTATGGATGTTTAGGCTCTTATTATCTTTAACCTCATCCACCTCTGCCAGTGAACTCTCACCTCGGCGGCTTGGCGGGGGGATCAGCCGGTGGCTGAGAGGAGAGCGGGGTGGTTACAGGGCCTGGGAGCTGGCGGGCGGTTCGTTAACCCTTATGGGGTACGACCATCGAGGAAGGGAAGGCAGGCAGAGGTCCTTTCTCTCCAGTTCTGCCCAGTTGACTGGCGTCACTAGAAGCTGTTTGCAGCCACCTCTGCGAATGCAGTCCAGTGAAACGTGGCCTTAGACATCAAGTTCATCAGGCTGTGGTTTTGCTTTGCTTTCCTAAGAGGTTCTGTCTGCTGCTGGGGAGATTCTTGACAAACTTGGGGTTTTTTTCAAAAGAAAATAATTTACTATTCTTTTTGCATTGTTGCTCTTATTTTGCAGCTCCCATAAAATTAATTCCCACTCTTTTCCTTGCCCAGATGCACTGGACAAGAGATTCAAGGACCTCTTGCTAGTATAAACTGCTCACCTTAGGATGCTATTTGCCTTCTGCTTCTCTCCCTTCTTTCCCTCACATATCCCTTCAACCTGTACCATTAAGTGTAGTAGTAGAAGAAAATGACGTCCCCATAGGGCAGAGGTAAAGCTTCCTTCTGGCTAAAAATATGGTTTGGGAAACTGGTGAACTCAGCACAGCCTGGTCTTTGTAACAGGCAGGGAAAAGGGCTGTCACCAGGAGGGACTGATCCTCCTGTCTGAGCTGGCTGAACTGAAAAGTCAATGAGAAAAAGTAGGTCTAGGTGTAAGTAAAACATTGTTAAAGCTATTAAATGAAAGCTCATGGAAAATTTTTCAAGCCGTCCTGAAGCTTTTTGCTTGACAGTTATATGTTTAATTTCATTCTGAGGTTCTTCAATCCTTTTAAAATAATTTTTCCCTTCTTACAGCTAAGTCACCCATTATATGAAAAATAAAAGTCAAAGCCGAAACGTTACAGTGAAAGTTTTCTGAAATCTTCTAATCCCCTGCCTCTTGCTAACAACCAAAAAGGAGTCACCAAATTCCACCCAGCACCACGAATCATTTCAGTCCACCTGAAACAACCTGCTTTGCTCATTCAGTCTCCACAGAGAAGTGTCTGGTGCTGCCGTGAGCCCAGTGGAAAGTGGAGGGGACCCTGCCGGGGCGCTTCCCCGGACACCGGCAGCACCTGGCCCTTGCTGCTGGAGCCAGCTCTCCTGCTGCCCTCTCACAACCATGCCCCAAAACAACTGAAGAGTGCCTGTGCCCGCTCCCCAGGATGGGCAAGGTCTCGGTTCATTCCCTTTTGTTTTCCTCCCCCAGGGAAGTGACTCCTGCCCACGGTGGGTGGCTCCTGCCCGGCATCAGCACATACCTGGGGGTACCGCCAACAGCCTGCGGTCTTGGCAGTACCTTGAGAAGAGAGTAAGGAAAAGGGCAAGGAAAAACAATGACAACAAGGGGCTCATTACTGGATATGAGTGAATTTACTATTACTTACCTCAGAAATTGAACAACCACAGGAGGTGTGATAAACCATCTGTAAATTTTTTGAGAATTAATTTGAGATCTCGGTCCAATTTCTTCTGGCCACATTAAACACTGAGCTAAGTAGAGGTTTTCTTTCCCAGGAAAAAGCACCAAGACTGAAATATGGGAGCTTAGTTCACAGGGACCCAGACTGCTAAGATCCAACCTGTGTGCTGAGACCATTTCTGGTCCCCTTGAACTGCCAGCATTTTTCAGTCACAACGTATTTGCTGGTGGGTTTCAACCCTCATCAACAACTCTGTATTAGTGCGCCACTTCTAACACTCATCCTTTTCCCTGGAATTTTGAAATCGACACTGAATGCTGATTTATAACATTCAGCATAAGTTACATGCATGGTATGTTAAGTGACCATTGAACCAAAACTCGTGATTTAAGGGCCAGGATTTCAGCAAGGTGTGTCCTCATCCAGATGGGCAAGCAAGATCCAAAGTCAATAAAGAACTTGCTGTTTTTTCCTTTGGACATTACTGAGCTTTGGATTTTGTGTGTCGCCAGAAAATGAAAGCAACAAAAGCAGTACAGCCTGCATCATGTTTGCACACTCTTAAGGGTATAAATGACCTCTCTGTATGAGAACCACAGGTTAATACATTTTTGGTAGTCTAAATATCTCCTTTTTTGTCCAAAGCAAAAGCAATTCAACTACAGCAACAGCAAGAATTAAGTAAATGAAATGAAATTGTAATGACAATATCGACCCATTTGAGTATTATTAGAGAAAACCTCCTAGATCAATTAAAAAAACCACAGTTCAGTGCCCCATACAAAACCGGGAAATCAGATTATGCCTAGCTCCCTCAATCTAGCATCCAATCTACTTAAATTTTTTCACTATGAAATTTTTCACTATTTTTCTTCTCTATCTACCTTTATGCAATTCCAACACTGCACTCCACTGGATTCTTCTTGTCCTCTTATTCAAGAAAGAAGTATGCATACCAGTTTTACATGGGTATGTAGAGATGGCTTGACAAATCATTTTGGGAGGAACACAGATGCAGTGTGTATAGCGTTGTTCTTTACAGTGGAATTAATAGTCATGTCTTTAGATTTGCTTTATGCATCCCATTCTCTGATGAGATTAAATGCCTATCACTGGTGCAGCAAAGCTGGTTCATTTTCCTATGACAGAACTCCTACTTTAATTGCCAGAAAAGTCTGTGGTTGCATTTCTCAGAGCTTCTCACCCCAGCAGGACCTTCCTTCCGAAGCACTCATCATTTCCACCTCCCTTTCCTCTTCAAAGTTAGCAGCTGAGGTTCTTCTGTACTGAACACTAGTTGGGTACAAGAGCACTGAGGGGCGAGCAACAACGGCAATAGCTAGTGCTGATATGTCGTGTCCATATGGACAGTATAGCTTAACATTAAGGCCTTTCTTTACCGAGTTTGATGCTGGCCCCATGAGTCAAACTCTAGCTGTCAGGGGACTTGTTGTAAGTAATGGTCATTTGTGTTTCATAATTATCTTGAATAAACACAATTAGTTCCACATTCTGCTGTTTTCTTCCTAAGGCATCTGTAAACATTCTGTACTATTCTAGCAAATGGCTTTTGGCAATCATTAAAAAAAAAAACCTAAAGCAAAATGGTTCTCAGTGGATCCTTTTAATTTATTCTAAGGAGCATGCCCAGAGGAGTAATGAGACCTACTAGACAGTAATGGCAAAGAGATATTATCTTTCACTTAGTTAACCATCGTAACCCACTTTGAAGTATCTCCAATCACAGTCCTCATGTGGTTAAATTAGAACATAGATTCAAGAGTTTTCACTTCAGGGTTTCTCCCATAAGCCAACCTAATGTATTTGGTATAGAAATAATGCAGGCATCCTACTTCCATTCTCCCATTAAAAAGGATATCCAACAAAGATAGCCGAAAGTGTTACTAAAACGAAAAAGGAGTGTAGAAATTTTCGACAGCACCAGGCAAGCAAAAATCTGTTCTTTTCTCAAGGCTGCTGATCCTTTGTAGCCTTTGGGCACTGGTCAATTTACTTGCCCTCTCTGTGCCCCGTTTATTCTTTCTGTGACATAGGGACAGGGAGCATTTGCCCACTTTCGTAATTCTCTTTAGATGGAAAGCACTGCAAATTCATAGTAATACCATGCCCTATATAATAGTGGCACTGGGTTTACATACAGTTAAGATAATAGCATAGCATTTCCTCAGGATAATGGACTCTTTTTTTTAGAGTGTACATTAGGAAAACAGAAATTCAGTAGTCCCAGCCCATTAAAAATGAAAAAACCTTGCAAAAAAGCTTATGGAATGAGGAGGGAGATGCACTGCAGTCCTTGTTCTAGTAAGCAGGCAGTTAAAACTGGGAGGAAAGTGTCAATTGGTAAAATTAGCTAAAAAGTTACTCTGAGTTTTTGCCCTACATTTGGACTATCAAAACTGAGGCAAACTTTTCAAAGCAAATTGCTGAGGATTGCCAAGTTAACAAGCTGTTCTGTGCTGCAAGGGACATATTTATGGACATACTTTCAACAAGACGTACCTAGTGCTACCAAGCTGTGCTGTACTAAAGAGCAGTAAGTATCAGATAAACTGATTTTTTTTAATAAAGGATTTCACACATAAGAATGATTAAACACAGCTCAAATATTCAGAAGTGTACAAACTAGCCCTCCCCCCCAAACCCACTCCTCTTTTCTGCTACAATAGTGTCTAAACAAAGCAAGAAAAGCCAGGAAATTCAAAGATAAGAAGGTTACTATACAGAATTTTATAATCCATGCACTTGTGAAGAAGACCCTGTGATGTTAATTATGGATGAGTACTAGGTCTTCAGTAGTAATTCTTATTTTAGTGGGGTTGTGTGTAGCATCTTTAACGACATTTCAGAGTATGCCTTTTGAATCTATCAGTTTCTTGTTCCTTAAGGGCTGTGTTTTTAAGTTGTTTCACAAGAAAAACACTCTAAAAACTAATTCTAGCCTACAAGACAAAGCCAATACAGCAAGCAAGAATACCTAGGCAAAGGGGTTACTTCTGGTAACTTTTTATAAGGAGCAGGGTTTTCATGGTGATTCTCCTCAAAAGTCAACCTTAACCACTTGTATGCGATGGGCCAAATAAACTGAATTTCTCTGGAAGTTCCTACCAAGGCAGATGCTTTCTCCAGACACAAGATTGTTTTACACATCCAGGTCTCTTTGCAGCTCCTACCCTCAGGAAGAGTACAATGATACGGTTTACTTCAATTCCTGTTCACAAAAGGGTAAAGTACTGAATACGTATACCTTTTCCATTACTGGGCGCTAAGAACACGTGCATGGAGAGTACCCATTGCTGGGAGGACACTCAATATCCAGCCATCATACACGTAAGCCCACCAGGGGTGCTACAAAACCTGCCAGAGAAGGCCTACATGGCCCATAAGCAAAGCCAACTTTAACTCAACAGATCAATTGCCTTCAACCTCACTTGTGCTCCCTGATTCAAATTAGAAATGGTGCTGTGAATAGGCAAAGATTCATGTCTGTAAACTTGTTTCAAAGCTAGCTGGGCATTTGGGGTCTACTTATACATCTAGAAACACTGTGAGCTTATGTTGTATGTGTCAGATCACAATCTTTTTCCTAGGATATTTTTCTGTCTTAGAAGAGACCTATTTTCTGGTTTGGTGCCTCCCTGAGAGTCTTGCGATATCCTCCACTAAAGTGCAGGACCTCAAGATGAAGCTTATTCCAACCAGAATGTCACTCACCAGGAGGTAACTCCATGATTTTAAAAATGTTATGAGTCATTTCATTTTTTTCTGTAGCCCTTTTCTTTCATGTAACCTTAACCATGTTTCTGAGTAGCTGCTGTCTGCCATGTCATTTGTACCTTGGAAGTGTCATATAGAACATATATGTGCATCTTCACTTACCCTTTTTATCAGATGAAGTAATTCTATTCAGCACACCTTTTCTAATACTTCTGAAAGAAATATACCCATTAAAATTTTCTGACTTTCAACAAATAGGAGGTTTAGCTTTTGTTATTTTAAAGCACAAAGCTCCTAATGGCTTGGATAGAGGCAAAACAAAAGGAGTTTGAATTACAGGAGCACAAACAGCAGAATTTAATCTAAATAAGTAATCTGCATGCAGCACAAAAACCAGAACACTGCAGAATGTTTTCTCACTTTCCTTCTGGACTCCTACTGTTCTCAAAAAATGATTTAATATTTACCTTTAAGAATAACCTTAACCTTAGAGGCTTTCAGGGAGATATGTTGATTTACCTGTGTCAGAGATAACAATACCCCTTACTGAAATATTTGAAAATATATTCATTCCAGTGCCTGTAAGTCAGATTTCTTCTTTTTAAGTGTGAACTTGAGTTTTGGAGGATTTTTTCCTCCTAGTTTTGGTAAGAGATATTTAAGCAGAAAGAGCAGCTTGTTTCCTTGACAGCAGAGAACCAACTGTTTTGGTTTTCTTTGTTCCATGTCTGTTCAACATACTGTATCCATAGAAATAGCTGCTGTCCCAGAAGTTCAAGCATTTTGTATTATATATACCCAAAGACTGGGTTAATGCTACCTTAACTTTGCAGAGTTTCTATCATAAGATTTCACAAATGGAACAAAAAAGAAAGTAAAGGTTCCCAAGGCAACGCTGTACATTCTGTATGTTTTCTGATTTATATTTAACATTTCAAAAATATCAATATTAAGCTACATATTTAAGAAATAAAGACAAATGTAATGCATTGCTTATAAGCTGCATTAGTGACTGGTTGTTACAATGGAAACTGCTACTTTTGCTTTTGCCATTTTTGTGTCGCATAATGTGATGAACTGCTTGTTTGTGCCGAGTGTGCTGGTTTGCAGCAGACCTAATGCTTCACCAAATGTTTCCTCGTATTTCAGAAGTGAAGTAATGTAAAAACAGGTAGTCTAGGTTTTACATTTGAGGGCCAGGGTCTCACTTGTAAGACAAAAATGCAGCTGATGAGCAGTACCTGCAAACAATCTTCTCTCTCTCCTCCCTCAGGCCTCCCTCCTTCTCAGCTCAGGCATCACCCAACTCTACCTTTGCACAAGAAACACCAAGTAAACTGTAGCTTTTTGCAGTCTGTGAGATGAGGGGACAAATATTTTGAGGATGAAGATTGGCAAGGTCTCAGCCAAGACAAGCGTGAGAGCCTTGGGCTCCATGTTCTCCTCTTACATGGCATTTTACAAAGATGCTTCCCACCACCTGGAAAGTTTTGGAGGGAAGGGTGACTTCCCAGAGAGCTATGAAACAGCGAGAAGGAATACAACAACGAGGTTACAACTGCAAAAGGTTTGTAACTTTTGCTCCAATATCCTTTGCCTGTGGTTGTTTACAAAACACTAGGTGTGCATGCAGAAACCGTAAAAGCAGTTCCCACCTTCTTGAAGAACAAACCAACCTTCGGGTTCCAGGATTTAGAGAATTCCTTGCCACGAGTGCCCAGAATACTCAGCGGTGCCTGGTGTATGGAAAGGGGCTTAATTAAATTACAAGTCACGCAGTTCCAGAGTGAGGCCTAATTGCTGTTTGACTCGGGACAGACTTATTTTTCATTTTTCTCTGGAAAACAAGCCATCTCCCAGCACTGTGCTACCCGGCTCAGAGTGGCTCTCTGGCGACCCTCGGGTGTCGAAGCGAGGAGGGGGACCTGCGGTGGGGCCGCCTGTGCCGTGGGAAGTGCGAACCCCCGTACATGCCCGGCCTTCCCGGGCCGTGGAATATTGATGAGCTGCGAAAAAAAAGCAGCGAGGCTTGTTCCTGTGATTTGCTGTGCCTGCTAGCTCTGTCTCTCTGTATATATGTATACATGTGTGCGTGTGTGCTGGTGTGGGTGTAAGTACATATTCTCAAAATATAAATAAATATAAATAAGCACGCACGCACATTTCTGCACAAATATTTATACAGATTAAAAAAACAGGAAGGGAAACTATGATGAAGTAGCAGCATTTTTGCTCAAAGGACTCAATATGCATGGGGGAAAGCATATTGGCAATGGGTTTCTTTTCCTGAACGTCAGCTCAGCAACTTCACAAAACCCGATTTCCAACATGGCCTTCATACAATTGCTTTTATCACTTTCTCTCATTGTGTCCTTATGTACAAGGGTAAAGACTATTCCACTGCATCCAAATACAGTGTGCTGAAGGGAGGGTGAGCAGTGGGGAGCCGTGCCTGTGCCACTGTCCTTTGCCTGTTCCTGATTCCATGGCCCGAGGCAATGGTTTGCATTTTTAGGACAACAGCCGGCTATCTGCAAGCAGGAGACCACTCGTCAGGCTTCATTACTGCACACAAAATGACACTAGTGAGCCTGTGGTCACAACTGTGCTTATGGTGCGCTGAAAAGCCATTACATCTCATTGCAACAAAAAACTGCACGAATGTACAGGCTGACCAGCCCCATAAATTGCCAAAATCCTGACAGGTCAGCTTATTTATGCAATGTAGTACCTGCAGTACAATTTCTGGATAGCAGCTATAGTAAGGGACTAGGAACTAAGGAATCTTTTCATCAAAGGTGGTGTATTTTAATAGGCAATGCTCCTGTTTTCTTTATTGAGTACTGAGAAAATAAAGAATTTAATTCTGCTGCATGCTTGCAGCATTAGGCATGGTCAGCTAAAGTGTCTTCCCCTTCTCCATATTAACAACTCTAAAAGCATAGTTAAAATCTAATGACCAGCATTAATGGATTTTCATGTTTGATAATGTTATTTTTCATTGTTCAAATTTTTGGTATTATACAGATCACATTGACATGTCTGATATATGGCATTTTAACTTAACCATAAGTGAACTCGCTTCTGCTATAATTACAGGCATTATTATTTGTTTAAGTCGGATAATGACTATATTTAATAATCTTGCATGTAAAGGGTAAAACTCAAAGAGACAAAGAAAATGCAGCCATTAGGATTCTGGAACATTCCCTTCTGGAGGAAATTCATATCATAATGTGGCTAGCATTTATTTATTTTACATATAATTGACACTCATTGCCAAGTGCTGTGAACAAAAGCACTGTGGGCCAGATTCTGATTCTGTGTGCATGTGTATGTATACATATAAAGAGAGAGAGGGAATAATTTTATCCTGGGAAAGCAAGATACGTAGAAAGAGAGATTGTCTTTTCTGAGGCCAGATGCTATAGCTGGGGAAAGGAGAGAGGCTCCCAGGCCCACAGTGGCTTTTTCAAGTTACCCTGTTTCTCTTGCATAATTTGGTGATTACAGCTATAACGTGTTAAATAACTTGGTGTCACTGATGGAGTTGTGTCAGTGCGTGAACTTTGTAACTGAGATCAGCATCAGGATGTTTCTTTATTAATAAAACTGTTGCTGTACCCATCAAATATTAACATGCATTTTCCTTTCCTCAAAAAATGTTTCTCTTCATATTCTAGGCTACAAATGCTCACAAACATACATTTAATGGTAGGTTATTGTGATGGTGAGGAACTCATTATTGTGGGCAAAAGTCCTAACTGTTTCTTCCAAGTGGGGGGGTTAACTATAGGTCTTGCACCCAACTTCTTAGTGGGCAGTAGAGCTCTGCAAAGCACATATTTCTATTGCAGTAATACCTGGTCTTCCAGCTTAGCTCTCTGCTTTCTTCAAATGTAAAGGACATTGGGTATGTTAAAATGTGGGGGAGGGGAGTTCTCTGCAGAAAATACTTCAGGGGACTCAGCCATGTGGATTGAACTTTACCTGGAAGCTGCATTAAACTTTTCCAAGGCCTCTGGGGTTCAAAAAATGTAGGATGCTGTCACATTGATTAAATATCTGGGTCTTGACAGAAGGTCCATCAGCTGTAACTTTGAAGGCCACAGATATGATGATGGAAGTATAAAAGCAGCCCACGGACCTGTGAATGGCAATGCATTACTTTAAAAAGATTGATATATTGTCACAGTAACACCTGCCAGTAAGAAGAACTAATCTGCCAGAGGTTTTTCAGCATTCGGTTATCGAGTTGCTTCTGTAGTGACTCTTGCCACTGATACTGAGTTATGTGGCTATAGGCATCCTGTAATGTGCTTCTTCCCAGCACATACAGAGCAATGTATAAGGTAATTGCTTTCAGCAGTTCATACTGGTGTCAATAAGTGGAAATTTTATTGAAAACTACAGGGTTGCTATGGTTGCACCCAAAGTTAGGGATCGAGACTCCATGAACTGGGTGCTAAGGAAGGTCTTATAATTAATTCCAGTGCCACTTTTGACTTGATTGCTTAAGCATGACCTCTTACAAATAAATATCGTATTCTTAGAAATAAAGCTGGGGTGTAGTATAGTCCAATAGCTAGAAAAACTGCACTGAGCACCTGAGAGCTATACTTCTGTGACCTGTATTGGCCTGGGCTCACCAACTGACCTCGGGGAGGTGGAGAGTTTTGAGGTTTTTTCCCATTTACAAAAGGAAGCTCATTTTGTAGCTGACTTTACCCAGGAAAGTTGCTGGAGGATGAATTGTTTTCTAAGAATGACAATCCACAAGGCTCTTGGCATGATCAGGTGAGCACGTGCATTCCTGCTTAAAAAGGTTTTCACCAGTGAGCTGAAGATCCTTGGCCCTGGTTGAGATGTAGTTGCAGAACAGGTACCTGGTGCTAACCAGCAGCACTACGAAGGAGCCAGTAAGTTATTCTGTGATTCTTTATGAGCCACCTCCATGGTACCTCGTTTTCAGCAGAGATGTGAGCTGACCCATTTCCTTTATGTCGTGCCTGACAAGCACGAGTACAGTGCATTTTGATATCTCCACTGGCATGGAGGGGAATTAACCACTGGGCAGAAACAGTTTTACACACGAGGCTAACAGGGGATAGGGGCTTGCCTGGCCACAGCATCAGAGTGCTTTGTAGTCTAATTACTATTTTGATTAATTCCAGCAGTTTAAACATAGAGCCAACTCAGTAAAAAGTCCCTCAGAAAAGCTACAGGTATAGAGACTGGAAAAGCTATTAACCTCATCAATTCTGAAGAGGAAACCTGCACATTTATCCACTGTACATTTAATAACATTCGAGATTGCTGCTGTGCAGTACGAGAATACCGAATCAATTAAGCAAAAGGAATATCAGCAATTGGTCTTTTGTTGTCATCCAGCTGTAGCAACTCCGAGAGCACAAGATGCTGAAGTTTAAAAGTAGTGACAACAGTAGCAAATACCACTTGTCTAGTGCTGCAGATTACATGTTAAAGATGTTGCCTGTATCTTACTTGAAAAGTGACCACAACATCCAGGAAGTGGCTTTTAAAGAGACGAGGAAAACTGAAGCAGATAGCAAGCAATGCGTTGCCATGCAATAAAAGCAGTATTTCCTGGAGCCCACTGAATGTCTTTCCCAAGCATCTGCCAAAGAACCTGGTGCTCTAAAGCCAGCTCAACTGCGTGCAAGACCAGTGGTGACAGACAAGGCTCCTTGCATAGCTTTGCAACACCACAGTTACACTACCTTCTGGCATCTGTCTTATCTTCCTCACTTTGTGGTAGGATATATGGTGGGATATATATTTATATTTTTATGGCAAGGTTAAGTTGACCTATTCGGTGTCCCAGTGATCAGATCCACATGCACAAAGAGATGTTATAACTTGCCTTCTGTGTTCCTAAAGTTGCTGAGCTGCAGGGCTTCTGGAGCAACTACAGTAATGGGTGTAGTATTAGTGCAATACTAAACCACGTGGTAATTAGTACCGTTATCACATCCAGGGCTTGGCAGGCCAGTCTCTTAGCTCAGCTATTGAGTCATACCACCTCACATCAAGCCTCAGTCCCTCCAAAGCAAGACACTATACCCTAGTGCAGCTAATTTTACAGTAGAGGAAAAATGAGCAATGTCATTTCACTTCCCTTTCACTTTGTAAACAAAGCACATAAGCACATCAGTTATGCTGTGTGATGGGAAGGTCGTGTGACCTTCAGGTGGATTCAGAATGTTTTCCCCATCAGAAATGCTGGGTCACTAGAGCTGCCCTTCTCCCTAATTCCATTTAAGGTAGTTATTTCCCTTCTAGAGTGGACAGCCCTCAAGGTACCACATGCTACAGGTCAGCAATAGATGGTTCACGATGCCATGGCTTCATAGAGATTTCCAACAGCTGGCATGAGCAGAAAGAACCCAGAAGAAGAGAAACCAGATCCTGGTGGCTGGTACGCTCCTTCCTCTCAGCACTTCTGCATCAACCCCTGAAACATTTTCTGCAACCAAAAGATCTTGTTGAATATTTGGTTGTTATCAGTTCTCCACTCATCCACGTCCTAAAACTTTTTAATGCTGCAGGGATGAGGTTGTTACACTACCTACAGAAAATGATGACATAATAGTGGTGCTGTAGAAAACTCTTAAATATACGGATATTTCAATTTATTTTAAGTGTTCCATATGGAATATCATAATGAACTATTTACTGCAGTTCCTATATTTAAAACTGATAGGCTACACTTATAGCAGCTTTTAAGATAATAACCAATGGGGGACAGATTGATATATAACTTAATATGCCAGCCTTTCAAAAGCTCTTAAAATAGTTCAAACCCATTTCAGTTTCAAGGTTTACATATGTGCAGCCTTACAATTTCTAGGACAAAAATCCCTTATGACTTACTGAGCCTTTAAAACCCAAAGTATCACCTGAGACAGTCTGACCTGGGAATACTGTGTTTGCCAAATACCCTGAGGTGTTGCCTTTAAAAATCTAAAAAAACGTAAGTTCCAGGTATGCTTTTTTCATGAGATCTAAAATTATTCCTCCTTTCCCTTTTCTCTTCTCCCCCTTTTAAGTCTGAGCAGTTAGGCTTCATCGCTGGGATTGATTTTTCACTCACGCTTACACTGAAAACCTGCTGGAGTAAAGTCATCACAGAAATCCAGACCAAGACCCATGATTTCCACCTCAAAATGTATAATTCTTGATCCTTCTTTCAGGGCACTAGTCTCCTATCACAAACAAAACGTAGTGCAAAAACGTCATGCTATTATGAACTAGATGAACATCATACTGGCATGTAGATACAGATTTCCTGCCCAGAAGACACCTGGAGTCATCTTTACCTCTGCTCCGTACTACCAGGACCTCAGTGAATGTGTAGAGGAGCAGCATTAAGGAAACCCACCATCTCCTTTTTCCATGACAGCTGACACTCCAGCAAGAAGCATGAGGCTTTAAATGGTAGAAATGGGAAAGCAGCTCTGTGGAGAAGGACCTGGAAGTCCTGGGGGATGACAAATTCACCATGAGCCAGCAATGTGCCCTTGCAGCCAGGAAGGCCAATGGCATCCTGGGGTGCATTAAGAAGAGTGTGGCCAGCAGGTCGAGGGAGGTTCTCCTTCCCCTCTACTCTGCCCTAGTGGGGCCCCATCTGGAGTCCTGCGTCCAGTTCTGGGCTCCCCAGTTTAAGAAAGATGAGGAACTACTGGAGACAGTCCAGCGGAGGGCCATGAAGATGATTAAGGGACTGGAGCATCTCTCCTATGAGGAAAGGCTGAGGGAGCTGGGGCTCTTCAGCCTGAGGAAGAGAAGACTGAGAGGGGACCTCATCAACACTTACAAATATCTCAAGGGTGGGTGTCAAGAGGATGGGGCCAGACTCTTTTGAGTGGTGCCCAGTGACAGGACAAGGGGCAATGGGCACAAACTGGAACACAGGAAGCTCTGTCTGAACATGAGGAAAAACTTCTTCACTGTGAGGGTGGCAGAGCCCTGGCACAGGCTGCCCAGGGAGGGTGTGGAGTCTCCTTCTCTGGAGATATTCAAAACCCGCCTGGACGCAGCCCTGTGCAGCCTGCTCTAGGTGACCCTGCTCTGGCAGGGGGGTTGGACTAGATGATCTCCAGAGGTCCCTTCCAGCCCCTACCATTCATTGATTCTGTGTGATCCTGTGAAATAGATTTGATCTTAGGAAAAATCTGATCAGATCCATTTTACTGTATCAGGAGGTTTTAAAAAACAAATTAGCTGAACGCTGACTTGCTGCCACTGCCACCTGCACTCCATGGCTTCGGCATAGCCCGTCCTGCTTGGAGGCAGATGACTGGCTGCTTGGCCTTTTGAACTCTTTCTCTCTCTCCTGTTTTCATGGGTATTCATTCATACCATTACTGCATGATAAGGTGAAATGGAAAACTGGAGATGATCAGATACTCGAAGCTAACAGTCCATCTTCACTTTCTTACGCCATGGCTCCTGCCTCTATCATTGCTCATCACTTGTTCATCTATCCATTTCCTTCATCCGATTTTCAGATGCTCTGGTCGCTGGCTTGCCCCTCTGGCTTGAACAGGAGCAGCCGACACCCAGCATTCAGAGTTTCTGATGAGATTGGCTTAAATGGAATTACTTCTCTGGTGATGAAACTGAGAGCAGATTTTTCAGCCCCTTCTCTCTCACACCCTCTTTTTCTCACCACTCATCCCCCTCCTGCTTTAGGGTGCTTTAATGTGATAAGGTGCTATACACAGTTAATCTAAGCTGCTGTTTTAGAATTGTTAGTGCGAGCTAGCTAACACATGTGCGCTGTGCGTACATATTTTATTATTACCTTTCTAGCACAGTCAAGTCTGTCAAGGGAAGTATGGCTTTATTTTACAGTTTTCCGTTATATTTAATGTTTTACACCTCAGGAATGTTTTATAAGTAGGGCATAAGTTGTCGGAGCAGTTGAATTCGAATCAGATAAGCAGTCTAACTCCAAGTCCCCTATTAACTTTTTCATCTCCCTGCAGAAGTTGTTTCTGTCCATATTTTTATTTCAGCTGGGCTGAGTGGGAGAAAGAACTCTAAGGGAGGTCTTAGCAGATGGTTGTCACAAACTGCATACGGCAATTGAGAATTAGTGTGCAAGCATATGCAACCTGGTACAGTATGAAACATTCCAGCATATGAACACTGAAGTAAATCAAGCTTGGACAGGATTTTTTTTTTTTTAATATGAAAATTAGAATTTAGTTTCTCTTTTCATCTGCACATATGGGTCTCAGGGTTTCGCAACATATGGGGCCAAACTCTGGACTTAAGCGTGGCTTGTTGGAAATCTAGGTAGTTAAACTTAGTGCGAGTTTGGTTCACTAAGTTTAATGTAAAAATAAAACATGCACAAATACAAACACAGCCATTATATATATATATGGATGGATGTATACATGTGTATATATAAAACACCTAATTTTATCTTCACCATTCCCCCTGCTCCACACAGTCTCTAAATAATCTGCGAAAGAAACCTACCAAAGCAAAGAATGGAGAACAAAGGTGGTTCTGAAAATTATAACTTGGGTACATATGTTGTTGGGTTTTTTTTCCTTTAGAGAAGCAGCACCTTTTCTGGAAAAACTGACTGGAACAGGAAAAAATATCAAGTGGGGGAGCAAACACCCTTTTGTAGGTCATGCTTTAAACAAGCAGAAGGAAGGGTTTTGATACCCTGCCTTGAGATGCGGCAACGTTTGAGCAGGTCTCTGCCTGAGCAGGGGTTCGGGCAGCATCTGTTCCCCTGTGCCCCGCTTTCCAGGCTGCAGGAGTGACCCTGATCCAGGCCAGGGGCACCCACCTCCCCTCGCCTCCCACCCTCCTGTCCTCTCCCTGTTCGGGGTGCCAAGCGAGGTAGCAGGAGAGGGATTTCGGGAGTGGGTTTTGCTGTGATGGAGGCTCCTCAAAAATATGCCTCCATGCTTTCTTAACCTTCCCACTTGCCCTTCTCACTAAGTTATGGCGAAAAAATAGAACTGAAATGGAGAGAGGGGAAAGAACGCAAATACTGGCACACAAGAAAATACTGAATTACATATTGGTCGACCAAAACACAAATCAACTCAAAACTACAGGAGTCCACCAACATGCACATAAATCATTTATAACGATAATCCAAGGCGAGGTCCAAATCTCATTAAAGTATATGAATCCTTAATCTATTTTGGCAAAAAAGAGCCAATACACATTTTTTCTTTTTATCATAAATTACAGTTCTGTGGCACTGTGCAAATATTACCAAGCTGTAAGACAGCTGTGCTCCATTAAAATGTGTAATGGTCGCTGATTTCTTACAGCACATGGTCATCAGGCTGAATCTACAGCCAGTAATTAGGAAGATGAAATGTTTAATTGTGCCTTAATTTTGATAAAATTTATCTGTCACACATCCCGTAGTCAAGCAGTATGCTCACAAATCAATGTCATCAGGCCCGAGCAAGAACTGAAGCACCACACTCTTGTTCCTGACAGATTCATTTGAATATCAAACTGCTCCGGATGAGCCACCAGACTAGCAAAACGAGTAAAAACTTTCCCGATGAGCACAGCTCCGGTGACATATGTCTCACCACCTAGGCTAAAAGACACAGAGGTCAAAGCAAAAAGCAGGTAGTTGTCTTTCGTCTCTCACTCAGCAAGTTCCTTGGGCACAGTAGCCCATCTAAAAATTTTTAAAAAGCCAAAAAACTTGTTATTGACTGCTTAATCAAGCCTCAAGGGTTGGGAGGCAGTGGGGTCAGGCAGTGGTTTTCATTCCTTCTCCCCCTCCCCCCCCCCCCCATTTGTTCTCCTGCTGAAAAACCATGTGAGGCAAAGCCAGCGTCCATTGTGTAGGCGAGAGGCAATCACTCACTTCCCTGCTGGCAGTACAGCAGTGCACATTACAGCAACCAGTCATGTGCAGATTATTACCACACATATGCATTATTTTTTTTTTTCTTTTTTTTTTTTACACCGTAGTCCACATGGCGTGTCAAAATGGTAGAGCGCTGCCTGAATAGTTCCATTTTTTAAAAATGCATGCTTCGCTTTTAATACATCCAAATATGGGACCCATTTTGTTCTTGAATGATTTTTTTCTTTCTTTCTCTCTCTCTTTGAGTCACACTAACAGGAACGGTGCCCAAGATAGACCAACTACTTTACCATGATGGTGGGCATACTGGCCTCTGCTCAAAAATGCTTCTTAATTGTTTTCAAAGAGCCATTGTTGATATTGCCCATCTGTCCTACTGGAAGATACAGTTGTAGTATAATAGCACCCCAACTACAGAGACTGAACCCAGCAGTGCTGGATTAATGAACATAAGCCTTCCCCTGCATGAGCAAAAAGACAGCACCCATAACTTCAGATGCTGTAGCTGACCCAGAAGCATTGATACGTGGTCCAGACAGACTCAGGGAAGGAAGGATAACATTGGTCTTCCTATGGGTCACAATGCAACAGAGGCTACATAGGGACCTTGGTGGCATGAGTGAGAGCAGTTATTATCACCTCCCTTATTTGGAGCAAAGCCACACCAAGCCTCAGTTATCATACGATTTTGGGGTTGGAAGAGCTTACCACTGTGTGTTCATCAGACCAGACCTCCTGGTGTTGGGAATCTGGTTTCCCTTTTGCACCTATTGAAGGATGAGTCTCTGTGTGTCCCAGCAGAGAGCAAGAGCCTCCATTTTCTTCCCTAAATTAGACCCCTGTACACATAGCCATGTATTCTGCAGATAGCTGTAAACTGAAGATTATTGAAAAACTGGCAGAAAGGCAGCTTTGGTAGCATCTGCAATTCTGACAACCAATTCAGAGACACAAAAACTTCGGACTATATTCAATCTGCTGTTAAAACAGGAGATTGGATATACTGGGTTGCTTACTAGTCTCATTTTCTCTACAGAACTCTCAGGTGTCTATCCTTGGTCTTTTAAATCTGAGAGCGAGTTTTGGTAACCCACCCCATGAGGTTCTGTTAACCTACCTGCTGATTATATTGCCTTTGCAGTTTTTCTACCATTCCTACTCTAGACCCAGAAGATCCTCTGGAATGGTTGATCATCCCATGAAATCTTGTTCTCCCTCTATCTTCTTAACCTTCACATGACCTTGATTTTAAAAAGCCTAAATGGATGAGGGACCAGCAAGTTAACATCTCTGCAATAGCAGTCATAATTAACTGTATGAATATGCTTATGTCTTGTTTGTAATAACCTTGCTGTTGCAAGTCGCCGAGGCGAGCAGCTCTGGTGCTGGCAGGATCCGCAGCAGAGCACTCCAGTGTAGTGCACAGGGGGGGCTTCCCGAATCGGGGAATCCTCAGGGGGAGCTGGGAGAGCCACCAGGAGCTGGCAGCTCATGTGGCAGCAGCTGACAAGACCTGGGCAGGGCCAGGAGCAATGGCTGCCGAGCCCCCCCACACCTATAAAAGAAGCCGCTGGGGAGCACTAGCGACCAGGAGCATGACCAACAGGGCGGGCAAACAGGGCATGGTGCATCACCACAGGCATGGCGCAGCAGTCTGCATGGCAGCTCACGCGGAAGGGCGTGCAGGAAGGGCACTGAAGCTCTGCCAGCTCGACCGGGGAGCAATGGTATCCACCCAGCAGAA
Organism: Phoenicopterus ruber ruber; assembly: GCA_009819775.1. Lineage (NCBI taxonomy): Eukaryota > Metazoa > Chordata > Aves > Phoenicopteriformes > Phoenicopteridae > Phoenicopterus > Phoenicopterus ruber. The sequence continues at coordinate 131,386,317 of CM020216.1, forward strand.
AGCCATGGCCTCTCTAAGCTCTGCACCCACCACGACTGACGCAGCTTCCCAGACAGAGCCCCGGTAGGAACACGCTACCACCCAGGTGTCAGGCTGCAGGGTGAGCCCTGCTCTGACCCCAGTATCGGACGGCAGCAGTGAGCTCACCTGTGGGAGCGCAACTCCTCCGCTCTGGGACAGAGCTCCGGGAGGAGGTGAGCAGGTTGAGGAGTATCAGGGAGAGCAAGAGAGAGATCGACTACTGGCATCGCGCCCTGCCTTCCCTGGGACAGGCCCGACAGGCAGACAGGACGCGTGATACGGAGAATTCCCTATCCCTGTCCTGTCTCCGCCTGCCTGAACACAGTGACTTTAGGGAAGGGGGCAATGGCGACAAGTTCCTGCCTGGCACAGCAGGCGCGTCTCCTCCGTGACTACCCCACCTCCCCAGGTACCCTGGCATAATCGCTACAAGGCTCTGCAAGTGGAACCAAACATTAACGAGGACGATGGTTCATCTAACTTGGAGGTGTTGTCCAGGTTAAGTCGGCCTACGCCCTGTGTCAAAACTGCTTCCATAAAGAAAGAAAGACAGGTAATTGTCATAGGAGACGCAGACCAGACCCACTTCTTAGGGAAGTCTGCTGCCTCCCTGGGGCTCGGGTTAAAGATGTGAAGAGAAAGCTTCCTACCCTGGTACGGCCCTCAGATTACTATCCATTATTGATTTTTCAGGTAGACAGCGATGAAGTTGCAACAAGAAGTCCAAGGGCAGTCAAGAGACACTTCAGGGCCTTGGGATGACTGGTCAAGGGATCAGGAGCACACGTAGTGTTCTCTGTCCCTCCAGTTGCAGGGAATGATGAGGGAAGAAACAGGAAGAGCCAGCAGATCAACACCTGGCTCCGAGCCTGGTGCCACTGGCAGAATTTTGGGTTTTTTGATCATGGGTCAGTTTACACAACACCAGGCCTGCTGGCGACAGATGGGGTACACCTGTCTCAAAGGGGGAAAAGGATCTTTGCACAGGAGTTAGCAGGGCTCATTGAAAGAGCTTTAAACTAGATTTGAAGGGGGAAAGGGATAAAACCAGGCTCCCTAGAGATAAGCCTGAGGGTGGCACGCGAATGTTTGAGGGATAGTGTGCTAGTGAGGTCCTTTGGTCTGCTGTCTCAGTGGAGGTAGGGGATGGAGATCCATGTGGCAGCAAAGACACAAGGGTTATTGATGTGTTAGAAACCACAGAAGCGCCTGAGAATGGTCACATAGGAATTAGGGCTTCTCCCTACAAAAAGGTGGTGGGATCAACAGCCCAGCTGAAGTGCATCTACACCAGTGCACACAGCATGGGCAACAAAGAGGAGGAGCTGGAAGCCATTGTGCAGCAGGAAAACTATGATACAGTTGCCATCACAGAAACATGGTGGGATGACTCGCACAACTGGAGTGCTGCAATGGATGGCTATAAACTCTTCAGAAGGGATAGGCAAGGAAGGAGAGGTGGTAGTCCTGTATGTTAGGGAGTGTTTTGATTGTCTAGAGCTTAATGATGGTGACAAGAGGATTGGGTATTTATGGGTAAGAATCCGAGGGAAGGCCAACAAGACAGATCATAGAATCACAGAATCATAGAATTGTTTTGGTTGGAAGAGACCTCCAAGATCACTGAGTCCAACGGTTAACCTATCACTACCAAGTCCACCACTAAATCATAGACCTTAGCGCCACATCTACACGTCTTTTGAATACCTTCAGGGATGGTGACTACACCACTTCCCTGGGCAGCCTGTTCCAGTGCCTGATAACCCTTTCGGTGAAGAAATGTTTCTGAATATCCAATCTAAAGCCTCCCCTGGTGCAACTTGAGGCCATTTCCTCTTGTCCTGTCATCTGTTACTAGGGAGAAGAGACTGACACCCATCTCTCTACAACCTCCTTTCAGATATCATGGTGGGAGTCTGTTATAGACCACCCAATCAGGATGAAGAGGCAGACGAAATATTCTATAAGCAGCTGAGAGAAGTCTCACAATTGCTAGCCCTTGTTCTCATGGGGGACTTCAACTTACCAGATGTCTGCTGGAAATACAATACAGCAGAGAGGAAACAGTCAAGGAGGTTCCTGGAGTGTGTGGAAGATGATAACTTCCTCACAAAGCTGGTGAGGGAGCCAACCAGCGAAGGTACCCTGCTGCACCTGTTGTTTGCAAACAGAGAAGGACTTGTGGGTGATGTGATGGTTGGAGGGTATCTTGGGCATAGCGATCACAAAATGATAGTTTTTGATTCTTGGAGAAGTAAGGAGGGGAGTCACCAGAACTGCTACCTTGGACTTCCAGAGGGCAGACTTTGGCCCATTTAGGAGCCTGGTTGACGGAGTCCCTTGGGAGGCAGTCCTGAAGGGCAAAGGAGTCCAGGAAGGCTGGACATAGGGAAGTCTTAAAGGTGCAGGAGCAGGCCATCCCCATGTGCCGAAAGACAAGCCGGTGGGGAAGACAACCAGCCTGGCTGAACAGAGAGCTTTGGCTGGAACTCAGGAAAAAAAGAAGAGTTTATGACCTTTGGAGGAAGGGGCAGGCCACTCCAAAGGACTACAAGGATGTCATGAAGTTACGCAGGGAGAAAATTAGAAGGGCCAAAGCCCAGCTAGAACTTAATATGGCTATTGCCGTAAAAGACAATAAAAAATGTTTCTATAAATACATTAGCAACAAAAGGAGGGCTAAGGACAATCTCCATCCTTTATTGGATGCAGGGGGAAACATAGTGACAAAGGATGAGGAAAAGGCTGAGGTACTTAATGCATTCTTTGCCTCAGTCTTTAATAGTAAGACCAGTTGTTCTCCAGGTGTCCAGCCCCCTGAGCTGGAAGACAGGGATGGGGAGCAGAATGAAGCCCCCATAATCCAAGGGGAAATGGTCAGTGACCTGCTACACCACTTAGACACACATAAGTCTATGGGGCCAGATGGGATTCACCCAAGGGTACTGAGGGAGCTGGCAGAAGTGCTCACCAAGACACTTTCCATCATTTACCAGCAGTCCTGGCTAACCGGGGAGGTCCCAGTTGACTGGAGGTTAGTAAATGTGATGCCCATCTACAAGAAGGGCTGTAAGGAGGATCCAGGGAACTACAGGCCTGTCAGTCTGACCTCAGTGCCACAGAAGGTTATGGAGCAGATTGTCTTGAGTGCCATCACACAGCACGTATGGGACAACCGGGTGATCAGGCCCAGTCAGCATGGGTTTATGAAAGGGAGGTCCTGCTTGACTAACCTGATCTCCTTCTATGACAAGGTGACCCGCTTAGTGGATGAGGGAAAGGCTGTGGATGTTGCCTACCTAGACTTTAATAAAGCCTTTGACACCGTTTCCCATAGCATTCTGCTGGAGAAACTGGTGGCCAAGAAGGCCAATAACATCCTGGCTTGTGTCAGAAATCTTGTGGCCAGCAAGACTAGGGAAGTGATCGTCCCCCTGTACTCGGCACTGGTGAGGCTGCACCTCGAGTACTGTGTTCAGTTTTGGGCCCCTCACTACAAGGAAGACATTGAGGTGCTGGAGCGTGTCCAGAGAAGGGCAACGAAGCTGGTGAAGGGTCTAGAGCACAAGTCCTGTGAGGAGCGGCTGAGGGAACTGGGGGTGTTTAGTCTGGAGAAAAGGAGGCTGAGGGGAGACCTTATCGCTCTCTACAACTACCCAAAAAGAGGTTGTAGAGAGTTGGGGGTTGGTCTCTTCTCCAAAGTAACAAGTGATAGGACAAGAGGAAATGGCCTGAAGTTGCGCCAGGGGAGGTTTAGATTGGGTATTAGGAGCAATTTCTTCACCAAAGGGATTGTCAAGCATTGGAACAGGCTGCCCAGGGAGATGGTGGAGTCCCCATCCCTGGAGGTATTTAAAAGACGTGTAGATGTGGTGCTTAGGTACATGGTTTAGTGGTGGACTTGGCAGTGCTAGGTTAATGGTTGGACTTGATGATCTTAAAGGTCTTTTCCAACCTAAATGATTCTATGATTCTGTGATTTCTGTTGTGAATATGAAAAGTGTATTTCTTATGACCTCTCTGAGACTGCCTCAGCCTTAATCTGAAGCATGCCATTTATCCGAAATTAGTTATTTTACCTGCATTCTAGAGTTCTCTTGTTCTTTTCCACAATCAGATGCCAGCTTTAGCAAATGTTGGAGGATCACAGGCCTGGACTCTGTTTTCTTCAACAACATCTCACATAATGTTTTGACCTAATTTTCCAATAAAATATTAGATTTACAATTTAAGAACTAGCGAAGTTCTTTGAAAATCAGTTAGCTGCTGTGAACAGGTCAGTTGTTGGGGTTTGGGTTGGTTTTTTTCCCCATTTAGAAGCATATATTTACAGATAGCTACTAACTGTATCTTTCAGAGACAGTCGTCAGCTATCATCCAGCCCTTTGCATCTTCCAGACGACATAATCATAACATACTCTAAATAGGACTACACACTAAAACGGTCACAGAAACTGGAGCTAGGGCAGAATTGTTGCTTGCTCTTCACCAGCGTAACTGTAGCACTGTGCCATGGCCAGCATGCCCTGACTATAGGCTTGATGGTTTTGACTTTACAGCACTAAAAGGCTTAAAGCCCACCTCCTGGAGAGGGCTTTCCATGTCATATCTCTTGCTGCGAACAGCAGGAATTTATTTATTCATCTGTAATTTATTCTTTATTTTTAGTTTGTTTCTTGTATGGCTTTGACATAGGAGAATCTGCTCACCTTCTCATCCTGGTTTTCGACAAGGTGCTGCTTGTAATGTACATAGAGTGTTGTAATGTAAACAGAATTGCTATGTTTTTTGCTGAACTGCCACATTTGGGGTTTCTTTTGAGCCTGTGCATTAGGGCTGCTTAACATCACATAGAAAGGTCCCCCTTTTTTAATCTATATAAATAGTGAATCTTCAAAATCTTGTAAAGATATCATGGGTAACAAAAAGGCACAAAGCTACCTGCTAATATTATCTTCATCAAAAATCTTGCAATTCTGTCTGCAAAACCAACAACAATCAAGACATACAATCTAGCTAAGCTCACCAGCTCCTTCTACCCTGGATAAAAACATAAGGACAAAAATGCTGATTTTGTGCCTATAACCTGTTAGGAAATTTTGACATAAATGATGAGAATGTACTAAAACAGTCATTTGATGTAAAAATCATTGAACAGATATGCAGGATTTTGAACAATGGAGAAAATGATGAGCTCCACCATTCTGTCGTCTCTGATTTTATTATTACTGTTATGCATCATTTTGATACACCTCCTGTCCCCCATGACAGAGCACTCTTAACAAACATTAGTTTGGAGTAAATGTGGGATCTTCAGCTGTAAGTGCTGGAAAGGAAGGCAGGACATATTTCATCACAGCTTTCATTTCGTCAGCCTCTTCTGAAATGTTCTTGCTCTCCTTCGTTTCCTCTTATATTTCACAACAGTACTGGAGACTATAGTATAAAGGTTTCTTATCTTTTTTGAATCATTTTTCAGGGTTTTTTTCAGTTTCGTTCCAGTTCTTTGATGTTAATGAGATTACAGATTTTAGCAGTGATTATGACAGTGTTAGCAGCCTGTAATCTGTCAAATCCCTCAGAAGTCTGTTCTAGCTAAAGTTTCTTATATAATTGTCTGGTTTACTTATTTACTTAGTTAATTATGTGAATTTAGTGCCTTCTTGTAACATCTCAAGACATAAAGCTTGCAATCAAAAGATTTTTGATTACCAACCTAAATCTCAAGATCTTTGAAGCAGTCAAGCGTAAAGTTATAAATCCCTTCTGAGGCAGTCAAACGCGCAGGTAACTCTGCTGTTACCTTTAGTGTTATCAGAAGATGACAGTCCTTCTTTTTCTCTTTTGGGCTTGTTGGTTTTTTTTTCTCCAAACAATCCACAACAGGGGGCTTGGTGGGGGACATTTTCCACTCAGCACGTACAAAGTCTCTGGTAGTTTCTAGATCGATCTAAATGATCTGTAGCTGGAACCTCAATGTAACATGTTCACACCCAAGCGGTAGGCTCACCACTTGCGCTAAATGTTTTATTGTCTGAGGAGTGACAAAGACTTTTTATTATTTATTTATATAAGAGTACCTACCTGCACAGATCATGACAAATGGGTGCCTGCCACAGACAGCTCACAGCCTAGATTGCTGAAGAGACAGAACAGATGATGCAAAGAGACAAATAGTGTGGGTAAGTGAGGAAATGAAAAAATAAAAATGTATTGCCGTGTAAAAAATAGACTCCTCTCCCTCTGCTTAGTCATTGTCAACTGGCATTCTTCTGCTGACACTGTGTTAAAAACTAATTGTAAAGATGAAATTACATGAGCATAGCATGGCAGATTTCTGGATTTAGACAGAAGCTTTTCCCCAAGCATAATGAGTGCTGATAAGAAGAGGCTAATGATGTTCTTTGTCGAAATCTCCGATTTTTTTGAGACGATATCAACACTTTCCACCCAATACTCTGTGATTATCCTTCCAAACCCCGAAGTGTGAATTCCTTCTGATAGCTTCCAATTAAAAACAAGGTGCTCCTGTAACCATAAATATGATCATTCTACAATTCAATTAATGTCAAAGCTAATTCCTTTTACTATTCCTTCACACCATTCTAGTCCAGTTTCAGTTCGCAAAGGGAACAATCAATGTGAAACGCATCAAACACAGATTTGAATACCTCATATTGCACAGGGCTGGCTTGGGTTAATTTGTGTCCATCAGTCTTGACTGCACATTGTGTCTCTTTCCTCTGTCTTTTTCTCCCAACCTTATAACTGTCAGAATATGAGAAGTCTGCCATTCCCATGGGGAGCTCCTGTAAGGTCAATGAAGTGCCAGGGGATGCAGCAAGCTGCCTTAAATACCACCAATTGCAGAAGTGCTGCAGGACTACAAACTCTGTGATGTTAAAAATCAGTGCTCGCTTAGTTTTTGTGTTTCTAAAGGGGGTGGCACAATGATACCCTTTCCTCATTGATCTTCAGATGTTACAAACGTGCAAATTAATCATCAGTAATGTAACAACGTTATACAAACCTACATTTCACTTGACAGCAACTGAACCAAAAAAGTCATTAGAATTCATCAAACATGCTAAAAAAATCTGACAAATTCTGTAAATGAACATATGAGAGGTCATAGCTATCACAGCCAATATCATGATCTTACTCCAGAACAGTGCATTGTCCTGCTAAAACACCAATGGAAGGAAAAAAAAAAATCTATGAATCTTTAAATCGTCACCTTTTGGGGATCTTTTTAACTAGTTTTTGTAAGACCTCAGGAAATCAGTATCAATGGGTTAGTAGAATGAGAACTAAAATGTACAGGAGTGACTGGAAGATGTAGAAAGTAAGCTTCAAAATTATTTGGTAAGGATGTGCTGCTTGCATAACACTTAAATTAGTCATTTTACAATGGCTTTATAGTATGGTTTCCCTACCTATATTCTTTGGTTGTTGCTTTATATATGAGAGTATTGGTATTAAGATAACACCGAAAGGAAACTAGTTATAATTAATATCTTTTTTGTCTATGAATTTTTTACTCATCTAATCAGAGAGAAGAAATAATGCAATGTAATTACAAGACCATGGAGCCCCTAAAGAGGCAAAAGGCGTTTCAGATAATTCGCAATTAAGCAAACAACTTTGCTGTTTGCAGTATCAGCATACAGCATTTCATGTGCTGAACAAATCTAGAAAACATCAACTGTTTTGAGGAAAACCCTTAGAAAAGAAGGGTGAAGTCTGTTGAATACATTTTCAACATAAACTGTTCATCCATTTCTATTTAGGATTTATTTCTTAGCACCCTGGTTTAGAAGGCTACAAGCCAATACTTGGTTGTAGTCCAACAACATCCCACATCCCCCGGGCAGATGATTTTACATTATAATAAATTAATATATTTTAAAACAAAAACCGCACATGAATCTACAAAAACCTCCGCCAAACAAGGTGCCCTTACTCCTACGGCAGTGTTTGGAGCCTGGGAAAGAAAGGTGCAGGGAATACTATTTTTTAAGGAACATGCTTAAATTCAGGATTTTCTGGATTATCAGGACCTGGCACAACCCCAAATATCTGAAAGCTGCTTCCTCAGAAAAATGGGCTCCACAGTACTGACAGCAGGAACAAAGCCTCATCTCCAGCCTGTGTAACTCGGTGTCCATCTGGATCACGGCCACGGTGGTGAGTGATGGGGGCGAATGGAGGAGTGGGCGCATCCTACAGGTCCCCACTTCAGTGAGCCGGTGGTAGCGCACCTCGGCAGAAGAGGGTCTGCTCGGGCCAGCCAATCTGCCTCTCCACAGTTGTATGGGCTACATACCATAACGCCACAAGCTGCCACGCCGTCGCCTGCACTGCTCTTCCACAGAAGCGCGTGCCTGAGCCCTGCCATGCCTCTGCTTTTCCCTCGCCACGGAGGAGGGGCAGCGGGTTTGTCCTAGAAAAGGACAAAAAAACCTCAGACCTGTTGGACTTTTTGTTACCAGCTGTAAAGACTGAAAGTAAGGAGGTAAATGCAAACCTCATGGAAGCAGCTCTGGGGTTTCAATAAAAGGACATTCAATTTATACTGTATCTTAAGACAGGCTCAGTGTCTAAATTCTTAACCTGCCAGGTGGACGTGACATTTCCCGATCCAACGGTGCGTTGGGGACTTGCACGTGTCTGCCATACAATCACAGCGTTGCTTTCAGGGAGCGCTGCTAGACTCATCGTATGTGCAATAATTGGCTTTTGTTTGAGCTACTTGGACCAGAAAAAAAAAACTTCCCCTGCGCTGACCCTGGGCGCCAGCCATATTGAAGAATGAAGGGTTGTTGGCCTGCGGTGCCAACATACTCCACCTTCACGGGGAGGCCGTGCCCCTCACGCTCCAGCAATGCCAGACGGCGCTCGGATGAGGCGGGCTGGGTCTGGCAGGTGGCGGCACAGGAGGTAGTAAGTGAGAGCAGCACAGCATAACTAGCTGTAGCGTAGCAGTAGAATAATATCCTCGCGTCCTCAAAACTGTAGGAGTGTTTTTGACTTTGACTGCTTCCAATACCTAACAAATATGAGATCATGGCTTCTGGCATAAAAAGGGCAAATTCGTAGCCATGCCAGTAAGACTGCCAGTGGTGGGAGGAGGTGTCACCCACCCTGTCCCAACAGGTAGTCCATTGACTTCAAACCACCGTCAACTCCTCCTCTGTATGCTGCCCCAAAGCACCCGGTCTACACCCATGAACGCCAGCAGCTCCCACAAAGGGATCCTTCATGTGACAAATCCCCCTTTCTTTTGAACTGGGAAGAGCAGTGTGTTGTGCTACGTCCTAGGTTGGCGTTGTTTGCTGTTTTAACTCTTAGCAGTAAATAACTCTTTGTTCTCAAAATATGCTGCTTCTAAGGAACACAGATCTGGGGAAGCAAAGGAGCAAAAATTGAACTGTGAGAGCAAAAAGGCAGCCGAGCTTACAAGCGCTGGGCCCAAGCACAGCTAGACAACTTCACTATGCAATAAAAGTCTATGAATAATTGATTTCACTAGCTGAAATGAAGATTGGCTTTTGAAAAGCTGGTTTTGGTACCAAAAATAGAAATACACTGGACTGAAAATGTCACAGTGCAACATTTTACCAAAATCACCCTCCAAAATGTGTACACCCCCCACCCCCCCACCCCATTTTCCAATGATGAGTATTTCGGCACCTAACTTTTTTTAAAAAAACTTGTCTCTGCCAGCTAGTTTAATGGAGACCAAGTTTGAAGCAGGGGTTTGCACTCTGGAGGATCTATCTATCCCATCGGTAACCGTGGCTGTGGCTCACAGGTGAGCGTGCCAGAAGGTAGGATTAAGCAAATGGCTCTAAACTTCAGTGACACATATTGTTCTGTTGGATGCGTGCCCAAAACCAAAGGACAGTGTGTGTGTGCGCGCGTGCGTGAGCATGTGTAAAAATGTTCCAAATTCATATCAGTGTGCTGATATTTGCATTCTTTCTGGGAGATCAATAGAAAATAGGGATTATTTGAATTCACTGCAGTAATAGGGAGAATGTAGTCATGAACTGTGTTTTATGAGTCCTCCAGACCAATTTGGCCTGTCACTTGGCCAAGCATTTGGCCGACACAGTTGTGAGATGCTGAGGTACAAACAGCATGGTCAAAACTGTACAGGTGCAGTAATAGCACGATGAATGAGACATCCTGTTTGCATCAGGTAGCAGGGAAGGGCATCGGCCGACGAGGATTTTGGGGCACTTCTATGTACTCTAGCTGAAACAAATGAGGGATCTGAAAGGTCTTTCATTCTGTAATTTGGCCTCTAGAGCAAAGAGGCAAAGCGACATATTGATTGAAAAAGCTTATTTCTGGTTGTTCTTGGTGCAAAGAATTCTCCCAGCAACAGAATCAGGTTCAGGCAGAAGAACCACGAATATGCCAATGAATGATCAGCTGGGAGTTTGCCAGAAAACCAATACACGGCCCAGATGAATTTGATCCAGAGAAATTTTGTTTTGTCCTAAAAAACGCTTGAGAAACAGAGAATGGCTGTTGTTTTCATGATTATGCTGCTGATTGGTTCCATTTCCACTTGCAAGCCTCCATTGGTATCAGCTGTATTGATATTTGCCTTTGAGTTTAGGTCAGCAGCCGCATGATTCTCTCCTCTCACCGTACTGAAACATCCAACAGGAAAGCTTGAGGAAGTGCTTTGGACTTTGAGGAAGCAATAAAGGGAAGAGAAGAAGGGTAAAGTAAACGATAGATAAAACCAATGAATGAGACCTAGCCATTTTGGAGAATGAGCCAAATGTGAACAGAGCAGAAAAAAGGTTAAATCCTGCAGAAGTCAGAAAGCTAGTGTGCAGCTCTGGGCACAGGGTTCTACACTTCTTGTACTTTACGCTTCTCCCTTCTTAATCCTTCTGCTGGTAAGTGTTGTACATTATTATCAACTTCTGTGTTACCATGGAGAAAAAGAGACACGGGGAGAGAACAAATGCAAAAAGACAATGGTAGAGAACAATTTATTTTGGAAACAAAAATCAATGCTTTTATGAAAGACAACATCTACCTTTAAAGGTACAATGGAATCACTAAAAAAAAGGTCTTTATTTTTAATGGAAAGTTGGCACTGAAGAATATTTTTAAAGTAATACCATAGCAGGAAGGGACTTCTGAAGAAATTCCTTGCAGCTATGGAGTTATATAATTGTGGTTTTGGTCAAACTACATTTCTATTCTGGCGAAAGACACTAAAAAAGCATACAGTAGTTCTCCGGGTTTTTTGTCTTTAAGAATTCTCAACTGAATTTCTTCAGTTCCTAATTAAGAAGATAACTGGGTGTTTGTTGTTATTTTTAAATGTTATTTCTGCAAATGTAACCTCAGTTCTGAAAAAATCAAGTGATGTTCGTTCTGGTTTGTGCAAAAGGCCTGAAAGGCATATTCTGTCTTCATTTACCTCTCTGCAGTGCCGCAAAATTCAGATAATCCAGAATGCAAGATGCAAGCAAAAATCCGATTTGCAGTGATACCTGTGCTAATACAATGAGTATGGAAAGCAAAAGGAATCAAAATGAACTCTTCTTTTTGCTAAAATACCTATGATTCTGATCCAAGGTAGACAAAGATTTGATGAACAAGAATGTTCTTGATCTAGAATAAAATCAAGCTTTATGGTGCAGTGAGGTTATCAGGTCAGAAGTTTCTTTACTTTCTATGGGAATCACACCTCCTCTTGTCAGCATATTTACAAATGTTGGCAAGTACTTGTATTATTTGCCACAAATTCTGCACCAATAGCATTTTCTATTTAAAATATTGCATTTGGTATAATAACTATTTTATTGGGAAATAAGTACTGTACATTTGACTAGAGCATTTTACTAAGGTTGGGCTTGATGAGTGTACATTGATTATTATGCCACACACTGGACCTGATAGTTCTGGTCTGGTATTTGTTGAAGCACTACATTCATTGGGCGATGAAGCCCTGCAATAAAGAGAAACTAATGGAAGCAATTAGGAAAGAACACCTGTCGGTGGAAGACTGCAACCTCTACATTGACCATAGCCAGAAATTGCTCCCAATTGTTATTCACAACAATGGAAGGCCTCCGGACTGTGAATGCAGGCAATGACGGACTGCAATAAAATTTGCAAATGAGTTTTCACATTGTCCAATAAAATTCTACGACTTTGTCAATCTGTGTTGACACAGACCGACACATGGCTAAACAATAAACTGATGTAAGAAAGGTGTTAATCACTGTTGTTGGTGAAAAGTATCCTTGGACTTCTGAAAGACCTGGGTCCAAATTTTCCATTGGTCACAAATGGGCCTGAGTCTTCTGGCTTCATCCTAATCGCTGGCGGAAGTTTAGCCTTATTAGGCAGGTTAGGTCAGCTGATGTTCTCCGTTCGACATCCAGGACCATAATAACAAAGTTATTTGTAAAAGTCAGCCACAGCAGCAAAGTTGTAAGGAAAATACCTTTCTGCACTGCATGGCTTTAGCCAGCAGATGACACAGAACGGCAGATTTTACTAGCAATATATCTTGTTACCTGAATTGTAGACAGAAACTGTCCACAAAAGGAGCAACTTTTGACTTCAAGGACTAGAGGGACTGTTAGAGATATTCAGGTAAAAGGATATACTTCTCTTCCAGTTCTCAGCTGGGCGATAAAGATTTGACACACAGTGTAATTCCTCAACTTTCCCTGTGAAAATAGAGAAGTGGAGAGGAGGAGATGCAGCAACAGTACTAGAGGGAGGAAGGGGTGTGGGGAGAGAAGAAAAAGAGATGCTAAGAGGAGTCTGGAGTGACATTCATAGACTCAGCACGCTGTAATGCATGTGAACCATGAAAGACCTCAGAATGGCAGATCTTCGTGTCCGTCAAATGGCCATGATGTTGGCAAGGGAGAGACTAGTAGGACTGGCATAAGGTCTCCAGTAGAAACCTGAGAAGTCAATCAAACTTCGCTTTTGAAATGGTAATCACCAAAACCTCATAGAAAAATATTCCTCCTATTTTATAATTGTGTGATTTTTTTTATTATTAGTCACTACAATGTATGTATTGCAATTGTTCTGGAGAGAACAGGCAATTCCCTTTCCCTTAAATATCATTCCCCTCACTGCTGTAATGTAACTAAATGAGACTACTTCATGTCTCCCAAAAAGCCCAACCACAGTATGAACGTTTAATCAATAGACTTAATTTAATTCCATAATGATGAGCTGATTCTCTTCAGCGTCTAATTTTCTGTTCTCTACAGATAGTAGAACCCAATTTTTTTGTGGTGCAACTGTTTACATACAATGAGACACAAATTTGTATATAGAAATTGATTAATTAGAAATCCATTAAAGAAATACAAATTGTAAGAATAATTAAAATTAAAGTCACACTGTTTTTGCTTGAGTAGAATCTTGCACCCATAATTTCAATGTGCTTTTTAGAAGGCAGGTAATTACTATTATATTTCATTCTCTCTCCTCTTTTCTCCATCTTCTCTTTTTTTTTTTATTTTTCAGGAACCAGGTACAGAAGAGATTTCTGCAGATGTGCTCACAGTCTGAGATATTCCACAGGATCTTCCAATTAAGTAGACTACTTCTGAGAATAACTTTTACTCACGATGTAGGAAGCTCAGAAAGAGGTATCAAGACAGTTCTCTCTTAATTATTTATGCAAAACCTAACAGTGATTTGTAGCAGAAACATGCTCCGTACTCCCAGTTCCAACCAGTCCAAACTATGCGTGAAAGCTTATACCTGTCTGATAATTTGACAGGTTTTACACATAGAAATACAACATTTTATTGAATCCATCTGAAATTGTGTCTTAAATTCCCACTCTCATTGAACAGGAAAAGAAATGGTTCCTTGGAATAAAAGTTTTCAGCAATAAAGAATTCAACCAACAGATTTACTGTAGGTTCTGTGGCATGAATAAAGAAATATATGAGGGGTTTGTGAGTAATTGCATTTTCTCTGCATTAGTCTTTTCTTCTATGAACTTTTCTTCTTCAAGACTATGAACTTCTATGAACTTCTTTTCTACAAACTATGAAAGTAAGAAATGGTAGATTAACACGTTCCCCTCCTTCTCCAAATGTGGAAATTCATCACATATTTTGCGAGACGAGACAAGTGCACAAACAGTTGCACATGAGTCATCACTGCACCCACCCAACAGAGAAGGCCAGCCACGTAGAGCCTGGAGAACAGATAATTCGCAGTGCACAGAGACAGCACATGGGCAACAGACACAAGTTGCAACAAGGGAAATTGCAATGAGATACCAGGAAACAAACGTTCACTGTGAAGGAGGTCAAACACTGGAACAAGTTCCCCAGAGAAACTGTGGAACGTCTGTCCTTGGAGATAGTCAGGCTTGTCCAGACAAGGTACCTGATGCAAGTAGCTTTGCGTTGAGCAGGGGGTTGGACCAGATATAGATAGATGGCCTTTTGAGTTAATTTCCTTCCTAAATTGCTCCTTGCCTTTTTATGAGTCTGATACGTTGCAATACTCAGACACTCAGCTACTTTGCAAGTTGCTGGAAAAAGGAAAGCTCTGCCCCTGCACTTACAATAAAGTTTCTTTTAAAAAAGTCAGTAACATCACCTCTTCCTTCAGTCACTGTGAAACAAATGGAAATGGTGTTTAGAATGGAGCAATCTGCCTATAACCTGTGGTCATGTCCACAAAGTTTGTTGTAGTTAGAAGGAAGATGAAGCCTGATTACTCACTGATAATGCTTGAAATAAAAAGAGGACTGAATACGAAGCAACAAAAAAATACAAAATCCCCTCTTTTCCAGAGAGGGAGATCTATCACACTGTGGACATACAACCCCATAGTGACACTGTGATGAGAACACATGAGTCATGATGAACACCTCTGGGATTCATTGTTTTATGAGAATGGCACCTGATCTCAGACAATGGCATTGATGTTTAATGATAATTTCACCAAATAGGCTGCTTTTACCTTCTTTTTCCTCTTTCTGTTTTCCTTTAGGGATATTCGGCTCATCAGCAAACAAGCATGCAAAATAGATACACTGATACAAGATTGCATGGGTCCTCTTTTTTTCCTTCATCAATAAATATTTAACAAACTATGAAAATAACTATTTATGTTATATGCAGTTGTTTTACCTGAGCCAGATGATAACTAATTGTTCCTCCTGCGATTGTTTCCAGCACAAACCTTATTCTGAAACATGTTTGCCTTGTTTGCAGTCTGGTTCCTTTGTCTGATGTGCTAATGACCAGCATGGATGGGACTATTCGTCTGGAGGTTGTTGAATGTCATGTAAGAGCTTTGGTCTTCTCTCTTTGGTTTGGATCTTCTTTGGCTTAAGCTAGGTTACAGATGAACAAAATGAATACTTTCTTTCTAGGATCACAGTCTGGCAGCTTTATTCACATTTAATAGTTCTTTACTCTCAGAGTAATCTCCTAAAATGTAGAAACTTAATTTGCTCTGCAGAGGTTGATCTGCACAGGACAAGGTGTGAGGTTAGAGCTTGAGGTGGGACATCTGACAAGCAAGCGTGTCATGGTATAGCACTCAAAGAAATCATTTAGAGTAAAATTATTTGTGATTTTATATGCACAGAGGTCTTCCTGCAAAAAAACTTCAAGAATGGCCTCGCGAGGTACTTGAGGAAACAGCTAAAGCACTGAGATTTGATTTTCATCACATTTGTCTTAGTGTTTAGAAGCATATGTATGTAGCACGCTAACTGATACGGGCATTATGTTTAAACTCTTTAGTATTCAAGACAATAGTTATCAAACTTTTATTTTAATTTTCTGCTAATGAAAGGGAGTGGATTGGAGACAAGAAGAGACAGAAAGATGGGAAGAGGGAATATGCAGAAAATCTCGGCAAACAATATTTCTTAAATAGGGAAAAATTAATTAAGCTACTAGCCCAAAAGAATAAAGAAATCTGGCAATGCCACAGCACAGCAGCATCAGAGATGTATACTAGGAATCGAAATCAAAGATTGTTTGGATGTTCAGTGTAAAATAGGGTATTCTTATCAAAGTAACAAAACTATAGTATGTGCCTGTGAGTATTTTGAGTTCAATATACAAAGTCATACTGCAACACCTTTTTCCATTTAAATGTCATTAGTCCCTACACTGCATTTCTGAATTTATCGCTTATGCATAATAACCAGGAATTATCTGAGAAGACCTCGCAATGCTGATACATCCCACTACATTCCTGATCAGAAAGTATTTACCAGGAGTTGGATTAATCTCATCTGAGCATTAGCCATGTCTAAGCAGTCAATCTAGTAGTTGGAGAGGATCCAGCTTTTCCAGGGCATGTTTCATCTGGTCTCTAGGACAAGTACTTTAGAATGAGATGAACCCCATACTAAAGTATGACTTGTCCAATCTACTTCTGTTAGGATAGAAGGATTCCCCTCCTGGAGTCATCTAGTTCTCTTCAATGTCTTCAGAAGAAATCTACACAACTATCTGAGATAAAATGCCTGACTTTCAGGTGACTGAAGTATTTGCATATGTTAATAAATATCCACCAAATACTATTCCAAGAAAATTGTCATCCTAGCAGCTGTAGCAAATCCGATTTCTGTTCCCAGAGCAAAACTCAGTATATCCTTAATATGGGGTTAGTAGCATAATAAATATGTTACAACTGAGTAAAGTAACATAAAGAGGGAAATAATTTAAATTTTGCCAGGAATCATATCCAGGTTTTGCATTGCTCTCTCAGTCCCCTAGTGCATGGGGTCCTCTCCAATATGTCTCCTGTCCCAGTTGCCACCTACTGCAATGACTGGCAGGCAGCAATGGCTCCATATGGCCTTTTCATTTCTTATTGTCATTTCTGGCATGTGTCACACTAATTTTTGGCCCACCAGAAAGGTGTGGCTGTGCTGGTGTACAGCAGTAGGGCAGGAAGAGCTCACTTTCGTGCATGTTGAAAAGGCCCCTTGTTCTGGTCACAGTCACACTGGGCATCTGTGATTGAGCAGGCTGTGTCAAAAGCCTTGGATCCACTTGCTCTGGTGTCCTATTCACTGCCTTAAAAAGATAAAAGCAAATTATTATCAGTAGCAGTTCTACTATATTATATATTCATCCCCATAATAGCCAGATATCAAATTATTACCCAGGTCTTGAAAATTACTCAAAAGACTTAACTTCCTTTTGTTTAATTTAGCTGACATATTTAGATTGGCTAATAACTTTTAGCTTTAGTAGAATAAAACTTACTTTTATGGCACACGGGAAAAATTGATCCCAGGCATTGACAAACAAAGGAATGGATAGAGAATAACGATGCACACAGCGAATTCTCAGTCTGCAGTTGGCCTCGTAATAGTGAACTACTGCTGAGAAGTCAAGGTCATTTCCAGTGTGTTAATCTCAAAGCATCAGGACAGGATCATGCTTTTAGTCTGGTAAATATGGAAAACCCACATAGTCGTGTGGGTAATTAAAACATCGGGTGCCCCACTGGTCATTCCTAACTCAGTTATCAGCAAGAATCTCACTAATCATAAGTCAGGGATGAGTCTGTGCATGTGCTGTACATGTGGCTTTCTGCATATGTCTGCACATCATTTCGCAGGAAACTATTTCACACTACACCAGCTTGGTGAGTAGCTGTTGTTCACACCCACCAAGAAATAAGTACATGTGAGAATAATACCTTTACAACTTTGAAATGTCCTTAGACAGACTTTTAATCTCCAGGCCATCAACCTGCTGTGAACTCTCCTCCTGACTTTTCACACTTACAGAGAACGGGAGTCAAGCAACACACCATAAGGCAATATGAAAAGACAGAAAAATTCTGGGAAGTGCAAAATTAAGTGTAAATAAAAATATGTCATCTTTTAAAAATATGTGGCTGTTTTATCATACATTTAAGCATAAGCATGCATGCAGTGATATAAATTGGATTAGTAAATTAGATTGCAATGCTCAAAATGCAAGATGATACTGATGCATTCTAACAATAGTCTTCGGTTCCATCTCCTTGGTGTCTGCTCCATATGTCATGGCTGGCACAAAAACACCAGTAGTTAAAACACCTGTGTTTTCACAGATTTCCTACTAACATTAAGTTTAACCTCTGAATGCCTTTTCATTCAGTCTGCTACTATTATTTGTATATTGAATGAAATATATATCTCACTTAGCAAGGGTATAGCACAACAAGGTCCTTGACCTCAGGATCTTTCAGCTGAAGGCCTTGATATGATGCTAGTATAAACCTTCATATCAACACCAATTGATCATTTTTAGAGACAAAAAGAAAAGGAGAAAAACAAAGGCAACATCCTTTTAAAGAGGGAAGATACAAAAAGGAAGGACAAAGCACACCGAGCAGGAAAGTTAGTATCTAACGAAAACAGACCATAACATTTGCAAATCTTGTGCCTTGGTTTATCTTTTTCTGGTTTTGTTACTTGCTTGGTGAGGAAATGGTCTACCGGTCTATCGTACGGAGAAATGGTCACTGGCAGGTGAAAAGCAACAATGTGAGTTAAGGATGGACTTGCAAGAAGAGGGACTTGACGGTTGGCACAGAGGCAGGAGGTTGTTTCAAGGACATGGGAAAGCTCACACAAAGGGTGATGGGAGAAGTGCATGGATGGAGAAATGAAGTGGAAAGCACACTATTAACAGTAAACGGGGAATAGGAGGAGAGCGAGCAGAATCCAACAATTTGGACATGAAAAATCCTAGTCTTGTAAAAGACAAGGATTTCAAATGAAAAGGGAGAAATCTGAAGTCATCATCAGTGTTTTATGGCCTTCAGGAAACTGGAAGAAGGGGAAAGGGAGATGGGGCACAGAATATTGTGTACATCAAACAAAAGTGACCACAGCATCAAGAGGAGAAAAAATCTGAGGCAATGGAAGTGTTTCGGTGAGAGAATTACTGAAAAATTCAATTGAAGAGTTAGGTAGCTAAAAAAGTAGATTTACTTTCAAGAAAATAATTTGCAGGAGGTGGGTGGACATACGTGACCATGTCAGGTTAGCTTAAAGCCTAAATTTCTGTCTGTGAAGACAGAGTTTTACAAACCTGACTTTCTTATTCTTCTGGAAGGGAAAGTTCCTTAGTTTGCTACAAATCCTTGATCCTAAGACCCTTGATGCTTAATATCATTGGGATTCACAAAACCTGAGGGGTAATTTCATTCCCTTTAACAAGTTAACATCAGTTTTCCAGCTGAATGTTTCACTTTTTTGAGTTTACTTACACAAGACAGCAGAGAGTTGAAAATATTATTACCGACCAAGGTCAGCCAGGTAGAGTTTTGTTTTTCCAGACACTACGAAATGCCCCAGATTCTTCAGATTACTCATTTCCTTTTCCTCTAAAACTGCATCATAACACAAGCTGCATCCTGAGCAAGCACATCTCCCTAGATGTAGCAGATGTATATTACTTTCTAAATGACTCAGTTTACCCAACCTTCTGTCTAGAATGGATCTCTCCTTCCTTGTCACTGTTGTCAGTTGAATCCTCCTCGTCTGGATACGAGAGGAAATGAACAGAACAACTCTGCGCACAGCGCACAGATGGGGCAGCCCATCCAATGTAATTTTAAGAAGTCAAAAAGGCAGTTGTTCTCACCGGACTTCGGATATTTGCAAAGAATGCCGCTTGGTAGGACAGTTTTGGTTTACTTTAAACAATTCAGAAAAATTTCACTGTACAATTGCCTGCAACAAAATGTCACCTCCCCGTAAAGAACGATTAAGACAGGCAACACTGAACTTCACAAACAGGCTGTCTGACAATCTTGCTCCGTCAATACATGCTAGAGAATCATCATCCAAACAAACCAGACAAGCTGTCTCTTTTGACATCTGCTCCTGTTTCAGTACATGAATTATCCTCTTGGGTTATCCCGTTTTCAGCTGCTTCAGCGTGGATGCCATCTCATAATTTACCTATTCCAACAATTTATCCATCTTTTCAACTGCACACATAAGTAAAGGAATAAATAGTATAGAAAGAATAGCCAGAGCAATATCACTGACATTTTCTGGGATGACAAATACATAAAATGGGAGCACAGAGGACTGTGGGTTGACATGGAATTCTTAAAAATTCCATATATGCCCTAATAAAAAGGTTTAAGCAATCAGCACTAATAGTTTGTGAATAAATGAAGCTGTAAGATTATTCTGTTTATTATCATTGCACTAGTATTGAAAAGCCCCTCCCCCCACCCCTTTTTGGGGCATCTTTCTTTAAATTAAATAGTAAGGATTCTGAGCAAGGAGAGCATCTCCCTAGCCCTGTGAACAGTTCCAGGGAATGGAATTTCAATCTCGTGGTGGCTTTTAGGTTCTTAAGGAAAGTAAGGCACTTCTTCATGACCATCATCAGTATAACAACTGGGAAAGTACTGTGATTCACATAAGCTGGGCTATTAGATGAAGGGAGAGTCTTAAATGTCTTTAATAAAGTGATTGATAGACTTTCACTATGAAACAAAAACACAGAGCTGGATAAGAACGTCTTGGCTAAGACAAGCAGAGAATCTGATATTTGCAGACAGCTCAGCCAAATCAATCATAATAAGATTGAGAGGAACAGAAAGATTCCACATAAAATTACACAGGCAACACTTTTGCATACTAAGAAGTAACATTTCATGGAAGCAGAGTGATAGTTTTTCTTAGGGCATGATTTGGCTCAGAAAGGTGGAGTATCTCTGCATGATACAGATGAAAAAAGTTTAGAGATTCCTTTAAATTATCATCAAAAAAAAAATGCACAATGTACAAAGCAATTGCAGTTTCTGCCTTATCTGAAAAATGAACCGAGATCATTGGCGCAGAGCAGGGTGGGTTCTGCAGGGCTGGTTTGCTCAATGGGCATTAGCTGCTCTCTACATTCACGAAGTACCAAACCTAAGCTAATGGAACAGAGGCGGCACCTGAAGGAGCCAGATCAGGTCTGGAGGCTAAAGTACATTTGTTGACAGGGTCCAAAATTAAAAGCCTGTATTTTTAGCACAGCACACCTCACAAAAGGCACTGACATGTCAAGTTACCCCTAGTAACTGGATGACACAGCAAGCGGGGCTGTAAATAAAAAGTACTTTTTGCCCAGTATCGAAAAGGTCCTTGACCATTTTGCAAATATTTCTGAATATGGAGTTAACAGATTAGCAAAGGTAGTGGACTGGGAGTTTTCACTTCAGCGTACATTAACATTTTGCAAGGGGAAAATGTTACAAATGTACAATTGCAAGTAGTTGTCCTCATCAATAGCCTTGCCAAAAGAGTGACCCAGCTGGAATGCCTTATCAAGAGAGCCTCTCACTATACAGTAAAAAAATGTCTCTTCACATTTAATGACAGTCAGTCAGCTGACTGATAAGTTGCTGTCATTTTTCACTAATATATCCACTCAATTTTCTTATTCTGTAGGGCACTAAAGTTTGGAAAACACTGAGAGCTGCAAAAATTCTCATTTGTGCTTTTCAGGAGGCAAAGTTTGTCTTCTTTCTTATTATCCTTGAAGTAGCTCTGCAGGAGCTAGAGTACCAGCACCACAACTATTTTTGGCCACTAACCCCTTTGAAATGAAATGAAGCTTCCATGGCTGGATCGAGAATGAAGAGTTCAGGAGATGCTTTGCAAAGCAAATCCAATGAGAACCAATATTGGTCTATTTTTTTTTTCAGCTATCTTTACAATGAAATAAAATCTATGTAGCGAAACTACTTTCATTTATGTACACTTTACTCTCACAGTCATCGCAGAGTTGGAGGTGAAAATGAAGTTGCCACAAACGTTTCTGCTTTAGTAGCTGTAAATTCCAGCAAACGTAATTAATTCAGCAGCACAAATTTCAGCTGCCTACAAGGCACTATGGAGAAGGAAGAACAGAAAACATATCCAATGCAATCACTGAAACCAATGCAGTCCCTGTGATGAGACTTCTTAATTTATAGTAGCCTATTGTTGAGGATATTTTTCCTCTGATTGGAACAATCAAAGAATTTCTATACTAAAAGTTTAGTAATACTATCAGATTTTAAATGTAACCAAGGACCAGTTGGATAGTGGTCTTTATTCCCTCCAAGTTGATACAAATTAGATAAGAGAAGATGTCATTGGTTTGGTGGGTGAAGAAGCCAAACTACTAAAGTTAAATAATTTTGTAAAATACTGTCTGCTTCCCAGAAAACAAATGAATGTTTATAATCTTTTCTTTTCTATCTCTAACCTTTTTCTCAATCTCAACACATTTCAGCTTTAAAAACCAAGATCTACCACTGCCTAGAGCTCATCTTCCAATCATTAAGAAGAGGAAAGAAAGCATTAAGCCTGCAAAGTGGAGCAGAGTTGGCAGATAATATGGTCTGACCTGACTCCCCAAAACCCAGTAATCTCCACAGCACATGAACGAAAGATTCAGCAGGCTCTGAATGCATGAAAGAAAGGGCCCTGAAGAAGGTCCTCTGGAAGTGGCCAAAGGTTTTTAGAAAGAAGGATTATTTAGTAGTGTAGTAGGAAATGTTCCTAAGAGTAACAAAGATTCAAGTACACATGAAAACACGTTTGCATGGAGGAATGGACCAAAGTCACAAGTGGACCTGGCTTAGTCCAAAATCAAGGATGTGAGTTCAAGTCCATCTGTATAAGTTGGTATTACTGTAAGTTTTGCTGTAGTTCCCAAGACGCACAATCCCTGCAAAAGTCTCAACTGCGCTCGCTGTTACTGAGAGGAGTACCATGATCCGCTTTATCAATAGGAAAGGATGACAGGGTTTCTGAGATGCGGTGGCAATATTGGTAATCATCTTAATTTTTAATGTAATGACCTTCTCTATTTAAAATTAAGTTGTTAAAACATGAAGTAGTGCATTGATTTTTTTTTTTCCCAAAAGTTACTTGTGTCTAACTTCTTGATTTGATTTTTTTTCCCCTTGTAGATGGGGAGATTGGGCCAAACAGAGCAACACAGCAGAGATACTGCCAGTATAGAATCAAATTTCCAAAACTAGTCACCCATAGACAGCAGAATACAAGTACCATAGGAGCAAGGACTGATACTGGTATACAGGACTTCAGCTTTCTTGACAGAGCATTTCCAAACCAACAGGTATGGACCATTATGTTCCAGACAACTTCCAATATAGAGCTCAAATGACTGTTTAATGGGTTCCTACAGGCTCAGCAGTGCTACTGTGTGAGATAATGTCTTACCATTCTTGAACATCCACTATTTATATTGATATCCCCTTCTTCATTCTCTTATTACTAAGAGATTTGTATTCTTGCAATTGCAGAGCAAGACCAATTCATGGAATTAGCCTGGAACAAACCCCACAGATAAAACGCTCCTTTTATTTTATTTTTTTCTCCTTCTCTACAAGACAGTTAATCAGCTGAGTATTCTTCACACTCCTTTATTATTATTTTTCCCCTGCAAGGACATAATTCCATCCAACACTAAGCACGCCTTACAGCGTGAAATAGGATCACAACCAGAGCTACATGGGATTCAGAGTTACAATAGAAGTACTGAAGCCAAGCATTTGGTTTTAGCCACCTGTGTTTTAGAAGGAGGGTGACATTGTCAGATGAGGATTTCACATTAGTGAGAGACAATTTCATTAGACGTACAGATAGCGCGTTATTCCAGCACTGAGCCAGAATGCAACAAGGAGTCCATTCTGCCCTCACAGGGAGGAGTACAAATAATATGAGCTCCAATGGAGTCATACTGGTGTGCAAACTGGTCTGAGATCAGAATGGAGCCAGACTTTCATCAATATCTGTGTTTTTACACCGTTGGGTACAAATGTTTCCATTGGTTCACATTGGCACATAACCTGCAAATGTTCTAGTACAGAGGAGTTCATTATTTTCTAGTGTTGCTTGCCTACTGCCATTCCCAAAACTTCTGGACTGCTTTCCTGGCATTCAGTACATCTTGAGGTCTTTATTTAGCACTCATTCAATCACATTTTTGAAAAGGTTATGAAAGTTAACAAGAGTTTTCCTTTTTTCTTGTGAGCCAGGACATAGCTTCTTGGACTGCTATGTGGGTTGAGAGTTTTTACCATGCAGCTATAAATGATGCAGAGCAGTCAGTCTGCATCAAAACTAGAAAAGTAATTATTTTCCACTGATCATTTTACAACTTACATCAGTGTCTTTCCAGGAGGCACTGTATATTTACTTATTTCCAGTTGATGCTCTCTCGAAGCCAGCGTATGTGCGATAGCTCTGGAGCATGTTCTGAACCAGGTGTTAGCCCATGAGTCCACCGGCAATCTCTCACAAAACAGATTTCCTCCCTTAGACGTGACAATGTGTAGTTGTTTTTAACATTCTATTTGATGACAATATTTAAAATTAAAAAACCACAAGGTCAGGCCTGTCTTAGGTTTACACGCATCTCCAAAAAGGAAACAGGGAGTATGAACAAATAAATGCACAGAGATATATACAGGCACATATATTCTGACTTTAATCTTGTTTGAACAATATAGCCAAATACAATGCTGCTGTCCTTAGTGTAACTCAAAATCCAGCCTACAACCTATGATGAATTTTATATATTTATTTAATTGCTACTTCCTTTTTATATCACTGAATACCTCTTTAATTTATTCATTCCTCCCAAGATAAATCTGTTATAGAGAACTTTATACACAGTCTTTACATAAAATGAAAGTTTACTTATCTAAATCCAAAATTGCCATTTTTAGCACCTTTTAATATCCTAGTGATTTTTTACCTGTTCAACTGCAAATTTTATATATTTACAATTTTCATTTTGATGCTAACAAAGAACATCATTAATATGAACCTAGGAACATGTTATTACAATGGAAAAGGGTACAGACCAATAAAAGCTGTCATTCCTTACGCCAAAACTCTGCCTTAGGAAGGTTAACTATCATATTCTACTGCACGTGACGTGTAGTGTTATAATGAAAGTGCCTCAGTACTAGAGGATTAGAGTACTGTATACAGCTCTAGCAAACAGAATGAATAATTGAAATCCAGTGCTTTTATGCTTCACTGAAAAAACCCAATATTTCATGGCACATAAAGTTATTCAGCTTATTTGCATTAAGGTTGAATGATCACCACTGACCAAAACAGAAGCGGTGATGGTACCTTGATGTAAGTGGTGAAGAACATTCATAAATATTCTTAGGAAGCAAGATGTACCTGCATTTAATCAGTACTTATTAAAATTTTATTCCCTATAGTTATTCAACAGGATCTGTGGTATAAAAACATAATTACAAAAATCAGATTTGAGCTCATTTGACAACAGAAGGGTTTTATGGTGACCTATCTCCGAATGTTCCTATTTGTAATTAAATGCAGCGATCAGCAGTAAGGATTTTGAAGCTGTTTTAGTAGTTCCGCTATTCTGCTTAACATGTGGCACCCGTAATAATTAAAATGATACTAACACATGCACAATTTTATGGCCCTTATGGTGCAACCCATTATGCCAAATAAGGGCCTCTGTTTTCACAGCATACTGCACATGGTCTCATTACACCCACTTTTCTTTTCCTGTCTTCACACTAACAACTGTTAAAGTGAATCAACACACGAAACGTACTATAACAGCTTAGTGTTTATGATATGTGTGCTGTTAGTCAGTGAACAGGAAAATCTAAACATTTACTGTTTATGTAAAGAATAGCGTTAGTGTTAGCGAATTGCTTGGGTCTGCTTACTTTATTATCTAGATCACAAACATAATGACGGGTGTCAATGGTACCTATATTTTCCCTTTGCTTTGCTCTCCCGTGTAGATGTCTATAAGAATTAGAGGAACTTCACATTTGCAGTTCTTGAAATGTTTTCTGTTAAGTAGTTTTCCTTTTCTGCATTAAAGTGGGAGAAAAATATTTCTATCATAAACTCCCACCATAAAAAAATATTTCCATAAATTTTCTCTTCCTCTTCAACATATTGCGCTTGGACCAGTTTGGTTTATCCAAGGTGTTAGAAAGTTACACAATTTTCCTGCAGCACCTCAGGAAATTCTACAAGAAACTGGGAATTCTAGATTAGTGCTTTTTTATCATGAATAATTTTGCAATTACGCAGCTACTCAAAGACCTCCTACACTCATTTTACAGTCATCAGTTCGGAATGACTTTCACTCTCTTGGTCTGGGATCCATTCCAAGGGAAGTCCCATAGGTGGGACACCAATGGATTGGACTAAATCTATCCTCTGCATTTCATATTACAGCTTTGTGTGAACATTAGTTGAAAGTTCATATAAAGAGTAACAACCTGTCCTTTCATTTTCCCCCCTTTTCCCCTGTGGACTGCCACTTAATCCTAACAGTTTCAGGAATTTACTGTGTTATCAGTGGTAAGGGGAAACTAAAGCCCCTGAATGCGAACGGCAGAACAACTCCGTTGATTTCAAAGACATAAAGTGAAAATCATCACAAAATTACAGTGCTTGGGCTCCAGATATGACAAAAATAGAGAAATCAACCAGAAAACACTGAAGTGTGTAATATATAGGGGCCATATGCACATTAAAGTGCAGCTTTTAAAAAAGTACATCTGGAACCACGAGACGTCGAACAGCAGCAGCAGTGCCGTAATGCAGGAAAACGGAGCAAAAGCCAGCACTGGGCTACTTTCACTGTTGTCTTCATGCCCACTGGCGAGTGATGCCGCGCAGAAAACTTGCATTTTTCCTCTCTGCGGATTCAGGAGGAGGACGTGACGGGGGGAGGTGCAATGGAGAGGACCAAGGCAAAGAAGGACGATGTCTGTAATGTTGTAACAACTTCTCCTTGGCCTGTTCTGAAACAACCTCGCTAAAAAAAAAACCCCAAACAACAAACACCACAACCAAAACACTCAAATCACTGATATTAAAAAAGACTATAAAAAAAAGCACCTGATAATTACCTTCTGTCTGAACTTCAGGAAAGTTGAGTTCCACGATCCCTTTTTCTTTGATTAAAATGAATGTTTGTGATCAGCATTACTATTTACTACCCCATGATCAAAAACAAATAACCCACTTTGTTTGTTTCTTACTGCAAATGAATTAAATTAGACGCCATTAGGAGCACTAGCTGTTTATATCCTTGTTTCAGCAGTGGTAGTATTTGAAGTTTCCTGCGGTAAGTTCATTACTCGTATTTTGTCCAGAATTAGTGAAGCGTGCTGAAAATTGCTAATGACAGATGTTTCTCCACTCTGTCACACTTCTTGTATCATTTGATTTGGAAAGCAACATACGGTGTTCTGCTCTATCAGTATGTCACAGACTGTCTGTAAACAGCTGGTCATAACTCAGTTCAGTGAAAACCATTACTTTCCAATGAAGTGCTGGACACCCTCCAAATTGCATTTTGGCATGGCCTGAGCTGCATAATGCACAAAGTTCTTCTGTTCTGAGGTTACCTAAGGAAGGATTTTTCTCCTCCTTCCACTTGTTTATTGTGTTTCAGGAAACAAAATATCTTTTAAAATGGTTAGATAAAGGATGAACAGCAACAGGAGATAAAAATGCTTTTTCTTCTCTCAGGAACCCATAAAAGCTGTGACTGGTGCTGTGCTAAAAGGAAAAAAAAAAGTAACCCTACCTCGCCATTTCTGTTTGTGCCTCAGGTTGAATGGGGTGTATTATCAGGGTCAGGGCACACAAGATGATGACAGATTGAAATGTCTCCTATCAAATAGTTGTGGCATTCTAACATTGCTATGACTATGGGGCTATTCCACAGCTCCTAATCACAATGAATCCTATTAAAAACATCTCCCTGCGGTTTATGTGTTGGTCAGATGCGAAGAAATCCATTTCACTTATGCATGTGAGAAGCACAAAATACAGAGGGCAGATTTAATGCCACGCACATGGGGATATAAGGTACGATTTGCTGTTTCTTTCTCACAAAACCACTGCCTTGGTTGTTCTATGATATGTTATTAGCACATATTTAACTGAATATGTATCATACTTTTCTTGAATACCAGTATCCATTTCTGTGACATAGAGAGTCTGGCATAGATATGTTACGTATAATGTAAGTATAAAGCATTTAGACAGCATGTTTTAATAACTGTATTTAATTGACAATGATTACCACTTGTATTATATTTAAATGAAATCTTTGCTTAGCTGCTCTTGGTTTAGAGTATGACAGTAGGAAAAGGCATCAAAGCCACCTGTAATCCCTGGAGACTTATGCAATGCTTGTACATTATGAAGTGAAAAGCATCTTTCCAACTACTATAAAAGGATGATTTTCACATTTAAATTTAGGGCAATAGAACAAACATTTGCAATCAAGAATCATGAAAGCCAAAGATCCCAGTGGAAAGGGGTAGAGATAGATCTCATGTCAAGGTATCCAACTATTCCTGCAGGTTAGCATCAGAAAAGATTGGGAAAAAAACAGCATTACTAAATAAAGTTGGATTTTCTAACGTTAGATAAGATAGCATTCTGGCCTACCATCAGATGCTATCAAAAGTTGTCCTTGAAGAGAAACCCACTGATAAAAAAAGAGGTCTCATATGGAGAAATAAATTTTCCAGAGTATTAAGCCACTGAGAAAAAAATTACGTCTCAGTGCCTCTTTTATTCCTTTGAAATGCATCGATCTATAGGAATAACAAACCCATTACACTAGGTAAATTTTGATTTTTTTTTTTTCCTTTTTTTACATGTCGAACACTGATGAACAGTTGGGCTTTAGAGAAATATAGTCTTACAGAAAGTGTTCAGCTGAGTTTTGTTGAAGAGGATGCAGCTTCTCTTTTGGTGTAGGACTCTTACTGAGCTTGGAGTATAAGCCCGCTTAGAAGATCTGAAGGAATCTACAATGAGAAAAAAGAAAGTCACAAAAGTCTCTCGCCCATTTTTATACCTGTACTACATTACTTCTGCAGAGAAACCATGCAAAATGTTTCACAGGCCAGTACAAAAATACAGCCCCTGCCCTTAAGAATTTATTATCTCAACAAAATAGGTAGCATAGGAAGAAAAAGGTCATACAGCAACAACACAAAAACCAGACCAGTTGAGTTTTGCCATGTGTTAACACAATGACTTCTGCGTAAGCTACTGGCATCTGTTGATTTAAAGAAAAAGTTTTCTAATTACTATTTAATTGAACTCAGTAAGCAGACAGGCAAATCTACATTGTCAAGATTTAAAGCAAATAAATTCCTTTTCCCTTGTCAATAAGTGGGTACCTGTTGTTCATCATTACACATGCTGTCTAGAACAGGATTATTCACTCCTACAGTTTTTACCTTATCAGAAAATGTCAGAGGTTTTTCATTTGGCTTGGTATCCCATCCCACACAATAGGTCAGACATATCCTTTAGCTTATGTTATAAGTTATAACTTATAACTTATGTTGTATAATGAAATCTAATTAAGCAACTTCACTTTATTTTACAGCTATTTTCCTGTTAATTTTGCGACTGTGACCTCTGGCCCAAGCAAACTGCTGTAACATTTGTAATCCAAAACCGTTGTAATTTGTGTTCATCTCTTCCATCAAAAATAATTAGTCATATAGCTTTGTGAAGTTTTCACCAAACTTGAGCTTTGGATAAAATATTTAATTGTGTTTTTTGAACTGCAGTGAGCTTGTTTCAGTGTAGAAGTTCAGTTTTATCTATAGAAAAAGGCTCAACATTCACAAAATAGAAGAGGAGAAGATGCTGCAAACTCTTTCTTATGCTCAGCCCCCAGTGTGCACCAGTCAGAAGCATAAATTCATTCAGTGGTAAGAAGTAACTACCGATTATGGCAGACTTACCTGTTTGTGCAAATGAAACCAAAACTGAGCATGAACACCCAACTGAAGGTCTCTTAATGCGTTACCGAACCATCCCCTAGTCTGTCCACTTAACTGTTCCTTGGATTTCTGGCATTGTCCCACTTATTTAACCCTCTGGGAACAATCATGTTCTCTGAGAGTACTGAAGAGATATCATTCAATGGCAGTAAATACGAAAGTACCTGGTGACCGAGCTGTCAAACCATTGCCTGAGATCTCAGCAGCTCTCTCTTGCACGCTACCTCTTAGCTTGACTAAAATAACCTCCAATGCTACAGTATCACTGAGTCTCCATAAGTTTTGATCTAACTAGGCTGAACACATTTAGGTAGCCAGTACTATACATTACTGGGCTGAGTTTCAAGTTCTTTGTTCACCATATGGAGGCAATCATAACAAGACACAAAAGCATGCAGAGTAAGGGGGGGGCTGTCTCATATCTCCAATAAAATTTTGCCAAAGTGTGTCAATCTCAGCACAAGTTGCAAAGACACATAAAAAGGAAACATATTCATGAGTGCACCACAACAAGGCAAAGCTCGGATGATGTTGATACCAAAACAGAGGTCTTTGTTGGGTCTGTTGATCAAAGCAAGATTCTATAACAGATTGGCTTTGTGAAAATGGAAATAACCAGTCAAAGTAAATTTCAAAATAGATACTGGAGCTAAATACATTATCATCATTCTAAGCACATGCAAAATTAAGATTGACCTCCCAGTACTAAAAGCAAAAACCAAGTTTTCCTCATAAAACAATCACAAAAAGTAGACAGGGCATAGAAAGTACAAACTCATACTGGCACAAGATAGCTGTTGAAAGATGTAAGATGAAGGAAGTGGTATAACTGTCTACAAAACAGTGTTCAAAAGCTATTCTTACAGAATCTGACGAGGCAGTTAGCAATCTGGGAGGCTCTAAGAATATAATGTATCACAGTTGCAGAGATTTCAGTGTGCCATCAAAATGCTTGCTCTGTTAGTACTAGGAGATAGAGTCTGAACTTGAGTGAATGATAAAGTGAGAAGTTACTGGGCACATTCACACATCAATTGGCTGGAGTAGTAGTTATGTTGCCATAACAAAGCCAACAGTTAAAGATTGTCAAAATCTATAAGATTCCAACAGGATTATCAAATATTATCATTAGCCAATAATGACAGCTGATATGGAGTAGACCCTGACACTCAAAAATATTGTGATTTCCAAATGCAAGCCATAAGTAGTACACACTGAGGAAAAGTCACCAAACTGAGCAACTTCCCATGCCTTCCTGGTACCTGCCTACACAGGCGACTTATTTTCAGACTTGTACCAGTCTTGAAGGTCACAGTCTTACAGAGGTAGATTAAGGAAGTTTTAACATTTCTTATTTTAAGTCTTAATTTCTTGGTTTTCATCTGTGTTGTAAGCAAGCATTCATAACCCAGAATACGACATACCCATAATCTCTGTAAAAATGTCCCTTCCTCTGAAAATGTACAAGCTTAAATTTTTAGCAACACAATAAGGGGATGCTTGCAATGGTTTAATACAGAAAAGAAAGTCATTTTGGATTTGTCATGTCTTTGGAAGTTTTGATTGGCCAAGTCATGCACATATTTGATCCAATGTTGTGATTCAAACCAACTTTTTGAATGCCGGACATTTGCCATTCAGCACTGTAATATGTATCGAAGTGGGGGAAAAAAAATCTTCAAGAGGAGACTGATGCAAAACAAGAAGTCCAAGAACAATCAAAAAAATGACATATGTATATTAGCTCATATTTATGAAGCATGTCTAACTATGAAAGCTGAAGAAGATTTTGACCTAACCTTGCATTTATATTAGGAGAACAAACCACATATGACAGATTCTACTCATGTTATTTAATGCTCTAGGGGAAAACTTAGATACCGTGGCACTGGGTTTGGTAAAGAACCTGAACAGACTAGAGCAGCTTTGAAAGACATTCAAATTGCTTCTACCATAATCCATAAGCATAGATTTTTATGCAGTAGCAGATTCAGCATATCTTAATCACCCTGTGAATGTGGGCATTACCAAAAAAACCCCAAAAGATGAACAGCACATGGCAGGGATCTGATTGCTTTACTACAGTAGGAATGTACATATCCTTCTTACCCGCCCCTCCTGGGATTTTGACATGGTCCATTATGAGGAGGTCAGATGCATGAAATTCTCAGGTAGGATTTTCTCTTGTCATTATGGCATTGTCTGAAACATGCAATACTTTTTTCTTATTATAAAATACTGGTGCATTTTCCCATAAATCTTTGTATGTTTTATTTAAAAACTGTCAAATGGTACTTGGCTCAAGAAAGGAACGGTAACTCCTTTGATAGTAACCCCTACTCAGCACATCAGGTTTTATCCCTGAATACCCTACATTTTTAAAGAGTAATGAAAGAATTCGATATCACTCGTGGAAGACAACATGCTGAAAAATATGTCAGCAAATTTTTATTTTTGCCCACAAACTGAATGAGTTCTCTTATTCCTCCTTACATTACAGAATACCGTTTCAAGGGCGATTGCATTAGGCTGTTTCATTCCCTCCTTAATTACTGTTCCATATAGTTATAAATAGCAGACAGAAGGTGAGCGGAAAATGACAAAACAAGTTTATTCTGAAGTCAAACATAAAAGACTACAGGCTAAATATGTACAGGGAATTACACAAACAAGTGTTGAACTATATACACATGTTATAACAGAAGGAAAGACATTTCATACATGCAAGGAAAATCTTCCCAAAATAACTTCAGCAAAAATGCCTACGTATTCTTATCTAAACTAATGATCTAAGGGGCCTCAGCAGTAGCTTTCTCTGGAGACTAACATCTTCCTGAAGGTAGTCTTTTGGTGGCTTTCCAGGATCTAGAGGGTTTCCAGCAAGCTTCTCTTCTAATCTCTCCTCTCAGTCCTTTTAGCAGCCCTATAGCGCCCAGGTGTCGGTACCCAGGTACGGCTGTCTCATCTCTAGGTATGCAGGCAATACCTATGAGTTTGCCAAGTTGCCCTGGATCCTGCCTCAGAGCAACGAGTTGTACTAGCTGGTCCCTTCAGGCACCTTTCAGGCCCGTGTTTCAATTATTCCATTGTCCCTTGTAGAAGATGATCCAAATTCATTTCAACTCAGTGAGTCACAGCAATCAACCAACCTTTTAGGCTGGATTCCTGATACAAAATAAATGCTACAAGACTTGGACTATCAGATACAATGATGCATTGAATCTGCCATCATCAGTTTCCATAGAGATGCCATATGGATGTCTCCTCAGGTTCGTCGGTCCCCAGCTAGAGCGACATTCACATCGCAGAAACAAAACTGTACTAAATCTGTGCCTCGTCTACACATACAAAGCAAAGTTGGTAGGATCATTTAGCATTTGCTTTCTTTTGTTCAAGAGTGGAAGACCTGCACTGAGTTTTGACTATAGTCCAAAATACTTTAAAAAAAAAATCATGAACTAGCAGTACTATGCACCACTCAAAAACTGAATCCAGAAAACCCATCGATTCATTTTACATGAACTATTAAGTTTGTGAAATGCCGTCTCTAAGGCACAAAATAAAATTACAGAAGATTGCTTGAATAGGAATCAGTCAGTGATGCTCTACGCTTAGACAGCCTTTGCAATGACATATCTGGACTCAGTTCCTACATTTGAATCCTCTTTCCAGATGTGATTCTGCTAGATGGTTGGAATAGGACCACATCCAACCATCTGGATTAGACACGTCCGATATCTTACCTGATGAAGTTTTCAGAAAAAGGAGTCCGAAAGAGTTTCAGAAAATGCAGCAGAATATTTTGCTGTGAGCAAAGTGGGAATATATTATTTTAAGGAAAGTTTATTTTTAAACTCTGTCAGATTTGGAGCTGGAGCTAGAGCTAGTTTATGCCTTAAAGCATGAGTTTTATCTCTCAAAAAAAGTGCTTATGTGCCTAATATAACTATGACTGTTCATAAAATCCTAAACTCTTACACTTACTAATATCCTGCACTTTTGTAATATCCTGCACATAGCTGAGCTGTGAGTGATGCAGAAAAGTCCCTTATGCCACATTTAAATGCATCACTTCTCAGATTTGTTAAATATCTCTTTTGCTGTTATGAAGAAAGGAAAATGTGAATGTCTGGTTCACCTTCTCTTAACCATTCATGACTTACAGATATCTAACATTTTTCCTTCCATTCACCTTCTCTTAACAAACCCAGGCTTTCCTTCTCTTGTCAGACAGAAGTTTGACATATATCTAATCGTTTTCCTCATTTATCCCAAGACCTTATATTTGTCTCTTAGATCTTTTTTTGTAATAAGGTCTATCCACTACCTTCGTGGTAAGGTGCATCAAGTGATATATATTTATATGTGGTTTTACAATGTTTCCTCTTTTTTCTCTTACGATTATTTATATGTGCCACCATTTTCTTTTGCTATAATAGTATAACAATATCACACATCAAAGAGAAATTGTCATTAATCTGTTACAATTTGAGTCTGGATATGCAAATTATAATTCTTATTATTCTTTGCAGTATATATGACTTCACATTTATCAACACTTAGTTCTATTAGTTTAAAATCAGTATTTTTCGTAACTCTTCTCAGATTAATCTATACTTGATTACTTGTCTATAATTGATCAATCCAAATACCGTCATACTACTTACAAAGCATGCCACTTACTCTCCAAATCTTGCCACAGGACTGAAAGTAGATCTGACCTAGGCATGGGATGAAGCCCAAGGGAAAAAAGCAATTCATATCATAAAAGCTGGCATATTAATGTCTGCCCTTGAAGGTGCCACAGCTTGCCAGACAGCTTTAATTCTGACATTCAAAATTCTACTTTGCAATGTTAATAAAATTCTTTTAACTCAGGGGGATTTTTTTGGAGCGTTTCCAAGCAACCCCCCCTCAAAAAAATATCTGAAGCAAATGCCGCGATGTGCTTTCAGACTGGCTGCCAACTGGATCCTAAGAAGGGTTGCAGTCTCCGGACCAGTGTACAAACCTCCATCTCACCAGCTAACGATGGACGTGAGAACAACAACATCTTCTCTCAAGCGCACGAACACGGGGATGACACACTAACAGGGGACCAGGTACTTCCCCTACTAGTGCCACAGATTTTTGCTTATAGAACAAACATGACGACACTCAGGAACTCTACTCCAAACACGAAAAGGGAACTCTAATGGGAGCTGCCTCTTTCAATTTCTTTTTTTTTGAAAATGTTGATTCACCATTTGGCAACCATTAGATGCAAATAAATATGCTCTAAAGGAGCTTTTACAATAAATTGGAATTTCTTTTCAGAACAATATACTATACACAGTGAAAGCAATTACATTTTTTGATGTACATGTATTCTCCTTATTTTTATTTTATTACGAAACACTATGTTAAACCACCTTTCCTATTTACTAGATTGTGTCTTTACTTCACATTTGTGCCAGACTGTTTTTGGGTGGATATCAAAATTCAATTAACAATGCAGAAAATTAACATTGCAGATTTATAGTAGTTAAATAAAATTATTTCAAATATGCTGGATAAAAATATCAATACTAACATGCATTTCAAAATGACTGATTTATTATAAAAAGGCTTGATGATCTGTAGTTAGAAAGTCCTACAAGATAAGAGAACTAACTGTTCTTAGACCCTCAAACCTATTTTTTAATTCAGACTAAAAAGGGGAAAAACCCCCCAACATTTCCTAAAATTACTTTTATTAAATTTTCAGATCCCAAATAGTTTCTTAGGTTCCATTCAATTATATAAGGACTTAAAGAAAAAAAACCCCACAACTACACTGAAGTCAAATTAGCACAGTCTCCAAAAAAGGGTACAGCTCTCCAAAGTAGGCAATTTTTTCCACTTTCTTCTCAGACACTGAACTAATGATTTCTCCCGGTTTAGCAATCTGACTTACTTTAAATACGTGCCGTTTAAGTTTTACTCATCGTAAGTTATTTAAATAGATTACTGGAAGTTATGTCTAAACATATGCTGCCATAGTTTCAAGTTTAAGTTTTAATATGTTTACATTTAAAAGGAGAGATGTATGCAAAAGACAGTCAAATTGCAGTAAAACATACATCTTAAATGAATGATTAATTTATTCTGCTTCATCGTCAGCAGTTATGACACAGACTTGCAATCAATAGTGCATGCACAGTGATGTATGGAGAGACCTGTACCAAGACACATTGTGCAGGGTGGCCTCAGTCATATATCACCTTCCCTAATGAAAATCTAGACACTAAAAATATTCTAGCTAACATACTCAGCTTAAGACGATATCTAGTTTACAGATCCGCTCAGTTAGTTCAGTAAAAGATTAGTTATTTGTCTAGGTTTCACTTTAAGATCAAAGAGAATGATTAAAAACAAAGCCAGCTTGCCAGCTTTTTAAAAGGTCTTGGGAACTATTATCTGAGAAATAGTTACCAATACTGTCAACTCCTAAATTAAATGATTTTATGATGTTTCGTTTCAGGACAGAGTAGTTACTTTTTCAAAAACCCGAGCGTAATACAGACTTCTTACTTAGAACATTGTTTTAATGTACAAAAGCGCTCAGAAAGTAAATACCAAGTCTGAAAAAGAAACTAGGACAGAAACACAGAAAACATATTATTCACTTTACCAGTAGGTGATTTGTCCTCATTTATTCTCTTCCAAGCCCACAATATTAAAAAGAAACAGCAGAAATCAAATGTGTCCTAAGAAAGGCAGTTTGAAGGACAAATAACAAGGTGTGGCTTCTGTTGGAATGAAAAATAATTTTATTATTTGCAATGAAGGATGATCACATTATAAAAGTGCTATATATAGAGTCCCCAGAACTAAATAACCACATTTAGAAAACAAAGGTTAACCTATGGAAGTTTATTCCATGGTTGCTCAGTACAAGGTATCCCACTGCACAGTATAGATGATTTAGCACATAACACCACGGCCTAAGGAGAGAACTTTCTTTGCTGCGAAGGCAAGCACCATGCGTGTGTCACCTTTTGGGCCGAGCATGCTAAAAGCAAATCACAATCGCTGTCTCATGATGCTTCTCAGTAGCTGTTGAAAATAGAAATTTCAACCACTAGCAAAATGCCATAGCAGTGTAAGGCAGAATGGTCTTGGAAACACCACGAAATGTGAATGCAAGAAATCAAGGGTTTGCTTTTCTGCTTCCTCCAAAATGTGGTTCCTCAGCAGCTGCACATCTCACCTTGGTATCATACAGTTATACTGATTTGGTACCTACAATCACAGCAAGGGAAGTACGAGTGAGTCTGCAGCCCAAAACCTGCCTGCTGCAAAATGGGAGGGGAGAGGGTAGCAAATCAGTGCGCTTTATTCCCTTTTAAGAATTGCAATGGCCTGAATTTGAAACAGAAATTTACCTCTCCTTTCCAAATGGTCTATTAACATATCTTTTAGCAAATAGCTGTCAGTATCTGGCAAATAATTGTCCTGCCAACCCATCCATTATGGCAGTGAATGCTCAGCCTCTTGTACAATGAAATCCCTTTTCTGTTTGGGCAGGTAGGAACATCAAGGTGATTTGAACTGTTTCTTTCCCTCAGATGACATCGAAGGTAAGAAGACCTCATCTCTACTCATTACCATGGTACTTTCCTGCCTGACCAAGAACCAGGCAATGCTAACTTTACCCGTGGAAAACAAAGCGCACTTCTCTCCAAGGATGCCGCACTCGGCACCTGGAGGACACGTCCCACCCGTTCCTGCAGGAGCCCCTGGAGCCTGGGCCACATAACACAGAGCACACTGACACGGCGATGGGATGCTCAGGGCTGGGTCCCTGCTCTGGCAGACCAAAACTAGCCAGCCAAAAGCCAGCCCTGCCTGGTTATTGCCTAGCTATGTCTTCGGCAGGGATTAAGGGGCTGGGCACAGCACTGCACAGACACAACCGGGCTGCTCCCACTGGTGTACATAGTGCCAGCGCAGGCACTTCTCTACCTTCCTAGGCCAGACTTTCAGGTAGCTAAAACCAGCCTGGCATGTTTACTGAGGCAAAATATATGTACTGTAATGCCCTGTGGTGTCATTATCCAGAAAATGAAGGTACCACTTCAGAGACAAGGTCGACATGGAGAGCATAAAAAAGCTTTGTGGTGACTCGAAGGAGAGACACTCAAGGGATGCTGAGCAATGTTAAGCAGAAGAGGCAACAAAAGCTTAACTTTTGCTCTCCTGAAAGCAAATGAGCATCATTTCTAGTACCCCATGGAACTATTTTCTCATGCCTTGCATTCGACATATGGCCCAGAGAGATGCTGTGCTCCCGCAGTGCACATGGAGTCAAGGACAGCCCTGGATGCTCAGCAACACTTAGCACCCAGCTCACTGCAGCTCGCATGTTGAGGTCCTGGCAAGCTGAGAAAAATCTTGAGAGAAAGCTGTGATCCTAGAATAACAAAAGCAGCATCTTCTAGGACATCTCTATACCATGGAAAAGGGAGTGGCACAGATACCCCTCACCCTGCAAAACCCCGAGTAAACCCATATGACATAGCGGAGCTAAGCAAACGTATCAGCCTATGTCCAAGCGAAATTTAGTTATGTTTGTGCAGCTCTGCGCCCAAACCATGAAGCCCTGCCTCCCAGCATGACCAGATGGCTGAGAGTAGTCTGCAACCACCAAAGCCTTTACACACACTTGTTTTAATCATGCTGATGAGATAAGTTCTCCTCAGATTTTAAAGAGCTTCAAATTTGTCTATATTTCCTGTATCTGCCACTTATCTTTTCACAAGACTATTCCCCCATGCCCTCCAAGGGCTAAATCCATTAAAATATGCAGATGGATTGAACGGATTCTCTGATATTTTATTTTCAAGGAGACTGCAATCCCAGGTCACCCTGTAGCCATGGATATTCTAGGTTACTGGTGAGCACAGTTTTATGTGATAATGAAGATACCTCTGTTTGTCCAGAGATGCTCTCAAATAATGGAAATCAACACAGATCCTCATTCAATAGAATAGAAATTGTCACCGTTTTGCTGTGCTTCCGCCAGAGCAACATATGGTAGCACAGCTGACAAATATAATCTTTTCCTTTTTTTTTTTTCCATTTCACATGCACATTTCATTTTGCAGAATACTAAGACTTTACATAAATTGTCTGTTAACCCCTTGCAGTCACAGCATTCGCTGCTTGGGCTGCCTTGAGCTCTTGAATACCTGAAAGCTGGAGTTAAAACGCGGTCAAACAGTCAGGGAACGGTTTAGGCCCTCAGCATATAGCCTACTTCCACCTTTCACAAGGACAATCTGCTCTTTTTTACCTTCTCCCCTACCGAAACTTTCTTTTTAAGCAGAAACAGTGTACTCTAGCTATATTAAAGCTTACTGATATAGTGAATTGATACTCAATTATCTTGCTGCTTCTTTAGGTGTTTTTCAATGCCATAAGCCAAGTCACAGATGCCCAGGGACTTTACATTGATCTGACTCGTTTACACTGGTTGTACCAATTTGACTGTATAAAACTGAACTGTGTCCACTTTGCAACACCAGTTTAAGATACTTTATTTGTTAATCATTATATCCACACCCAGATCAGCTTCTTCCCATTCTGGGCAGATAGTCCCCGGTGCAATAACCTTCTTGGTGCCTGGTGGGCGTTCTGCAGCGGGATGCCCGCAAAGAGTCCTGCTCCTGGAGAAGCCTCGTGAGCTTCCCTGTCTCTTCACCGGAGTTGATTTGTATGTTTTACTCACACCAGTTTTCAACTCTTGTCCAGCCATGCAGGTGACAATTCATCCAGCTCGTAATTCTCGGAGATACAAGGCTCGAGTTCACTCCAGCTCGAGGAGGGGAGGGAGGTGTCTTTGCTTTTTCATAGGGCTTTTTGGCTCCCAGTAATAAGACTCAGGGCTGCAGAGGGCACACAGAGGGGGTATTCACACTGTCTCACTGTAAGTAGTAACTTGGTTGTGTAAATTAGCCTAAGCTAATTTACTCCCACTCTGAATCACCCTCTGGAGGATCCTTTCTCTCTCCACTGAACATATAGGGAACCCAGAGAAACTAGTCCCCAATTTCTGTATTGTACAAAGAGCCTAAAGCTGAGCAAAATGAATGCCATCTAACGAGGATGGCTCCATTCAGAAACAGCAGTTGTGTATGGGGTCTGACAGAGAGGACTCTGAAATGGGCCGGTGTGACTGTAAAGCAGAGAAGCTGACTGTAAGGTAAAGCTGGGTTTTGTTCCAAGGAGGATTATTTACAAAGAATAAAGCTTCTCATCTGTTTGGTTTAAAATCAGATTGGCCCCAATTGTAATTGGCTTCCTTGGTATATCTTTGCATATATACCCAATGTAATGTCTTGACACGGATAAGGCATAAATTATAGCTCTGACCACTTCTTAAACACATTTGCCTCCAATTTGTGAGCAGAAAAGAAAAACCCGCTTTTCACAAATGTCATTTGCTTCCTGACAGTTTGCAAAAGCATACTCCAACAAACAGTTGCTTTTAAAGACTGAGAGCACCTGCACAAGCTAAAAGGGAAGAGTGGGGGTTGAATCACAAACTTCTGACACACATGCTAAATATTCCACAATTCAAGACTAATGCCACACACTTCAAAGCTGCTAATCTGAAGTGCAACAAAGCATTATGAAGGAAAGTCTACATAGGCTAAACCCAAGAGTTCAATACAACTTAACCACTCTTCCAGATTAAGACGTGCTTTCCCCAAAAGTTCAGTATTAGCCACCAGCATCAGCAGCACATCAAACTAGATGGGGACCTTCGGGCTGACTCGGTGTGTATGTTCTTATCAAGTGTTGATACTTTGGGATATCCGAAAACCTGAGTTCTCTGTTCATTACCTGGATTTTCAGCTGACTGGAGGTAAGTTTTGCCTAGAGTATGAAGGACTCTGTCACAGTAAAACACAGTCTCGCTAATGGCAATTAACATCAAAATATTAGACACTGTCTGAAGGGGCTGATTTTAATGAAAAAAAAAAAAAATGTTGCCAAAGCCTTTGATTTTCACTCGAATGCGTGTTTTGGAACTTGCCATTTTGTAAACTGACACATCTTGAGCATTTGCTTACTTTTTATGTTGTTCATTTCACAGACTGATACTTTCATATTATATCTAAACAAATTATCAGATCCCATCTCCATGAAAAACTCTATCATATTTTATTACATACTGTAAACAAAACCTTTGGGAGAAAGAGGCACATTATGTCTTTTACAAATCACTGCATTTTTCCAGATGTATGGTATGTTAGAAAACTGACACAAAAGATGTGAATTGAGTTAACGAGCCCTGCTATATTTTCACCAAAAGGGGCTGTTGGTTCATTTGAATAACTTTGACCTTTTCTGTTTACTGCCTTCCTAACAAAAAAAAACAAAACAAAACAAAACAAAACAAAACACACAACAAAAAACCAAACAAAAAAACCAAACCACAAACCCAAACAAAAACAAAACTAAAAAAAAACCCACACAAAAAAATCCACAGCCAATCATTATGATGACCACAAGTCTACTCAGGCACCTTGACAGCTGAATCACCATCTCACATCAAGAGATTTAGCCTTGGGCATCTGGCTGAGCTGACACACATTAGTTGGTCCTTTTTACACATTAAAAGTCTTTACAGTTTTCATATTTTTCCTGTTTTTACACTCTCCAGCTCTACTCTGTTGTAGAAGGAGAAGCTAAGACACATACTGCACAATGAAACCATTAACACCTTGCAATTTTTTATTGTCTTTAAGATAAAACTAGGCACAGGGGGATGCTTAGATTTAAAAAAAAACTGATAAAAGCCTAGAATTGTAAAAATCACCAAAGAGTTTCCTTTTTAGTCACACTGTAGGAAGGAAAAAGGAGAGAAAGGTGAGAGGGAAAAGCTAAAAGGATGTTATGTCCCCCACACTTCGAATTCCCAGGCTTTTGTTGCCTGGTGCTCTAGAAGAATTTTTTTTTCTAATGAGGTGGGAAAAAGGCTTTTGAGACACAGAAAAATTCACACGCGGACCTGATTCAGCAACCTGACTCACTTCACATGGGAATAGTCCCAACTGGTTTCATCTTCTAGTTATGACTTCAGTGATAGCCACTTTAGTTGGTTTACTCATGCAAACAAACATTATTCCAAGTGAGCAGAGACTGTAGACTGGAAATGTCCCCCCCTGAGCTATGGCCAAATGGAAGAGAAAATGGAGGGAGGCTGAAATGTGAGCACTGAAAGGTATTTTTCAAGGCAAAGCTCAAGGGAATTTTTCAATATAGTCAGAAATCTATTTAGCAGTCTCTTTGCATTTTAAAATCGCTGGAAGGAAAATGTCATTTTTCTTAGATTCTACCTCCTTGCCAAGATTTGTATATCAGGAAAAAGAAAGACAAAAACATAGCAGACAGAAATGAATGAAAACCCTAATGCACCAGCTTCATCCGGCCATGTTTCCTCACTGTAATCAGGTTTTTCTGACCTTTGAAAAGCTTTTCCACTAAAACCCACACCAAATCTTTCCTTTTTCTTCAGCTCTATAGTCTTCCCATCCACAGTTATGTCTTTTGCAGTCAAAGCCGGAGACTGCAAGCTGCAAAATGCACTGTGTTTTTGATTAACTGAATTAATTAACAAATATAAATACCAGGCATAAGGCTGGTAAATCTGTTTACCTGTTTTTATTAATTTAGACAGCAGGCAAACTCCATTCTACTTCTTGAGAGTTAATATTTTACATTCAACTCATATGGAATGGTTGCATCTTGGACTCTCTTTAGTACTGGGTATGTATGAGCCAGGCAGTATATACTGGCTTATGGGCCTGGACATATCTGGCAGGAGCAGGAGGCAGAAGGCCAGTTCAGGCATTTTAGACCCTTAGTGCGTCATGAACTTTCCAAGCCAGTGCTGAGGCTGCAGAATCACCTCGGGGTGCATCTCACCCAGGTGGTGGGCTTTGTCTGAGGAACGACTGGCTTTTCTGCTGAGCACAGGGAGGGTCCGAGGAGCAGAGCTCCCATGTGTTTCTGCAACTTTTTAGCCTATGGTGATATCTTAAGTTTTCCTTGAAATGAAGAGGAGGCAAATACATAGTAGTGAGCTTTCCATTACCATTGGAGAGATATCAGTTGCAGAACTGAAAACAGGAGCGAGGAGGCAAAGAGAACAAAACTAGCCACGTGTGCGTTATCACTGCATGGACGTGACAGCCCAGGGTAAGCGGAGTCAGGCTTACATGCTCTCCTTGTACAATGTTGCCGGTTGCTTTAAGATTGTGATTCAAAAAGTCGGAAATAGTCTTGATTCCAGAGGACAATCCGTGTCGATCCCCCTTTCTCACTGAAAAAAAACAACAAGGATGAGGAAGAGAAAATCTGAGACTGCACCAGAGAAGTGTTAGGGCTTGAGTAAAACGTAGCAGGTCGTCTATGCTAGGGCAGGAGGGAGAGCAGTACTCCGCCTACACTCTCATAATCCTGCTGAGTCATACAGGTTTAAAGCTGGCAAATTTCCTCAGTTTTCTGGGGGGGGAAAAAAAAAAAAAGAAAACTTGGTATAAGAAAGTTTTAGATCCATATATCTTCATTTTCAGAAGTATCTTCAAGTACCATTGCTGGAGACTTTGCAGACTCCTAACTGTGCATCAAGGCACTGATCTCAGCGGTCCATAACCCTAACCATGACTCGGAACAAAAGGGTCCAGAGAGCTGTTCTGGGCTATACAATTCAAACGAGGATTTATTGCACCTCTCTATATTACCATCCAATTAGCATATTCATGGCGTGCCCAATGTCTCCCACCAACCAGCTCAGAGGACTTCACAGATCACTGTTCA
This sequence comes from Phoenicopterus ruber ruber, assembly GCA_009819775.1. Lineage (NCBI taxonomy): Eukaryota > Metazoa > Chordata > Aves > Phoenicopteriformes > Phoenicopteridae > Phoenicopterus > Phoenicopterus ruber. Next base: position 131,430,051 of record CM020216.1, read on the forward strand.
ACATAAGCCATCGGAAGATGAACAAATCCTCAACAGAGCTCCTCAAAATTTTCTGATTTTTAGTATTTCAATCACACTTTTTAAATTGATGTTTCTATTTTTAGTGAAAGGTGTGGATAATAAAAAACCCAAACCTTCACAAATTTTCAGAACCAAAGTTCAGCCTGTTCCAGGTTTAACTGTTCCTCTTAGATAAATGGAAAATACTTCCCTAATATAGCATTTCTCAAAACCAACAGTATATTTTGCTTGACAGCATGATCACAAAATTACAAGATACTCAGTCCAGAGCAGGGAGAAACTGTCTTATTTTTCTAGTAAATACTACTGCTATTTTCCAACTTGGTATGATTGCCAGAGAGAGCTTAGGCAAAATAAATATATATAGTGCAAAATAAGCCGTACAGACAGCAGGAGAGAATTTTTCAGACACCACTGGAATCTTATTAAAATATTTAAAGTGAGAAGGCCCAAATTATCAGCCAAACCCAACTACAGGAAATATGTGAGACTTTATGAACAGCTGTGATTGTATGTTTGTAATAACTTTCATCTGTTTCACGTACATCCAGGTTGTTCTTCCCCCCATTTATCACCTCTGCAATACCAAAAAGTCAATCAATGCCCGCGGGTGAAAGCTCTGCAAGCACTGCCTCCTTTCTGCTTCAGCCTCAGCAGGAGCAGCTTCCCCGCCCGGCACTGCAGGGACCGCCACCAAGGGTAATTGAATTTCCATGCCTATTCAGCCCCGGGTCTGCGCGCTGACACTGCCAGCCGCCGGCTCCGGTTTGTCTCTGCAGAGTGCTCACCGCCACGGCATCGCGGGCCGCTACCAGGGGACAACGGGGCGGCCCTCCTGCGGGTAACGCGTCGAGGAATAAGTAGCTTAACCAAGAGAACCAACACGTTGCAGAAAAGCTCTTTGCTAGACATCGTATGAATCCTCATTGGCCATTATTGACTTCAGCTCAGTTTAAGCGTAAAGGATACATCTGAGGGACTACGCATTTATTTACTGCTTTCTATGAATCATTTGCTCCTTTCTGTGTTGGTTGTCCCTGTGCACAAGCACACCTCATTACATTTTCTTTTCTATTTTCACTAACCTGTCGAAAGATAGCCTAGAAATCTAAAAGAGCGCTGTCATCAGGAGAGGCGAGTGATTCACACTCGACTGTGATGTTTAAAGTTTAGGCTGGCAAATACATACTGTAACTGCTAAGGAAAAACATTCAGCACAGATGAAAGGGGATGTCTTTCTTCCCCCTTATCATCATGCCTAAATATCCCCTTTTTGTAAAACAGTTGAGCTGTTAAGTTCTATGCTAAGACACGTACACACTTTGGAAAGGTAATTTGAAAGCGAGTTGAGCCATGACAAATAGGGACAGCTGGCCTAATTGAATCATTTGATCTAAGACAGCTCAACTTGGTTATCCTCACTGCAGCCCACATTGATATTAGCGAGTGAATCATTAGCCATGAAATCATGTCGACTTTCCCGATGCAGCGTTCTTGACATGACAGGGAACGCAGTCTGCCTTTCATTACAGCACCAATGAGTTCTTCAGTCTGTCATGAAGGAAGAAAAAAAAAAAAAAAAGGAAAAAAGAAAAAAAAGTGCCTTGAAAACTTTTAGGCTCAGCGACAGAAAGTAATTTGCTCCTACGTACATCACAGCGCAGCTAAAGGAAAGACCCTTTTGGTGAGGCTCGGGTTACCCGTTAGCCCCAGCCTTGCTCAGCCTCCTGCGGCAGGCACCGTCTGCTGGCGGGCCACTGGGCCACCATTTAATAACGATCTCCTTATTTCCTAGGGCTTATTTCCTTTTCTTGTGTTTGTGCAGATGAGAGAGTCTGCAGTGTCATACGCATTTGTACAGGCTATTTTTTGTGAGTAACTTCTTATGTCATAACTCTTTTGTATATTAATTAATAGCAGGCTAGAGCTGCATCTTTGGCATTTGGACCACAATTTTTGGCTGTTCTAAATGCTAACTGGACTGCTCCTAGTCTAACTCACATTTCATCCATCCTAGCACAAAAATAATCACCAGAGTTATCTCCCAAATATCTCCAAGGTATTTAGGAAGAGATATCACACTTTAAAGTCCTTCCTTGATTTGCAAACTAATGGGCTCATCCAGCTGCCATTGAATGGAATGGAAATTTTCCGTGGGAACAGAGCCAAAGCCAGATCCCAGGCTCTTTTAACAGGCATAGGTGGACGAAATTACCTGATGGTTTAGATCAGATTATTGGTGGCAGGACCAGACAAACACAATTTGGGCAAAACTAGGAGCCTGATGAAATTTGGATAATGTCCAATTAAGGAAGAGAGAAGAAGCAGATTTTTTTTTTTCTTTTTTTTTTTTTTTGCAAGTCAGAGAGAAATGCCAGAACTGGATGGGGACAAGATTCAGACCTTGGAAAAGAGAACTACCATATCTTGCCAATAGTGGTCTAAATAGTATCTCTGTAATCTATCGGGGAAAGCAGGAGAAAAAAAAAATAAACACAGGGGCAGGGGTATTTATAAATCAAAACCAAGCGATCCTAAAGACAAAGCCAAACAAATTGCAAGCCTGACAAGATACCAGGGAGTCTGAAAAGGGCCAAAAAATCTTATTTTCTTTGTGGGGGGTTGATTAATAGGGGAGCTTCTTCCACTTAAAATATGAAAGTTAGGTGCAAAGATTTCTTTTAAAAATCTGTTACCCTCTAACAAGTAGCTATCAGTATGGTAAGCAGGGCTCTTTCCATCCCAACTGTGGAGTTACATTCTATGTCATGAAGGTTGGGAAGCGATCATTATTTACCAGAAGGGGAAAACCTTGCCAGCTTGCCTTCTGGAGAGATGGAAATATAACAGTAGCAAATGGGTAGAAGCTAATCAACATAGAAATGAGATGTACGGAAGGGGCACAGGCTTTTTTCAAAGAAATAAAATAGTGAGAAATTTTCCAGTCATTGACACCAGTGTTTTTCTCCATTTTTGCATTAAAAAACCCCACTTTATCAGGATGGCTACTTGGGTTCAGGGCAGAATTCCTGTTCAGTACAAATCAATGTTAGAGAACCCAATGCTTAGGAAATTCATCTGGCCTAGTTAGCATCCTAACTGCTTGGTTATAATGGAGTAGTAATCCTTAATTGAGCTGTTTTGTGTGAATAACTACATAAATCATAGAGAAGGCAGCTATTTGTCTATTCTGGTGATTAGACTAATCGCCTGGGATGTGGGAAACCTGTGTTCAGGCCTCCCCTGTGCCTGATAAACCATGTTTACACTTCAAATACCGCAAGTATATCCCTGCGGTGTTTCAGAGCGTGCAGGGGGACGGGCGCGTCGGCCCGGGAAGTGTTCCCAGTGCTGGACCTGAATTCGTAAGTCCCGCACAGGCGCTGCGCTGCAGCCGGCAATCCCGGGCTGTGCTCGGCAAATCTCGAGCCAGCTCGGTCCGAGCAGGGATGCCAGAGCTCAGGTATCTGCATGCCGTGTCCCGCTGCATGCGTAAAAGCAAGATCAGCTATAAGGAAAACCAATTCCAAGAGATGTGTGTCTTAAAAGCCTCCAGAAATGGAGCTACCACATTTCCCATATGTAACCCATCCCATGCTTATCCATTCCTCTTGTTAGAAAGATTTATTCACTCCACAGCATGAATCTCAGCTGCGTAACAGCTTGAAGACTGTTGTTATATTTCCCCTCAGTCTTTCAAATCAAGATGAAGACATCCTTTATTTTCCTAGCTACTTGGCAAAGATAGGGCTGAGGTAAGTTTTTAACTCTCAAAGTTATGTATTTTTTAAACAGTTTGTTGTTCTGAGGTAGAAAAAACCCGACATCTATCAGCTAAATTTTTGGAAAGGGATTACTTCTTCACCCTTTGCAAGCCAGGGGTCTAGTGAGATATACTTACCAGTCTCCTGCCATCTCTCATGCTTTCTACCAGCTGATTAACTGATGTGGCATATTTGTTTAGGATGTTAGTTTGTCTGCAAGAAAGGCACAATGATTATATGTAGGTCAGCCCAAATGTGTGTCAATGAAACTTTCATAGCATCATTGTCTTGCATTCAGTATATGTCAACATGCCACAGAAAAGCTGGTTCTGAAAGATTTTATTAGTTCTGAAGTTTTTCATTAGCAGTGTATACGTGCATGTCTGTAAAATATGTCAGATTCTCATATTTCCTAGGGAGAGGAAAACATATATATTTCAGAAATTTCTAGAACAGTCTCAGATGCCTTCTTTAAAACGCCAGGAAAGTGACAGTCACTCTCCTGAGCTCCCCCAAAGCAACCTATGCACAAGCCTTTTACATTTGGAAAGTAGATTCCCTGCCTTTCTAAAACAGAGAACAAGACTATTTTTTCACTTTGGACTGTTCAGATGGTAGTAGGCCTTAAATCCATCAAAAAAAAAAACCCATCACTATTTCCCACTCGGAGCTGCAATACGGTTTTTTAGTGCACGCCGCCAACTGCAAGGAAAAACATTTCTCTGACAACCCTTTCAGACTGGCTGCTGAAGGATCCGGAATTCAGTCTCGCCTGCACGGATCACGTCACTGTCGTCCACATGAAAGCTTTTGTGGGTGCATGAACACATATGTGCACCTTCATAACACAGATGTATCACTCACTGTTGCCAACTCCAAGCATTCAAGCCCCAGTCATAAGACTGGCTAAAAATTAATAAATTTTATGCGTATCTAAATATATGTTTGACTATATTAAGGAAAGGTACTGAGCCTTTTTGCAAATCTGGTCTTTGGAGAGCAACTCCACCAATCCAGCTCAGCCAGCTAAGCTCCCGTTGACTTTTCACCAGTATAGAAGTGGAAAATATACCATGGTAGAGTAGGCTATTCCCTTCATGCATGTACTGCGTAACTTTACTGGTTTCATATTTCTAACGCTTCATAAGATTCAATTTTTTTCTTATTTTCCACCAAAAAAATACTTGAAAAATAACAGGCATTAGTTTTCTGCACCTTTCTGCCCTCCTTTTCTACCAACTTTCTGATTTTTTTAAAAAGCTAATTAAAGAATGTCCTCAACAAATATCATTTTCACAATGCTCTCTCAAAAAATACGTACAGCTTCACTTCCTTGATGCTGACAATCAGGCATAAAACTCAGTGAATTTCAGGGATCTTCTTTAAGAACCTTTCAAAGTTACAGAGATAACATTGGCCCTGATTTCTTCATCTGTCCAATTTCCCCTAACCTGAAGATGTAAGGTTTATTTAGTACTTAAGAAAAGTGAATGTTTGCTGTCTTGGAAGAGTCTGATTTAGTAGCTTGTTTCAGCGTGAACCACAGTAATGTAATGCTTTTATTCACTGATGAATTTGAGCAGTACAGCGTTAATCACTCTCGCTACCGTATGTCACCTGAATAATCAACAAACCCCCGTGATACATGTTCCTAGATCCTGTAGAGTGCCATTTATCACCGACGCAGAGCCCGTTTATTCTTGACATGTCTTATTTGTGCAGAATAAGCAGGGAATTTACTGCATAAATAATGCTAGGTGTGTATCGTTTAAACCAAAATACAAGGGAATCATGTAGAGGTTTGAATCTATTCAGAACGACATATGTCTGAAAGAGGTAGAAAAGGTGGGAAAGTGGAACTTCAGCAGTACTCATAAAAATAGATTTCATTTATTTATAACTTTCAAGAACGTGCTGGTGAACTCCTCTTTAGGATGGATCCTACTACTCATGTAGGTCATCAGATTTCTGATGTTGACAGCCTCAACGGTAGTTCAGAGGAAAGTCTTTCACACAACCAGCCTCAGCTTTTACGGTTTCTTTTTTGTAATGTCACTTGCATATCCTTACCTGAGTGTATAAAGATGGTTTTATTCTTTGCACAGTTTTGAGATGGTGGCAGGACAGTAAAAAAGGCGTCAGACGACAGGATGGGGACTAAGGTGACAGTGACGCTGCTCCCTGCCCCTCTCACTGCCTGGCAGAGCATGTAGATGTACTGCCCTTGCGTTTGCCACGTCTCCACCCTCCTCCAACACAGACCACGGCGGATGCAGGATCTCACGCTGTATGTATGTTGTTTCTTAATCTCCTACTGGGCCTAGGTTCCAGCCTGCAAACTGGTGAAAATCTAGCTCCAAGCTTCTGTCTCCTAAGGATTTAAGATGTCGGTGAAGGATCCTCCCAAGGATTTAATGTGTCAGTCTCTTCTCCCTAGTAACAGATGACAGGACAAGAGGAAATGGCCTCAAGTTGCACCGGGGGAGCTTTAGATTGGATATTCGTAAAAATTTCTTCACCGAAAGGGTCGTCGGGCACCAGAACAGGCTGCCCAGGGAGGTGGTGGAGTCACCGTCCCTGGAGGTATTCAAAAGACCTGTAGATGCGGCACTTAGGGACATGATTTAGTGGTGGACTTGGTAGTGATAGGTTAACGGTTGGACTCAATGATCTTGGAGGTCTCTTCCAACCAAAACGATTCTATGATTCTATGATTCTAAGATTGCATTTCAAGAAGAAATAATCCAAGAGGCAACAGTTTCTGTCTTAATACTGAAAAACAGCAAGAGAGGATTATGAAGCCTATGTGGCAAAGTGGCACAAATCAGGTAAATTTAGCCAGTTTTACATGCGAGACTGAAATCAACCTGTCTGGCAACAGGGAGTATTAAACTATACAAAGGTGACCCATCAGGCACAAAATGGCAAAAGATGGACAAATATTGAAATGACACATTTGTATCACCAAAACATCTCTAAACGATCTGACTCAGGCACTACCATGTATGAGACATAAATGAGATATTTGGTAATCCCTCGGGGACAGTCTAGCAGCTCTAACTCTCACGCTTCTATATGTCAAGTATTTTCTGAGGTGAAAGCTTGTTCAAAATCTCAACCTTACTATGTCTGAATCATGCCGCAAACCTAACGAGATTACTTGCAGTTACTGAAAATGCAGAACTACGGGAACATGACCAGCCTATGAAAGGACAGCACGATACTTCATAGCTCTACTGGAAAAGTCCTTCAAATGGTCTTGAAGAAGTCTTTCTACAAGCTCTGCAGCCCAGCCTGGGACAAAGTAGTTCATCCTGCCACAGATAAACAACTTTATTTAGAAATTTGAGGGCTATTAAACAAGGTGAATTTCCCCAGTGAATCAGCACAAATTTATTAATCCAGGTGTTACTCTAATTGTGATTCATTGGGGATAGGAACTCTGTTCAATGGTCCTCAAACTTACACTTCCATTTAGTGCTGTGCTGCAAACACAGGACTGGGAGCTGCAAACTAGCTGAAAATCCTATAAATTTCCTTATATTTTGCCATTATTTGTACTTAACTGTGTTAGCAATTCTGGTTTTATTTTTATAGTTATAAAGAGGTTGTTTACAGTCAGGTTTGCCTCTCTAATCTCTTGTACCCGCAGTACGATACTTACCATTTTTCCAATCATAAAGCAATACCTCAAAGAAGGAAAATCAACACCCGATCACAAACTAATCCCACTCCACTTGAAAAACACGTTTTCTTTTTCTTCCTTTGCAGTGGAAGACTGTTTAAAAAACCGACCCCTGCTCTAAGTATCTTGCCTATGTTTCCAGCTACATCTTTCTTACCACACTGTTGACTCATTATAATCTTTATCTTCTCCCTTTTAACAGTCTTTTTTTTTTCCCCTCCGCTTCTCTGCCATGCCAGAGGAGATGAACCAAGTGGTCACTTCTTTCAAAACCTTCTTAAAATGCCACTCTACAGCAATGAACCTGCACAAGCACAGCCCACAGACACCATACAGTTCTGGGCAACAGAACATGGTTGCTCAGTGTGACGTTGCTGCCTATTTGTGCAGTGCCAAAGTGATTCAATGTCTTATTTTGCACTTCCCTGAAACTGTGCATGTATAAACAGCAATGATGTTTAAGGAAAAAGTGCATGGATCTACCCCTGCATATGCATACAGAGGTTTAAATTGAATTAACAATAGCGGGGCACATGATGTGCATGACAATTCTGCTCCGTTGGCATCACCTGTAAAATGCTGCACATAGCTACAGCACCATGGAAGTGTCAAGCTATCAACCAGTGGGACACAAGCATTTACCTAACGGGTTGCAAGTATCTGTCTACTGAAGAAACAGATACAGTCACGACAGTGGCCTTTCGGCTGCCCACCGTCCATTTACTCCCTAAGCGCTGTGTATCTATGGGTTTAATTTTGTTTGCTGAAATCATTAAACGGGGAAACATCTGCATCTGGAATGAGTGTGAGGTAAAGAGAGACAGAGATTTAGCACCAGTGTGTTAAGTATAGCGGGCTATCTCATCTTTTAATGCCACCTCTCATTCTACTCGAATCTGTTCAGCATAGCTGTAACTTGCTGCTGGATGTTGAGACTCCACTTCCAGATGTAGAGGGTTTGGCTTTCCAGTCCAATTTCCCCTGGCTCAGCCGGGAAGTTTATTTCGGTATTATACCTGTCACTCTCAATGACTCATCTATATTGCTTAAATGAGCTGTGTAGGAAATTTATTTAGAGTAGAGATATACCTACACAGGTTCAACTCTACAAACAAGGCAAGGAAAACTAGTGCTCTCTGGTGAAATAACCACATGATACTTCAAGGAAGAGATTCCCATATCGATGCACTGAACTCAGTATGCAATAAAGGACCTCCAGCCCTCTGCATTTTCAAGCAGGTTAACACTTTCAGATTATGGTTTTCTTTGTATTTGCTTTAAAGCTGCTATCCCACATTATGAATATAGTGAACTCTATAATTTCACTGCTAGAAACTTGCCCAAAGATATCACTCCTCACCTTATCTCTCCAGTTTACTAGGAAAAAAAAAAGGTTGGTATGAACTATCAGATTGAAACTGGCAGGCTTTTAAAATTTATTATAAATAGCATTTAATGAGGTTCATTTTGGTATCACCAACAAAAAGCAAAAATCATGCAATTGTTTCTTTCCTTTAATGACACCCAAGATTACAAATCATTAGGATTCTGTTGAATACAATGAGGTTTCACTTCTTTTCAGAGGCCAAATACTATTCCATTATATTTTGCTGTAGTGACTGGAGAGTGACTGGAAGTGACCAAAGCACCCAAGCTAGGACAAGAAACACAAAAAGTTCATGAAAACTGTCCACAGCCTCCCGCAAACAAGCGCAGAAGTGCAGCCAGGCACCCACCGTTGGCTCTGAACTTTGCCTAGCGTAGGGTGCCTGCCCAGCCGTACCAGGCAGGTATGGATGAAACAAGAAAAGGGAAGGTCAGGAAAGAAATGGGGAGGAAGCTGCACAGTGTGACAGGAGATCTGTGTTTGAGCAGAGGCTGGTAACCACTCGCCCAAAGCACCTCTGTGGTGGTTGCTGCTGTCTCCGCTCCGTTGGCCACATCTCCTCTTCGCCAGCTGATCGTGGCCTCAGCTGCAAACCGCTTCCTCCGCTTCGTCTCTCATGGTTAGCCAAAAGTCAGGACAGGTTGTGGCGGTGTGCTCCCCCTCGGCTGTCCTCCTGCTTCAGCCATAAACACCTGTGGGGCGCAGATGGCAACAGAGTAGATAAGGCCTTTCTGGAGCCGAGACCCAAATGTCTTGCTGGTATGCAAATATGACTATAGGTCAATCACCTTACTCTATAAGTAGTGGACAGCCCAGGGCCCGTCGAGCTCTCCTGCACGGCAGCGGGCTGCACGCCAGGATCTCCCCTTGAGTAGGGACACCTCTCAAGGTTATTCCTCGAGGCTGAGAGATTCCTTGCCGCAACAGATCCTTGGTAAGTGACTAAGAGCATGCTAAACTTTGAAATCTTAGCTAAATGATGTAAAGGATTGATTGCGCATTTAGACATAAACAGTTGACCAAGTCTGGGACTAGGACTGGACTCAGCCGCCCCTAGACTCCTCACTGAGAAGGAGTTTAGAAAGCAAGGGGGTCCTTTCTGAACCTCGTGACTCAACAGGAGGGTCTCCCTGACAGTTTTGTCTGACCCTGTCCTCTATGCAGTAAATAATCCAGTGTACCTTGCCATCGGAACTTGTTAAACACTGTTGCATTTACCATTGAACCTTGTTAACTCACTGTTTTATGTTAATAAATTATATCGTTGCTTCTCTCTTACGACTGAAGTGCATCACTCCATCCATGACACAGGTAAGAGGGCCTCTCTTACCTCTTGGAAGAGTTTGGTTTTTTGGAAGGATTTAATACCTCCGGTCCAGATTTGCAAAACAGGAAACATTGCACAGAAGTCCAGCCCACAGTCTTAGCCTCACTGACTCCACCGGATTAAAAAAAAATAATAATAATAGCAACAGTAGCTTGTGGTTTGATACATGGTTCCCCAAAGCCTAGAAGGAGGAAGACATTTTCAGAGCAGCTTCCAAGTTCATATGTAAAATTAGAAAGCCAGAGGGCCTCAACAGAGGAAGGAAGAAAAAAATAAGAAAAGGCTATGACAACTGAAAGTAAAATGAGACATAGGATTTATTTATAATGTAAGGTTAACTTCTTAATTAATTTGCTTTCATGCAAATCCTCATTGTAGGTTTTTTTAAAAGTTGGCAATTTCTGCTGTTTGTATTTTTTTTGTACCTGATAGAAGGAAATGAATAGGACTTTGTTTGAGACTACTTTCTAGTCGTATCATTTTATGAAGTTCCAAAGGAGTTTTCTGAGGCTTGAACAGCCCACAAAAGGAGTCAGTCATATGTTCATAGCATACTGCAAGTTGGTCTATAAGTGGAAGTCTAATTGAAATTTCTTTATACAATATTGACTTGTAAAGAAACTGTCATTCAGCCGCTTCCACTTTCCATCATGAAAAAAACTCCCAAAAACTTAGATGCAAAAAATCTCACCCACTTATGCCATTCTCTTAGAGTATAAGTATTAGAAATTAAGGGAAAATTCCCTACTTTTCCTTGTTACATTCCCTGTAATCTTCTGGATAATATGTGAGTGAAGGCATTCGCTTTCATTTTGAACACAAGCCAGAAGCTGTAGCTGGACTCTAATCACACATTCTTGCAAAACTTTAGAAATCTTTCCCTTTTCTCAGTCACATAGTTCACTCCTTTGGAAAGTTATGCTAGTTTAACAACCCTTCACATCACTGCTAAGGATTAATGAGAGATCAAGAGGGGAATGGAAAAATCTGCTTTCCCTTTGACCTAGAGGAAAAAAAAAAGAAGTGGAATAAATTGATCCTGTTTTGAACATTTTTCACCACAGATAAGGTGAAAAGTTTGATGCCACTCTAATTGCTATATCGCTAATGATTCACCATAACACACAAATTTTTTGTTATGCTACTTTAAGCTAAAAAACTTTCCATTTCCTAATCAAACTTACTATCACTGCAGAACCTGAACATCAACAGCCCTATTCAAATCTCAGCCGAATGAGGTTTAACATCCTAAAACTTGAGACCTTCATTAAATGTTAATTTAATGTGTGGGGATTTTTTTTCCAGATTAATTTCAGATTAATTTGCATATAGGCATTTGTGCAGCTCAAGCAGTATCTTTCCTTTCTGTCAGTTCCATCATCTGATGGACAGTGGAAAGAAGAAAATGTATAGAGAAGATGTACAATGATAAAGTAAGTTGAGGAAGATTTAATTACAGACTATTATTACATATTTTGCCCTGGCAAGCATGAAAAGGTAAAAGAGTAACATAAATTTGCTAATGATTAGAGTGATAGAAGATACTGGAACATCTTAGATAAATAAAATGGGCAGTTTGAAATGGCAGAGCAAGGTACGTGACTATTATTAATGCTACTGCACTCGCTGCTGAAGTTTAAAAATGGTTTGACAACATAGTATGCTTTATGCACATCAAATGAATCGAATATTTCTACTAGCACAGTTAAAAATACATAAGAAATTTCAGAAAGTGGGTTTATGGGTGTCTGAGGGAAATCACCACAGATGGGTATGGAAATTCTGAACTGTTGTGAAAATTGCTAACACTTGCAAAACACTAGCTGAAAGAAAACAGAAAAATATTCTTGCTGCTCCCAGCATAATCATTTATTTATTAGGGACATGCCATTTATGTTTGGAACTTTTTCATATGTTTCCAATAGAGTACGTCTACAGGGAGAAGTTAGAATGAAGCAAGTTAGGGCTGAATATATAATATAGTAAGGTTCAGATCCAGAATCTTATTAATTATTTGCTTGGGGCCCCTGTAAATCTGACCTCCATACCATGGTTTGGATTTCCATTGGTAGCAATAAAAACCCAAATTCAGTTATTGGGAGGTTATGTCTGCATCACATGCCTCCTTGCATGTTCGTACAATGCAACCCGTTATATTTCCACCAGGTAGTTAATAGCTAGTCTTCCAGAATTCATTAAGCACTTCATATCCCCGTAAGAGGTAAATGGACCTGTTACCAACATACATGGCAGAAGATATCCTAACTGGCCAAGAACCACAAAATTAGTGGTACACTGTGCCCATTGGAGATGGCAAGGATGGCCACTACTCTCCGCTGAGCCTCCAGCACAGAGCCTGGGTGTGATGGTGATCCCCCGTGCTTGGATGTTACCACTCAGTTCTTCTCCAGCATCTTCCAGACCAGGGCATGAAGGAGAGCAGCAGTGGCAGCCCAGAGAGCCACACCATCACTTCCATGTCAGGATACTTCAAGTACAGTCCCTAGGGCATAGGAAGGAGATCTCTCAAGAGGAGAGAGACAATATGGTTTGCCCCTTAAGAAGAAGAGCCAACCATGTGTGACAGGGACAATGGCCTACATCATTGACTGCCAAGAAAAATATTGTTTTGATTGGGGGCCACAAAAGAGAAGCATAAAGCAAAAATCATTAAATAGCTAGAGCAGGGCAGTAGCTACTACAAAACAATCTGCTAAAAATGGCAATTCGCGATAAATCATTCTTATCATTGTACCCTAAGTGCTATCTCATCATAGCTCACAAAATAAAACATTGTCAATCTGAGTAATAATAAAACAAACACTGAAATCATACCACAATATTGACAAAATGTAAGATAATCAACAAACTATTAGAATGGGCCTGTTGACTCAAGCAAATGGAATGTAGTAGAACAGCTGTTCGCTTTATCCTGCCCATAAAGGAAAACCTTGGTGACTCACTGAGGGCTTTATGAATTACCGGCTTTTTTTTCCCCCTCTCCGGTATAAATAGAATTCTTCAGCCCTGTCTCATGCGTCCCGTCTCGATTCTGCTTGCCATAGCAAGTGCTATTAAACACTCGCCACCTTCGGCAAGGAAATGGGCTAAGAAAATCACTAATCTATTTTCAAAATTGTTAACAGCAAGTTAAGTGATTTAGCTTCCACCAATGGGCAGAAAAGAGCCTAAGAGTTTTTGGGAGCCTTTTCAGCTTCCGCATCAAAATGTAAAGAGGTCCAACGGGAGCAGAAATGAGATTTCGTTGACTGATGCCAGAAAATATTCTTATTTGGGCTCTCAGGAAGAAGGTATGGTAATAAGTGTGACTTAGGGGAAACCACAGTCCAAAGAGTCAATTCTAGATCATTGCAACCATCTCAATCATAACTTTTCCCTGTTCAGGAACTTGAAATAATAGAGACATTGTAGAGCAAAACAGATGCTTAGGGGCACTCCCTAGGAACTATAGACTTTCTAGATTTTTTTAGCATTGAGTCACAGCACGGTGCAAAGATTTATTTCCCCAAGAACCTGCACTTTCTAGAAAAAAAAAATGTTTTTATCATTGGTTTCACAACTGAAATGGCATTTAGTATGCTGTGTGCGAAAGCACTCAAATAATCTCTAAGACATTGCATAGCAAAATAGAATATATCTAAATTGCTCCATCATTGCAATTATAAAAAACTACTCAAGGTTGGAAAGTTAAACTAGAGCAATACATTTACATAAGCATGACTGTATTCATTTTTGACGGCTGATGCTGAGTAGCACAGTGAAGATGAAGCCCAGAAAAAGGCAAGAACCTAGCCCTACCTTTTGAGACTGCTGCTCTGAGACATAGCCCAGCAGCTCTCTTGGGGAGCTGTGAAGCTGAACCTAACATTTTAAAAATTAAGGGGTTTGGGAAAAGGTAAGAGACAAAAAAAAAGAATAAAACTCATAAAGCACCAGTAACTGTAGAGGGAGAAAATTCTGCCAGTATAGGAGGGACCAAAAATATCCTGAAAACCAAAACCAAACAAAAAAGATGAAACAATTAACCAAAATTAAAAGCAAAATACTTTGGTAAATATTTTTTTTAATAACATACGTAACATTTATAAATGTGTTTGTTCAACATGTACGAAGTGTGTTAGCTCACATACTAAGCTGCTGTAAAACTCGGGTGAGACTCTTCATCTGGTGGGAGCAGCCAGCTGAGTTATGAAAGATGTCGCGTCACCTTCAGAGCTACGCCTTTCCGGCCATGGCCGGGGTCCGTCCTCTGCCGTGAACAGCTCAAACTCGCTAGTCTCATCTAACAAAACCTATTCCCATGGAAAACAGAGGTCATTTCCAACAGGTCATTTCCAAGGATTGGGGAGGCTGGGCGGGGCTCCACCACCACTGCCGCCATCACCGAAGCCGGGCGGCTGATCGGCACGTCGCTGGCGGCCGGCCGGCCGGCCGGGAGCATCCGGCTGGCAGTTGCTAAGAGACAGAACATGCCAGCGTGGCTTGAACGGGAGCCAGCCGAAACGGCGGGGCTGCGGGAGGGAACGGCTCACACCCGGAATACCAACTCCTGGCATCTTTTTCCTCGGCTCCCGCCGGCTCCTTAGCGTGATGGGAGTCGGCTTTGATTGGGGCGGCCTTTACGCGAGCAGCGGCGGCTTTGCCAATTCTCCCTAGTCCCACTTTGTAGCATTTATTGATAATGGCAATGTGTTAATTATAGGAGACTCGCTTGCGGATTGTGAATCCAGCAGGAAGGAACACATTGCGGTACAAAATGTTCCCCTCGCACCGACATGTGCCCACCCACCTATTTTCCTCCCGTTTGAATTACTTTCCATTTGTCTCTCAAAATTGCTGCTTCTCCTTTGCATTTGCCGAGGAGACAGAGCTGCTCGGATGGCAGAACAGGTCCTTCAGATGAAAGGATCATGTTTGATTCCCCATGAGCTCTCCAATGCAAGAGCACCGGGAAAAGGTCGGGCAGGTCTGAAAGTCTTCATGGAACTCAAGAGCTCCTTGGAGTTTAGTCTCAAGGCCGGTCCCCAAAGATAAACCAGAAACATTTTATTTCAAAAGTTTGAGGCATGACAACAAGGAGAAGTCCACTTGTCCCCTCAGTTCAGCAGACATTCACATAAGCCATAATTAGTCACAGAATAAGCATTAACATCATTCTCTTACAAAGACCTTTCCAACTGCTCCAGTTAGAGATTTTAGCCAAGAGTGTTTCTGAATTTTAAAACTGAAAGTCAGGTTTCCACCCTGGACTGGAAGACAGAAGAGTCTTTCTTCAGCAAATACAAACTCATGAGCAGTGAAGCCACATTTTAGAAGTGGTGAGGGGCCTGTACAAGGTTCATGAAAAGCAGGATTAAAAAGCAGGATAAAAGAAGGATTAAAAGTGTCACACAAAACTGATTTTTTTTTCAAACAGTTTTTTTCTGAGCACCTTCATTGTACGCAGAGGTTACCAGCAGTGCTGGCTCTGCAACAGGAGTCACGCACACTCCAGCCACTTCTTAGCAGCTAGCAAACAGGCAGGAAGAAAGGGTCTCCTTCCATCTTGGATTCAACAAAAGAACAGCAAAATTTCACATCTTCCCACTTGACACAAAGAACAGTGTTAGAAGGAGTCACCTGCATTGGTCACTGAGGAAACTAAAGGTATCGACAGTCAGAAGTCAAATGTGAGTTGGCCTCTGAACTCTGACCCGAAGCTACTAGCAGTAGACTGAATTTCTTGCTTTCATCTTTTGTCAGGTCTCTTCTAAACAATATTGGAGTCACCCCAGAAGAACACAGGTGAGACACTTCATAGGAGTGCTCATGTTCAATTACATCAGTCTATCTCTCAAAACACATTGAACTTCTTATCTGGATTTTTTTAATTAAAAAAAAAAGTGTGTAGCCCCTACTGCAAAATACTCATTTGGAAGACATTATAACAGTGGAAAAGGAGATAAATAAAGTGAAAAAAGTATTTTAGAATTGCTGTCTACTATTTAATACATAGTTAACTGCTGATCAAAATAACATCTTTGGGATATTCCCCCATCATTATTTAATTTTCTGCAACTTCTGCTTTCTCCTAAGATGTTATGTTCCCTAATGCAGTACACAAAACTTAACATACAGAGTCTTAAACCAGAAATAATAGACATTCCATTAACAAACCTCAGTTAATATATCTATATAATCACACATCATTCATATGAGACTACCCAAAATAAGGCTTCCTAGGCAGCTAATCTTTCACTCACACACCTAATCATTTTTTAGATTGTTTAAAAGCCTGCAAGATAGAAGTTGTAAGAGCTTTAATAGGCATTTTTGCCAGGTTAATAAAATACCTTTGGAGGGTTGCAGGGTTGCATACCATCTTATAAAATCAAACCTTAAAAATATAAACTAAATGTCTAGGCCTGCAATCCTTTATCATAGCTGTCCCACTGAGATAAATGAAATGTTACAGTCACAACAAGACGACAGAATGGACTGTTCATATCCGATGAAGTCTTGCCCTGAAAACACGTTATTTTCCAACTTTATACAGACATAATCCTTAATTCACCCTTGGTTTGGCAACTTCCCCCAGTGGGAAGAGTTACAGATGAAATGACAGTGCAATAAGGACACAGTGGCAGCCTTATTTCTGAATTCACTGGTTTTTGTCAGTTTTTGTTACGATATTAAAATTATTTAAATCTGGGGGTAGTTTTTCTGTGAAGCAGACAGGCTATTGACACTGTGTGACATGGGTGACTGGGGGAGATTTTGCATGTCACAATATATTTGTGCTTTGACTGTTCTACCTATGGATAGATCTGTTTTTAAAAGCTTCAGTTTATACTATGTTCCTGCAGGCCATTTCTTTGAGTTGATGAAGCAAATAATGTTTTTTGTTTTGTTTTAACACAGCTTTTAAGGGGTTGTCAGAGAAAGACTGATGATGGGTTAAGAATTTCTTTTTGAAGTTGTACAGAATTACCAACTAATGAGTTGATTTCTTTGATGGGTCTTTTATAGTTGGCTGCAGCTGGACAAGAATCAACCACAAAGGGATCTTGATTTTGTTCATCGTTAATTCCAACTCAACAGATGAAGTCTGGCTATCATTGTCACCTTCACAGTTTGCCTTTGTATTATGTGAAGCTCGCGTACTCAATTAACAATCTGATTAGCAAGTTCTTGCGTTCTTCAAGTAGCTTTCTTCATTACTGCCA
This sequence comes from Phoenicopterus ruber ruber, assembly GCA_009819775.1. Taxonomy (NCBI): domain Eukaryota; kingdom Metazoa; phylum Chordata; class Aves; order Phoenicopteriformes; family Phoenicopteridae; genus Phoenicopterus; species Phoenicopterus ruber. The sequence goes on from CM020216.1 coordinate 131,447,461, forward strand.
ACATATCAGGTCCTTCAAGCAGCATTATAAAACCATAATGCTTTTCTGGCAATGGCATAATTTATAATGCTCGTATTTAAGATGCTGAAGCACACAGGCCAGCAGGGGAAGTCAGCAATGAACTTCAGAAAGATATTAAGAACCACAAAGATATTGAGAGAGGTATTTCATTAAAAGTTAAAGCGGAATTAATCTTTTTTTCCTCAGTTGTAATGTGTGTAATGAGGAGGTCTTTAGTTTTGCCACTTTTGTTCAAATTGTCAGATTCTTACAGAATTAAAAGAGAACCGGAAAGATCCAGTTTAGCAAAAGGTCCAGGTGTTCTGGACTTTTCTGCAAGTTTAAATCCCGCTCTGGGCTGAAAATTGAAACTGATGGCTGCTTCAAAATAAATAGATGCCACAACCTTCTTGGCCGCTCTTCTCCAGTCTGAAGCCTGGAAACACTGTTGTGGGAAGTCGGACCAAAGGGAGACCACATGGCAATGGCTGAACTTGACACGGTTTAGAGCTTTGCTTCAGATTTACTTGTTTTTTTAAATAAGAGTAAATACCAGAATATTGAATAACATTTGGTTGGAGATTAGAAATGATGTCAGACTTGTGCCTAAAGGAGGTACATTTCTTTTTAGTCAGATTGGATATGCATGAAAATATCCTGTTTCATTTTCTCACTGCCTCTAGCCCCAGACAAAAGCGGAACACAAAAGATGATTATGACTTTTTAAACCAAGTTATCCAAACAAAGGAAAAAAAGAAGGGTAAAAAACATGGGCATGAAATCCATTGCATTTACAATTTTATTTACAATGATGTGTTAATTACTGTTTATTTTTTCCATATCATATCTAGCAGGTACAAACTGAAACATTCAAATTTTTTTCCCCAGATTATCTGAAAGTGAAAGTTATGTACCCACTTAACTCTCTAACTGTTCAGAAGCTCCTGTTTATTAGATCACTTCTATAAAATAACACAGAAGTAGAATGAAACTTTTCCCTATTCCCTTTGCAACATCACGTCACGTCCCCATAACACATCATGAGAGAGCCCTGCTACTCTAGTGTCTAAAAGTTTAAATTCACAACATTTTTAATTCAGCAGATTGAAAGCAGCCTCTTCCTTCGCACTGTCCTATGGAACAGGCCACTGAAGTGTGACGCTAGACTGGACCCTGCACGCTTCAGAGGATGCTGTATTCCTTGGAGAAACATGAAATGACAAGTCTTCCTAGAAATATAAAGGTGAAAAGAAATCATAGTTTTTCAAGGAAACACTAGCACTTTTATTACTGCTTCTAAAGGTTTATGTAATGCTTTGCACTTGAATAGGACTCTACAAATCCTTTGTAGTAGTGTATTTCACTCTGTGACAGCCCAACAAGATAGGCAAACACCACCATCTCCTTTATATAAATTGGTCAGTGAGTCTGAGAAAGTTAAGCACCTAATTCAAAGCCCATTAAGGCAAATGAAAAGACTCCCAGCAGGCTTTTGGTCAGTTGCTAATGAGACGTCTCAGGTCATACAAAAAATCTGTGACAGAGAGCAGAACTCAAGTGTCCTTATTCCAATTCATGTGTCTTAGGTAGACATCGTCCACCTTCCATATAAAAAAGATTTTTCAAAGGGCACATTTGTGCCTGTCATCCTCATAGCAGAGTGTCAAACCTGTAAGGTGATATTACACGAATTAAAGAAATAGCTACAGAGCAGAAGGTCCCAGGTGGGCACACAGAGGTCTCGCAATGAACAGCTATCCGAATCATGGTTCCAGGAAATTAAGGCTATATTTCAGACGAAAGTGACCCAAGTGTGTGCTGACCATTTTTATAAGTACAGGAAATCTTCACCAACTGAAGCATGGAGAAATAAGAGGAGGAATAACAGGAGGAATAATAACCTGATGGGAGGGGGTAAAGAAGATGTAGCCAGATGCTTCTCAGAGATATCCAGTGACAGGACAAGAGGCAATGAGCACAAACTGAAATGTAATAAGTTCTGTTTAAACACAAGAGAAAACTTCTTTACTGTAAGGGTGGTCAAGCACTGGCACAGTGAGGCTCCAGAGGGGCTCTGGAGTCCTCATCCTTGGAGATATTCAAAACCCAACTGGACACAGTCCTGGACAATTCGCTCTGGCTGACCATGCTTGTGTAGGGGGGGCAGTGGACTAGATGGCATCCAGAACTAACCTTATTCTCAAAGAATTAAATGGTACCTAAGACAGAAGAAACTCTCCTGGGCTGCTCAGAATTTAAGCATGCTGTGCAATAGCGGGAAGCCTTGCAACCAGTTTACAACCACAAGAAGTAGTTGTAAAGAAGACACTTCCTCCTCTGCTGACCTCTAAGCTCCCCATGCACCTCGCGCTGCTCCTCCAGGTCTCACACGGTTACCCGTGACACTGCAGTGACTGCTGGGGAGCGGGGGAGTGCGGGGGTACTGCAGTGCTGTAGGTCAGACACCCACCATACCCCGAGTGACGAATGTAGTGCTTGTATCCAGCTGCAGTGAAATAACTCTTTGCTCAACCGTTTTTCAAAACATTCAAAATGGACAGCTCTTTCTCAAATAATCATTTAAGAGACAGTTAAAGAAATGGGGGGAAAAAAATACCTTAGATTTAATCTGCCTACAGTTTAACTGGAAACGTTTGCCTTTCCCTTTACAAACTCTGAAAGACTTGCTTTTTGATGGATTTTATCTTCCTGCATATCTTACTTCTCAGGTTGCATATTTCAGAAAAAACTTTCTTAGCAGTATGTATTCCTTTTACTGTTAACCCTTTACGTCCTTTTTAAGACCTCCCAGGGATGACCTAGGCAGATTCAGACTTTCTTTTCAAAACTTACCTAGTTCTTTCTGTTTAAGGGGCAGCATCAGTTCACTCCTTTGGGGATACAAATGTCTTTCATGAAACTGAGGAAATTCTGTAGTGACAAAGCAATTAGTGGTCACTCTAATGATCCTTGAATTTTATATCACCCTGTACATTAAGATGCATGCCTGACACAAGCACACGCATGGATTAAATTCCTACCTCTATTCTCTCTTGGCTGGTACCAAACACAAGGCCTACTGGCTTTCTGGGAAACATGACAGGGCTTGAGATATCTGACCCGATCAGGGTACAGCTGCAGTAATGACAGTTTGGGATTTCATGCCCAGTGTGTCTATGCCCCTCTTGTGAAGCTTAAGTCCTTTTCTTAGACGTATCCCTATGCTTTCCTTCCTGAATCAAACATATTTGTTCAGTAGAAGCAGAACCTTTCCTTTTCTGCAGTGTCTGATCAAAGTTTACTTTCATCAGCATATAGCTTGACAAAAGTAGACTCTATCCATGAATGAGGATAATACCGTAACGTAATGCTGCAAAAACATCAATGCTGTATTTTATTTATGGAGAGACTTACAGAGTATATATTTGTAAAGAATAAACTCCTCAGAAAAGACCTAAGTCTCCTGACACTGTATCTCTTCAGCTATTAGATAAATTCTTAAGCTAAGGAGAAATAACTTTACTAAAAATACATGTAATTGCTATACTTACGTCTATTTAAAGCTAACTAAAACCGTACTACAAAAGCCAGCTTTTTGAAAGTCATGCCCCCACCCCTCATACGCATTTCAGTCACCACAATCCCATACTGAGTGCAAAAGGTAGAGTTAAGCAACACATTTCCCTGAAATGGCAATGAAGTGCAGCCAAAATAGAGATAATTATTTTAATTAATGGTAATGATTTTAACGGTTGAACATTTTAACTAATTAATTATGATTGATTGCTTGTTACTAATCAGGAATGTGATTCAAAGTTCTAATTGAAAACCTGAGAGCAACGGGCACTAAAATATGATATACTTCTGCTGAGAGAACAGGCATTTATTTTTGATATGAAACACTTCAAACTAAAATTCATTTTGACATTTAAGACGGCCAGAAAATAACATACATTTCCTTCACAGGAGGCTTTTCACCCACAGACACAAGAATTTGAAAATACCCAGATAACCAACTTGAGTGAAAACAGGGTGCTCTTTCTGGTCTTGTTTAAAATCTGCTTCACCCTCCCGTGCTACGTTCCCTGTCAGCACAGCATCACGCTGTCATACTTTAGTACATGAGGGAGAAGCTAACTGCATGATATTTATTCAGGATATGAACTCACTGAAGTAGCTTTATAGATCTGAAGCTGTTCTAAGGATCTCAGCGAGGCATTTATTGAATTAAATAGCCCCGCGATCTTTTCCCGCGGATACGCTCTCTCACCAACACGCTACTCTTGGCATCCACAAGCCTGGGTTGAGGAGCACACTGGTAGACCAGCACCTTTCCTACCAGAAAATCTCCCATTGCATCTGTACGTCTGGATGCACAGACAGCACTGCAAGGGAATGCTGTTCCCCAGAGCCGTAGGGATGCGCCCCGGGGACCGGGGGCTACGGCTCACCCACCCACCAGCAGCCAGGACTGGGGCAGCCGTAGGGTTTACCAGCCACGGCTGTCTGCCCCATTGCTGCTAACCAGAAGGCTGGGCTGCTCCTGGAGCAGCTGCTGGACCACTGCAAACGGCAGCGGGGTGTATCGAGGAAAACCAGCCCCGGCGCCAGGCTTCCCTGAGATGCCAGGGGTGGCTCAGCAGCTGCGGCACGGCCGAGCCATCTGTCCCGCAGCCTGATGGGCACCACTGCAAGGACGGCTCTAGGAGGACTGAGAGCCCTTCATCTAAATACCTAGACTGCAAGGAGAGGAAATCAGGTGCCACAGAGGACAGCTTGGCATTGTCCTTTCATCAAGGTAAAGACAGGTTACCTTTGAAAGGGACAGCCCTGCTTATAGACTTATCCTGTCCCCATTTTCTCTTCCCTTACCCCAGCCTTGCATCAGATCTACACATCCTGTAGCAGTGGGGCAAGTCAGTTCAGTAAGCTGATCCCACAGATAACTTATCTTTTGGGAAAAGAGGGACAAAAGCCCCTCTCAGCAGCAGCCTGTAGTCAATGGCTTACGTGGAACAGCCAAATGCTGGCACCGAGAGCGATTCACAAGAGGCAGCAGCCCCAGGAATGAGCCACCTCGGGCCACGAGCAGGAAACACTGCCGAATGGGAAGGCCTAAAGTACCCCCCTTTCCAGGAGGGAGGCATCAAATGCCAGACTGAAAGCAGATCCCCCCTCAAAAATTTATAGGCAGAAATCTTCCCCTGCTACTGGTGCCTCACTGCAATGTAAGTCTTAATTAAAAAGAAAAGAAAAGAAACAGGGCTGGCTAAGGAAGAAGGGGGTAAAGCAAGAGTTGTAGTGCCACCAAAATGTTTATAGACGAACCATGAAGCTGTTTCACAGTTTTGATAGAGGATTTGCTCCCTCGTTAGCTGATTTAAAAAAAGGAGAATCCCCAAAGTACCATTTGGCAACTACTATAAATAAATGTTGCAGACATAATATTGCTTTCTTCTTCCAAAAAAGCATTAATTTTCACAATAAATGTATGGGTTAGAGACATGTAGAGCTGGATTGAGAGAATGTGATGCTTTAAACACAGCCCTGATACTGCTGGTACCAGGGAGAACGCCTGGGGTAGGCAGTGCCCGGTCTGAACTGGTGGTGATTGTAGCAAGATGAGATCCAGCCCCACACCGAGCAGGCAATGCCGTGGGACTGCACGGTGACTGCTTACGAGCGTGCAAACAACTGGAGTAAGCGCCGTGCAGAGAATGGAAATGTGAGGGCTCTGGCCACCTCCATCATGTAGCTTAGCCCCCAGTTTCAGGGCTTTGATGCCTTTTTGTCCGGCTCAGGAGTCTGAAGATGCCTGCCTCCCAGTTCAGACAAACCACTGCAGCGGTTTACCCCGGCAGCATGATTTTAAGATTGTTTTGTAAACCTGAATGTTGTTTTAATCTAAACTGATATTTTCATCGTAGACCTTTAGTGTGTGTTGCTGAGATCAAGGTGGAGCAATTTGCCCAGATTTCTAGACGTTTTAATTCATTAGGCACCTCCATGCAGAGCCTGAGAATCTTTGGGCACTTAAATCTCATACACATGACCAAAAAAATGCATGTCACCAAGTACCTTGTTGTGATCCAGGCTTAAGCAGTCATCCCCCCTGAGCTGTGCCTAAATCGTCCCAAAGCCCAAATGTGGTCAGACCTATGCTTAATTATGACAGTAATTCCCCCTGCGTTCAGCGGCTCGACTGCTCACACGGGCAGCGGGCGCCCCGTGCCCATGGTGCTGCGCTGCCGGCGGGACACTGTGCTCCCACCCCAGAACCAGCCAGGGCCAGGAGCGGCAGCTCAGGAACTGATTCACAAGTGGACCAAACATCCTCGATTTAACCATGGCAATGACCATTGAAGGAATACAGTCGGGAAAAAATTCATTCACCTTAATTTCCCATCCTAAATTTATCAGTGCCCCTAATTCAGCCCTTGAAGTAGAAAGAATGGATTCCAACCCTGGGCACTACACATTTACCTGCTCTGTTAAACCATTAGGTCAATCTTGGAACAAAAGAAAAAGAAAAAGAAAAGATCTGAAGAAGGTTAGAAGGGAGTCAGTCTCAAAGCTAAAACGTCCACCTACCTCTCTTCACATCACAGACAGAGAATTTAGCAAATCAGTCATGCAAATAGCTCTAAAGATTTTAGAACACTTCTTCCTTAATTATTTGCACCATGGTATAGGTATGAATTCCCTTCCATAGCACTCCTAGTGCACCAGTTTGTTGGTAGACCTGACCAGTAAATACTGATAGATGGTAGAGCACTTGCAATTTTACCTTCTGGAAGACACAACCCACAACAGACTCTTTCCTGGCATTACCCCTTTCTACCTCCAAGCAGCAAGCTGGGGATACCACAGCTTCGGGGAGAATGGCCGCTAGCCTAAAAAGAGGGACAAACTGGGAGTGCAGTGTGGAAAGGACCGTGCCCTTAAGTTTCCTATTTGTATGTTGAGCTATTTAGCTGGAGAAAAAAAAAAAATCGTATTTGCTGATTGCATAAATAAGCCCCAAAGCTGCAGCCCTACACGTTCTGCTCCTTTGAAGGACTGCCGTATCATATTAGCAGTCATCAGAGGAAACCATGCCTAGAAACTTCTCTGAAAAGCTGCAGCACTTCAAGAAGGATCAGAAAGAAATGTCACCAGGCAATACTCTCTCTTGCCCCTTTAGCATAATGGCTCAGGAGAGGGAGATTACAACAGGTTTTCATCATGAATATCTTGTGTTTGAGCAAGGAGCAATTTCCTGACAGCTTTGATTCCAAATTTCAACATTATGTCACTTGCTGAAGTATCAGACACATCATTAACCAGCTCTAGCAGGTTTTGTTATGATATGATGAGTCAATATCTGCCTAGAAAATTTAACCCATTTTTCTCTCTCACATGTTTTGAATAAGCTGTATCCTGGAAATGTCTGCCTTTCCAAGCAACGTTTTATCTGAATTATAAAATACCCTTTGATGCTTTAATATTTACACAGCACTTACACGTGCTGGTGTCTTATTCTCTGTCATTTCCATGAAGTAGCTCTACACAAGATTCAAAGTGCTTTCTAGATTTAGCTTTATTGTATTCCCTCTCTGAGGCAGTTAAGCATTACCCCCCACCCCCAATTTCAGAAAAGGGCGAGAGCTGTGCTATCTCACTGACTCCTGGGGGCAGCTGTGGGGTCAGACCCTCTGAATAGCCGGCTGCCGGGATGCACAGCTAGCTCAGACCACCCTTGCTAGGCTGCTGCTCCTGGAGCACCCTTTCTTTCTCATTGCACAGTTTCTGTGCCCTGCCCCGAATTAAAGGAATGTTACAGGTTTTCCGAAAAGTGCCATTTCATGGTGGACTTGCAGGATGATTCAGATAATCTAGAAATTGATATGCATCGCTATGTACAAGTGCTTTGCAAGACTAGGATCTAGGAGAGGTGGGTTTTTAAACTCAGATGTTTTAAGTATGAAAAGGGTTATCTTGAAGTCAAAGACTATTCATGCCAGAAAAAGATAGCTCACTGTAGCATTAATTCTCCCTAACCTTTGCATCCAGGGCAGGCCTGCACGGATTTCTAAAACATGGTGGAGGGAAGGGGCAGATTAGACATTTCCCAAGTGTCCCAAAATCTGCCTTCTTTAAAAACAGCAAAGAGGCAGGTCAGATACCACCCTCAATTTAGTTCAGCAGAGGGAAAATGACTAAATTATAGCCAAGATTTGGAAGTTATGTTGCAACATTTGAGAAGAGGAGTTTAAGATCATTACAAAACAGCTGCTTCTGAACTGCAGTAACATGCCTGAAAAATGCAGAAGACTGACAACAGAGACACATGTGTGAGAAATCAGGAGCTGCTATTGTGCTGTGCACATCACAAACGCGAAAAATAGAAGATAGTTTCCCATTCACATCTGACTTTGATCTCCAAAAAAACTGCAACACACAACCTCACCTGGAGATAGGAACTTAAGTCCCCTTCAGCTGCCCATAGTCTTCAAAATTAAGCTTCAGCCAGGCTTTCTCATGAACCTGTGCTTGACCTGGGAGCAGGGAGGCTGTCCAAAACCAGCTGTTTTACCGGGTATTTGCTAAAACATATTTTCCACGCTGTATATCTGTGTTCATTTAGCGCATCTTTTCTGTTTCTTTAAAGCTACTACATGGAACATTTTCATCAAAATATGTTTGTCTGTTTAAATGCTTTGAAATATGCTCAAAGCAATACCTTTGGGTTTGTGAAGCTGTCAGCCCAATTTTATTTTCAGCAGGTTATGACTATTTGGAGGCCTGCTTCCCCCTTTCAGAGAGGGTTTGGGGAAGGAAAGCCTGTGAGGATCTTCTCCTGGGAACCTCTCTTACACGCTGTCTTCTAGACCACCATAGCAGGGGTATGTGAGGAGTTAACGTCATGGGTTACGCTCAGAGAGCAGGGTCAGCTCTGGACCATTAGTCTTGAGCTTTAATGCTAAATATTTTTGCATAAGAACGTACATATTTTTAAATGAAACTGCCTGAAATCTGAATTAGATGTGAATTTAGCTTCAGGCTCTCCCTGCTATTTCCTGTGCTGTTTCTGGACAACTCAGTCATAAAATGCACCCCAAAAAAATATTTCTGAGCTGGTAGGTTGAAATGTCAGTGCACCAAGCCAGGACTTGGGCAAATATTTTTCAAGGTGTTCACACATGTTTTCCTGGCTCCAAATAAAGCTGGTTTTCACTAGCAATCTATCCTCTGTATTTATGAACTTATTTGCCCTTTCTTCAGAAATACCAAGCAGAAAAATAGAGTCAGAGGTAGTAAAGACACAAAGCCAGCTGTAAGTTGAAACATCAGTTTTACCAATATCAGCTGCTCTCCTGAAAGCTGCTCCAAGTGTCTCAGCACTTAGAGGAACAGTGAGACAGAAGTTAGAGGTACGATGAAGGCTCTCGTTCAAACTTCGTTCCTGCTAGGTTACACCTACATCTGCTATGTCTGTTAATCATTAATTAATATCTCTAGAAATAGTTACCTAAAATAATATTATTCACCGAGAGAAATATAATTGCATAGACTTTTTTTAAAGTTGTCATTCAATCTATCGAGATGTTACAAAAGAATAAAAAATAGATTAAGATTCAACCTGGTCCCCTTTTTCTCTTGCAAGCCTGCTTTGAAATGTGCTTGTTCAGTATGGCAGCAGCTCAGACCTCAGTTTTCTATTGAAAACTGCCTTGGGAAGGAGGGCCAGACTGCAAAACCCTGGGAGGAAAAGCGGAACCTAGACTGAGACAAATCTTCTCTGCATTCACTTGAGCATCAGACTGAAACATGAAGCTTTGTTATTTCAGCGAATGACTGTCTACTGAAACAGAAAACAACAACAACTGTTTGTTGGTAGCCTCAACAGAAACACTGAGTATTCACTAGGATAAAGCTGCCTTTTTTTTTTTTTTTTCAGCTTTACTGATGACTCGTCAGTGGGAAAACTGAGGCACAAGGCAGGTTTTGCTGTCAGCACCCACCCCAGGAGAAAAAGCCTTTCCCAGGATGCTGGCTTGACTCCTTCCAAAACAACACTGAATATTTCCATCTCTCTTGCAGCTCCCTGCCCCTCCAGGAGCGGAAACTGTTCCAGCTGGTACCCAAATTGTCACCCGTTAACTGAAAGCGGATCCCAAAGGTGCAGTGGTGCAAGTTCATGACTATCAATAGAAAGCCGTTGCCATTTTGTGAAGCCTAAACCGTGAACTTATTCCAATTGCTCGTGGTTTTGTTTTGTTTTCATTGCAGAATAAAACAATATTGAGAGCCTTCTTAATTTCTCTATAATTTGGAAAATCATCTAGATCAGCCAATTCTGTGATAACTGTATTATTAACTCAGTAGGATGCCACTGGCTTAGATCATCTCCTCTAAAATATTCCAGCAAGAAAGAGAGGAAAGCACTGCAAAGAAGGTGAGTTGGAAAGAGAGAACTTATGTGAAGAATGCAGAAGTCTCTTTGACTGTTTAATAGATAAGAATGAATGCTGCTGTTTAACTAGATCCAGCCGCTGAAATATCTAATTAAAACTGATGTGCTTATTTAGTTTCCAATTCATCACAGGTGGGCCCACATTAATGTGAAAATGAAAGTAAATTACCAGCATTTGGCAATCTCACTGAATGTCATTCACATTATTAGCTCAAATCTCAGAATGCATTTTAAAATATGGTTCACAGGTAATAATGTGCCTGAGAACAAGCAAAACCTTGAATCTCTGTCTTTTAGTATTTTCCCTGCATGTGTGAATTCAAACTTTACTGAGGGAGCTACCGAGTAATGCACATGACGTTCTATACGTAAGTGTGTTTCGGCAGAATGTTCTGGGGGAGTTTCACCCACTTTCCTACCACTAATATCACTTGGGAATGGTTGTTTATATTGGCCTCACTCCTACCTGCCCCCTTCCAGCTAGAAGCTCATAATAACTTCAAGCCATTTAATTGTAACGAGATTTCAGGCTCACACTCGGATCACGGAGACACCGTGTGTTTCAACCACAATGTATTCAGCTTTGTAAATGCACAACAGAAAGGGACAAATAGATGTGAAAATCAAGTGTCTTCCAAAAGCATTTGAATTTTTTTGTAAACATTGTAATTATAAATTTTGTCATCTGTTACGCATGTCTTGAGATGGCTGGAAAAAAACCTAAAATATTATTTGAGTTTGACTTAGGAAATCTATGAAAATCTTCAAAAATATGTAAGTATGCATTTAAGCCACAGGTTTTTATAACTGAATGTTTACCCAATGCTCAAAAGGGGACTGGATATCATTGTCAAGAAATATACATCCCTTCAAATCCAGTTTGCAGGATTCTGCTAAACTGAAACAATTTTCCATCTCAATTTTTGTTTGGGTCAATGTAACCAACATCTCACAAAAGGAAGTACTGTACTCAGGGGCTTACCCCAGGCGCTCAATGTGATCACTCTACGAAACATAGTGATACCAGCCTTTGGATCAAATTTCTCAAGTTCAGACAATTATTTTCTTTTACACTTAATCACAGCATCGTCTTGAGTATTATTGGTAACTTAGAACTGTAACACATGGTTACTGTAGTGAAAAGGGCAATTTTTGTTTCAAGACTTCAAAATAATTTTTCCTCTGCTGCTTCCAAAAACAATGCATTTCATTTTAAAAAAATAATTGTCAAAATATTTTTACTGAATTTTAAAAATATTTTTAATTCTTTTTCTGCTTTAATTTTCTTCCTCATTACCCTTTTGCCGCTAAAAAGGAAGAAGAGAAAACAAAGTGAGAAATGAACATTTTAATTCTTTTGTAACTGAAAAAAAAAGCCTAGAAAAATAGCAGAATTTTTAGTTCATCTTTTATTTCTTAAAACACATTCTTGTCTCAAGAAAGGTCCTGAAATTAAATTTTAAAAAGAGACTTTTTCTCATAGGAATTACTTAAGGAAATTTATTAAAATCTGAAGTGGCATATGTATACACATATATATATATAGTCTCAAAATGTAGAAGAATTTCTTCAGTAATTACCTGTGAGCCGTAGCCTGCATTTTTACTGGACAAAACCATTTTCTCCTTGGCCAAATCACAATGTCAAAGCACTGCAGCCCCATGCAAGCACCATTTTAAACTCAGTCTCCCATTATCAACCACAACAGAACATTCCCAAGAGCTGGCTACAAAATCTCATCTTTTTGAAAGTGAAGAAAAGGTGGAAGATGAGCCGGAGCAACCGAAAGGAGACAAAGGGGAGGGGAGAGAAGGGAAAGGGCTAAGGATAAAAGTATCGTGCCAAAGAGAAATCCAGCTAGGCAGAAATTTAGTTTAAGGAAAGAAAGAAAAAAATCTACAAGCAAGGGTGCTAAATCACCTAAATAATAGTCTGGAAAAAAAAACCCTGTGTGGCATTAAAAGCAAAGAAAAGGAGGAAAGACATAAGGCAAGTGGGTTGCTTGTCCGGAGGATGTAGTGGACCACCCTCCCGTGTGTGGACAACCTAAAACTGATCGCAAGGTGAGGGGTTGCCGGCTGAGCCTTTCGGAGCGCGGGGGTGAGAGCATCCCCCAGCCCCGTCGGGAAGCGCGGCCGGGGTGCCACCAGCCCTCCGGCAGGGCGGGGAGAGGACACCAGCACCTCCAGGAGCACTGACAGGACACCGGCTGGGGATGACGTTTTCTGTCTCCTCCCCACCGCAGAGTGCCTTTTTGAAGACTCATTTGTGGTACATGTAGGGAGAGGAGGTGTAAGGCCAAGAAATTGGTGCGAAATAATAGGAAAGAAGTGCTGTAGTTTGATGAGGGTAATAACCTTTCTAACTGGTGTCCTATCGCATTAGGTTCCCCATGAAATTATTTAAAACAGCAGGGAATCAAATATCCCCACATTATTAACCTCTAGCTCGTGCTTGTTGAAGAAAATCAGGCAGATATTTTATGGGTCCTGCGCAGCCGGTGAACCTGGCGTCCCAGACGGTGCGACACAGCGTGATGGGACCAGGGGACCGGGGCTCCCTGCAGCCCCGGGCTGCCCGGCGGCCGCCGCCGCTCTCCCCTCCCTCTCCCCTTCTGCCCGGTTGCGCAGGGCTCAAGGCTTCCCCATCCAAGCCGGGAAGGCAAACACCCAAAAGCGAGTGAGGATGCTGTTTACGCTTCCAGTCGCAACACAACGCCAGGGTAACACCAGTGCTGGTTGTCAGTCCCCAGCACTAAGGTAGCTGCTGCACTATTAATGCAGCTGTTAATAAAGTATTTGGATATGGCTTTTTCTATGAAAGCTAATCTAGATTTCCTAAACATTGCAGAGGAAATATTTTTAAAGCCAAATGAAGACCTTTTCATGAAAAAAAGCAAAGGCTTCCATACAGAAACTGGCCAAGCTGGGAAACCAAAGCATTGCACCGTCTTTCTTACATGACTTGCACATTTTCTAATGTGTGACAAAATACCACACAGAAGAAATACAAGTAGGCACATTCAAAAGCAGTTATTAGATAAGTCTGTGAATTTATATCGTCTAAAGACAGAGCTGAATCATCTGAATGATCAGCACTTCCTACCTATTCATAAATTGTGTTGGGAAATAATTTAGCACACTTTAAAAAAACTGTGATCATCCCTCAGAGTAGTATGTTGTTTGGCTGGGGATTCACTGCTGATATTTGGGTTTAAACATTCTATTTTGCTTAAATTCTTCATGGGGAACGTGTTTTTTCTGTTGCCAACAAATATCTTCCTTATTCCCAGCAAAACTCATATGACTGTGTATTTTTGAAATGCTTATGCTTATTGAGTAAACCTGTACTTTTATAAAATACTAAGGAATTTAGGACAATGGAAAGTCATTTAAATGCTATTTTGAAATATTTAAACCTTTGGAGGGCAGGTTCAGATTTTTAAGGGTTTATTTTTGACATTTGTGAAGATATACATACATAAATTATTGGTAATGCTGAATTCCAGCGCTGGAAATGCAGCGAAGGACCTTGGCGGCACCACAATGAACAGCTGCTTGTGAAGAGCGTGCCTTCCCAAACACCCAGAGGAAGGTAGGGAGCGCTGAAGTGTTGGCTGAATATTCAAAAACATTGCAAAGAATAAACCTCACCAAAAAAATAAAATGTGAGGAACACACTTCTGTTTCCAACGCCCCTTGGGCAACATTGCAGGAAGGACCTGGCTGTATATTTTACACCTCTGCTATGTGCTCATACGTACATGCTTTTTAAAAAAACAAACAAAAAAGCCTTATTACTATTTCAGTGCCTCTGAATAACGTTGGCGTCTCATAGAAAAGAAGTATTTCCCGCGTACAGCACCGCATAATCACCTTGCTACACAGTGGTAGGTATTTGCCATCTTCTGAAGTATCACTTATTAGCCCTGGCGGGACTGTGCCTGGGAAAACAACGGGATGATCCGGTACGATCAACCGGATGGTTCGAAGGAGCTGGGGGGAGACGAGCAGGCATCTTCCGATAGCAAATGCAGTTCAGCATTTGAATGAGAAGGGCAGGGGAGTTTCACGGTGTCGTAGGGTCATTTCTGAGAGATGCGTTATTGATAGTCTCCATCACCTTCTCGCAAAGACGCGCCTGTCAACAACAAGGGCCGTCACTACGTCTGGGGCTGTGCACACACGGCGTAATAAAGACGGATTCCTCCACCGAGAGTTTACAAGCCAGGTTTATGACCAGACAACACACAGATGTAATACACAAACACAGAGGAAGAGAGGAAAGGAGATATAACAGTAAAATGAGCATGCATTTTTCATAATAGGCAGTAATTTCATGGCTTAATTTAATCAATGGTCTAACTAAATGCAGTACCTTGCTTTTCTCCTGTACTCATAAGTTTTAAGGCCTCATTAACACAGGATGTGTGCGCAATATTTTATGGGGACTTATTCCATTTTAAGTAGTGTCCCCAACAAAAAGTAAATATTTACCAACCATCATTATAAAAGGTAGGTGAGGTGTTCTGCAATAATTTACATTTCTTGTAGTAAGAATGGTGAACAGCTGCCGAATTTTGGACTCTGATATGTGGGAAGTGCAAACCAAGGCTTTTAAGGGTGTTCACAGTGTTGTATTACCTGACTCCCACTTACCGCTGTGTTACATTTGGAAAGGCTCTCTGGGATCCGCTGGCAAAAGAAGAGGTTTCAGCACCGTAAATTATTAGGTGTTGCTGTAATAAAACTGTTTCCATGGAGAAGAGGGAAAAGCTACAGCAGTTTAGATGGTGAAGGAAAGCTCTGGTCCTGAGGAAAGGGGAAGAGGGCTCAGAGTGTGTCACAGGTTTCTCTAGAAAAACAGGTTGTGTGTGACTTAGCAATAAGCTATTAACATGAATATGTGTGCAGGATGAGGGTAATGGCCTTTTATCGTTGTCTGCTGTCACTATTCCTACTTTTGCCTTCTCCATAAAGAAGACCTCCCATGGGATGTAGTCTCAGGAACACCTGCACAGATTGGGCCAAGAAGCTGGCTATTGAGAGAGGGAGAGAGATATATATGACTACACATCTTTAATTTAACTTCAGAAGACCACATAACGTAGGAGGCAATTTTTAGTGGCTATCCTGGTAGGCCCACAAAGCTCTTAAATATCAGAGGAGGAGCAATCATCCTCCTGCCTGTATTGAGACCAAAATATACGCTGGTGCTGCCAGAATTGATTTGGGTATAATTGAAATTCATCTTGCAGGTTCAAGTTTTAAGAAATTGGAGCAAACTCAAATCTGATGCCAGCTGAACAAGGCAGCAGAGTTAAAGGAGAAACTAATTTGGCCCAATTATTTTAACGTGAATTTACTGCTCTTGAAAGACACTGTATTAATGAAAGCCCCTTATTTATCCAAAAGGGGTACAACATGAGTGACAGTGGCGTTCCTCACCAACACAATTTAGTCTGTTTCTGGGGAGAGGCTCCAGGGAAAGCATTTGCATCCCATTTATCACGTCCACTGGCATCTCTGGGCTTCCCGGACTTGCCGGCAGAGCTATCATCATTTGTAACGGCATTTGTCTCGCAGTGGGGACTTAGGCTCACAGAAGTGAAATGAGATCAACTGTTTCATAAGGGCTGCTGAAACACGGCTAGGTGATAAAGACTTTCGCTTGTAAGAGATCACAAAATCTTAGAGCTAATCTAAATCATGAGCACGTTGGAGGCACATTTTTCTGCGGGCTCCCACCTTCAGCTGCATGCATGACTCTACCTGCTTCATCTTGCCATCAGTGAGAGTTACAAAAGTAGCGGCAAGTTTCTGAAGAACATCCTAAACTTCTAGAAAGTTCACAGTTTGAACCAAGTCTCCCCTTCAATGAGACTACACTGGCTGGTCTATTAACACACGAACAATGATGTTTTAACAGGTGCCACTTTAGAGCAGAGATTTCATTTCTGATTACATTCCATCACTCTTCAGTGCAACTTTTGGTAGAAACCCACTGATTCCATTAGATTTATTTTTTTAGGAGATATCTCTTTAAGGGAATATGCAAGAGTAATTACCACACACTTTGTCACAGATAAGTCTATACAGTTGACACTGCGTGTGCTTGATGTTTACACCCATGATACAGTGCAACAGAAAAATGTGCATGCCTTTGGCCTGCTGCTAATGCAACCAAGATCAGGCAGACAAATCAAAAGCTAGAAGCAGTAAGTCAAACACCCTGGCCTGACATTTGGGTACGAAGTTCGGCAAACTTTCTTGCACTTGGTGACAGAGGGCAAAAATCTCCCACGTGCCACGTGAGTCTTCCAGCCACTTGGCTTTTTACCATAGGAAATAATTCTCCTTCACTCAAGCCTCAAAACTTTTGTTTCCATGGGAAGTTCTGGTTTCTCTAAACCATTTTACTCAGCATTCTGCTCCAGCAGTGATGAGACTCCTCCAGTGAAGAGCTGAACAGTACAAATCATTTCTCTTTATGTTATCAAATTTTCAGAAAGACCGAGAAGACTACAACATTTACAGAAGTGTTAGTCTTAACCTAACTTTTGTGATTTTTAGTCATACCTGTCCAGCGGATGAAGTCCATTATGTAAATTTTAAACTTTCCTACAAATTGAAAGCATGAGATAGGATATAATCCTTCATCTACATTATGAAAATAAAGTACCCAATCTGAGATTATTACAACTTTGGCAGAGAATGCCAGATCCTAGAATTTCTAGAGAATCCTATATATCCTCCTGCTCCCTCTCCAGTTACCCTCCCCCTCCTTCACAGAACACATCTTCTCCAAGTATCTAAACTGGTATTTTGGCCCTATTCAGCATCCATGATCCGCTCTCACGGGTGAGCTGCAATTATTGTTACACAGCCGTGATAGTACTCACTGTCCAGCACAATAGGCTTAAGAATCCACTGTTTAGCTGTAGGATTTTAATCTAATTTTTAATCAAACTTTGAATTTTATGCCCTCCTTTTCAAACAGGAGGGTGTTACGTATTTTGATTTTGTATCAGGTGGGGTAGATGTAGCAGAATGGCACACACGAAATGTTTGGCTTTCTTACTTCAGCCACACATTTCCTCCTTCTCTCAGCATTAATCATTCACCATCGCAGAGTTAAGCCCAGCGTAACGTATTTTCAATTAACACAAACAAAACCGCATCATCAATAGCATCATCATTAACAATCTGCAATTACTGCCTAGTTACAGCGCTTGTTCTAGCTTTGGGGTGGCGCGCATCCCCACGCTGATGACGGCGATGATTACAATAGCAAAGGTCAGGCTCGTAGCCTCTCCGAAGCCAGTCATCCAGACGATTACCATCATTGACAGTCTTTGCCAGGAGCACGCTTATTGAAAGCAATGTGAATGCCACAAGGACTGTGTATAAAAATAGAGGAAAATTGTCTGCAGTCTTCCCTCATCTCCTGGTTGCCAATTGTAATTAGATCTTCAGGCTGCTTTGTAATCAGCCATCAATTCTGCAGTATAAAGACCTTTGCAGCAGAATATGCACTCTATGTCTTTATCAGCAGAGTCCTCCAGTCATTCAAATGGCTTACATTATAAATATCTTTTCCATATAACTTAGGACATCCAGAAAAAAAAGGAAAATGAGTATACTAGAGCTTCTTCTAGCAGAAACTGGAAAAGAATATCGATTGCAATTACTGTGCAGCATTTCCCGATGCAACCCTATACTAGCAGAGGCACTGAAATATTATCAAAAAGAATCTTCATTTATACATATAAAGCCCCACCTCCTCTTACATTTTTCAATACATAGGATTATCTCCCCTCATGCAACGCACTTAATCTTCTGAGTATCACTAATTTAATATTCTTAATACCTGTGTTTTGAGGGGTCCAGGCTCAATTTGGATCCACTGATACAAGCAAAAATATACAAATGACCTCTAAGATCGCATTAACCTACATGTTACATGATGTTTCTGCTTTATTTTCTCTCAAACAATAAAGGATTTTCATATCTATTTGGCTATTGTTTAAATAATTTGCATTATAGTTGTATTGATTTATAAATATATATATGTTCAGAATCCATTTTCACTTTGTTTAGTTGTTAGGTGCACACATAGAAGAGTGTTCACCTTATTGAGCTAAAATCTATCCTCTTTGTATTCATTACCCTTAAAGGAATCTATATGGACAAAGACTCTCGTTTGCGCCAGTTTCCTGGTTTTCATCATAAAGAATATTGAATAAATACTTTTTTTAAGTATTGAAAATTTGCTCAGATAAAGTCTCTCTCAGCCAATTGTCTTTTAAAATGTATTTAATATAGCAGAAATCTCTCTCAGCTATACATCTTTTACTAAACAATGCCAGAAATTACAGTAAGCCATTATTTTCCTGCCTCTGAAAATGCTGCTCCATACTTCATTTCGGAGGAACTTCATGTGAGTGGTGCAAGAACGAGCATCATTGCAACTCATAAAGCCGTAGACTACAAGCCCAACCTTCCAAGATGAGTTTCAACTGGTCTATAGCTAAAGAGAATTTTCACCAGCAGAAGACTGCAGGGTGCAGAGGAAAATTGTCTGTGTCAGCTGGACCTGGTTGTTGGAGCTGGCAAGTCCCATCTCCATCTTCTCCGATACCCGTCCACACGGGTAAAGTCAGAGGGTCTCCATAGTAAGGACAGTCCTGGTCAGCCTAGATGTAGGACCCCACTGCAATTTTGAAAGCTGTTTCTTCCCTAAATAAGAATAACAAATACTCCGAGGAATTATTTCTGGGATGGAAGTTCCTAAAACTTCCATCCTTAATTAAAAAAGCATTGACAAGAAAGGACCAGTGCTATATTCCCTTGATTTCACTCTGTCTCTCTAGATGAAGATATCTCAAGTGAAGAGATGGGGGCAAAAGTTAAAAATAAGACATTTAAATAATGTTTCATGAACCTTGGAAAATGTCATGCTGAACTCCTCAGGTGGAAATTCAGTTTCTGTGCATTCCGATCTTCTTTCAATATGCCCATCTGACTCTCCAGATTCATTAACTGAGCAGCCACATTTTCTAGCAGGTTTCCTACAGTGATTGAAGTTTGCAACACATCTATTTCTGCATATAGCAATTCCAACACTTCTCAAAATGATCCCTTAAAGTCCAGACTTGTGGCAGATTGTCTTTCCAGCAGGACAGCACAAGATGGGCTCTGGTATGCATCTTGAGATGTAGTGGTAATGCGCGCTGAAATAAATTAACTATTTATACAGAGCATTTCATCTCAGAATTGTATGAGCTATCTACCTCACAAACCATGCATGAAAGTATCAGCCTCCAGAGTAAGACAAGGGATTTTATGCAGATCAGGATTTTAGGTACTGAGAACACACCATGCTCAGGAAACCTGATGAACTTGGGTGGTTCTGCTTATAACAACGACATTATCCAGGTGACTAAACATTGTCTAAACAAGTTTCTAGGATCAGGGATTAATGATTCAATTTAGACAATGAAATGCAATTTTATACATCGGTGCAGAATGGCCTTTAGGCAAGCCAGGAATATTCTGCTTTTGTTTCTTAAGAATCAACAGTTTTAAACAACATGTATTTCAACATTCACAGAATTAATTAGAAAAAGAAAAGTTCTCAAAGTCCTCAAAGTTCTCCTATCTTATTTTACTCCCTCCATCACTCTTACTGTCTGCTGTGACAAAGTTATGAAAAATAGCTGGCTAGCACTTTTATGGAATCACGTCAGGTGAAAAGATTTTAATGGTTTTGTTATACTGTGACATCTACAAACCCCACTTAGTGGCTAAAGGACATCATTTTGTTTTGCTTTTCCCCCTACCTTCTCTCACGCTCACCAGCTAACCTTAGGTCGCGATCAGACTAGTTTCTTGGGTGACTCCAGCCAGCTGAACCCAAGTGGCCTTCAGGCAAGTGGGAGTCAGGGCAATAACATGTGCAATTGCTTTTCAATTTTTTGTTTTCTGATATAAGAAACACAAAGCGAAACAGACTTAGTGCTGAGCAGCACGAAAGTGATGCCAGGAGTTGTGCTCTCAGAGAACTTTGTGTAAAGTGAACATCCCGTTCCACTTCTTCCTTGTCTCTTTTTGTCAGGGTTAAGATCGTGAATTAAGGCTACCATTGGCACTGCAGTCCATAAAACGCGGTGCCAACTTTACCAACTTTTTTTTATGGGAAATGACATTATAGCAGCAGCTTCTATATCTCTGGTAAGCTCCACATATTGTACAGACAGCTCCGAAGTTGCCTTTAGATCTTTCATATGGTGCAAACAGCTGCCGATGAGCCATGTGAACTGCATTGACCTCCTGTATGCCATTTTCCTCTGGCTTCCCTTTGACTTTGAGCATGCGGCCTCTTTTACACAGCTTACAGGATTACAATGCAGAGGTTCCTTCCCCATTTGAAGGGATCAGTGATTTTTCTTGGAGAATACAAATACAAATTAATAGTTTCTCATCTTGACATAAGGGAAATGCTTATTTTTAAATGAACTCTCTTTTCACCCCCGAGACTAGTACAAAGCAGCCAGAAGAGGCTCCATTAGAGCTGCACTGGGGATTTTAAGACTCTGCTTGACTTGTCCCCATTTCACAATGTCAAAACACGTAAAAACAAAGGATTTCATTTCACTTACAAAAGACATTTCAGTAAGCGTACAACTGCAGAAGGACTTTAATTACATGGTGTATTCACAGGTGACAAGGTGCTAGCATTTGTACATATAAAAACTACCTGAGCAAGCTTTCAGAAGGCTTTTTCCTCCAACACGGGAAAATTAGGGCTACTATCTCTCACATTTATTTAAGGTCAAGAACTCGACTCAGATGAGCATGCAGGACCCCAGATTCACTGAACTGGCTGCAGAATAAATGCAGAATGTCTCCCTTGAACTGCACATTCCCTGTCTCCTCCTGGACAGCAGTGCTGGGGTTTTGATATATTTTTTAGATTCGTGTTATCTATTTGATATTTGACTGATTTAGCTAGGGAGTAAAGTCATCTTTATATAATGTTCCTCAACATCAAGTGGTCTGCTAAGCAGAAGTTTCATCAGATGCCTCTGCCCTTGAAAATCCTCTTGTAGAGAAAGAGGCAGCATGTAACCATGGGAATATAGCAGAGAGCTGTTCGGGGGAGAGTTACCGAGCCGTGGCCCCGAGTATGGCCAGAACTGGGAGCAATGGATCTCCCCACAGGCACTTGGCATCAGTACAGGGCAAACGCCACACGCCCCAGCACTGCCCTACCTTCTGCCGTGGGGGAAATGCCGCAAGAGGTTTCACTGCCAGAGTGCTCGAGTGACGGATCCTAAGCTCAGGGTGTTACTGAGCAGGACACGACGGCAGATGCAGCTCTGGAACCCCAGTTTTGCCCCAGTAACCCGCATGGTGTGCTGAAATCCTGCAAGTCGTACGCAGGGCTGAGCTGCATAAGACTAAAGGCAAAATTTGTTTTCTTGTGTTTAGACTTAACGAAGTTACATTTCATTTCACATTCCTTATTGGTACAGCAAAGAAGCAGATTGATATTTCAAAACCTTTTCCAAATGTTTATTTTAAGCAGTGATACAGGAACTCTGTATTTTTACATATGGTTAGTGATGCTGTTTGCAAGTTACCAGTCATCAGTTTAACTTTTAGTCAAAGATTTTAAGAGGTTTATGTAACTTTGAAAGTTTCACACATATTTAACCGAAGCTTGATGAGCAGCAAAGTTTTAATGGAACAGGTGTCCAGGGATGGAGGCACACGTCCCTGAGATACTTCGAGCGGCTGGGAAGGACAGGTAGCTGAGAGTAGGTGTGCTGACAACGCACCTTCTTTAGTGCAAAACAGACTCCGCTGACTATAACGGCTGCAAAAATAATTCTACAGATACAGTTACATATTACACATTCCACTTATTACATAAATTATATAAAGACTGTATATCTCTAATATTACATAATTCTTTTGTATTCTATTATAGAAATCTTTATGCACACAAGTTCCCTGATTGTTCGTTTTGCTATCGCTACCTTCTGATGATTGTATTTGGTTACATTACCTCATTTGAGATCACCGTTTGTTCCTCTGCTGCTAGAAACAACAGAGAAGGATGCAAACAATGCAGGGAAATAATCTAAGCATGGGGGTCTAAGAGCCAGCATTTCTGACTCCTGTTGTTACTTCTCTCCATTTTGGAGCACATATATAATGTACATGTAGTATATAGCCTTAGATATTTTATTCTGATTAATTAAAATGTCATAGATTTATATGCATACACATTACATAGCTAGAGAGACAGGAACAGGCACTAAATATTCACAGATAGACATGAAGATTTAATTATGTAAGCAGTTTTGAATCCTTGGAATCAACGTATACATATATACACACACACCCGTTCATACACACTCTTAAGTGCAAAGTGGTATTAATACTGTATATCATACAACCCCAAGTGATGTTCACAAGGATTATTTTCTAAGTGACAGTTAAAAATAAGCATATGTCTGTTGTATTCAAAAGACAGAACTCAGATTCTTTAACTGGCTAAAATATAAATACACTAAAAATAAAGATGAGCAACAGATTTAACACAGAAAGAATTTAAGAAAACTTAACTTCACAAAAATAAAACATATAAAAGTAGACCTAATTATTTAAAAGTTTCTCAATGTATATAAAATTCTAAACTATTAATAAATATATGTGATAAATAATGATGATGGTCTCCATATTTCTTTGTTTAATTCTCAGTTTTCTTGCAAGACCTTCTTGAAGTTTGGTTGTAATGGATCATTACGTCCATAATGTGCTCAATGTTGGAGTGAATTTTGAACAGTTTTTAGGCTGCATACTGTTTTCTTCCAGATAATTTACTGGATTAAAATTAGCAGTGTGAAAAGCTGTAGAGAAATCTAAATGCCTGCCAAATCAAAGAAATAATCACATTTTTATGAATATTTAATATCATAGTCATGGCAAATAAGGCAAGTAATTAGTACTTACCATAAATTTGCAAAGTATTATTTTATGTAAATGTTACATTCTACTAGTTTGATATGAATTATTCATTGTATTACCAGACATTGACACAAACCAGCAAACACTAAAATCTATGTGTTATTAGTTTACTTACCTTTAATGATATTGTTTAGAAAGTATTTTTGTGAGATTACTATTTTTTCCCAAATGGGATGGAAACAAGAAGAAAGTCATTTAAAGTCACCTACTGCACATTCCAATATCGGAGAAACTTAAGATGCAAATATACAAAATGCAAGTTCTTTCATGTGTACAGATGAAGAGCTCTCAGCTACGCCTCCGATTGCAAAGACCGCACAGGGGATTACTATTAATGAAGTATGGTAAAAGCTGTTTATAAAAATAATGGATGTGGGAGAAAAATGAGAGATAGCTTTAAAGATAACGCTCGTAACTCCTCACAGTCCAGAGGCAGAGTCCTTAGGTCAGGGAACGAAATGATGAAAAGAGAATCTAGACTTGACCATATCACGCAACATCCAAACAGCACTTCAGGACAAAAAGGCGCCTGCAGTTTGTCTATGGACGTTGGGTTGTCATCTGTCTTTCAAGACTTGGCTGCTAACATTTCTTGATCCTTACAAAATCAGTTCCTTTTCCTGATTTGTGATTGGCATCTACTGATCCCTGAAAACATTAACATACTTCCAGTGCTACAGTATATTAAATGACCAAAGCCACTTTCAACTCTTGCCTCCCTCCCCTCTTAAACATAATCTCATTCTCCTTTTGGTATTAGTAAGATCTTTCACTCTATTGTAACTGGCAAATTTTCATATTTTATCAATATTCCTTCTTTGGAGCCACAGGTATAGAGAGTGACTCAACACTAATTCCTAGAACACACCCCTTTGCAATTACCTTATGATGTGAAAAGTAACCATTTACCTTCCTCATTTATCTTCACCTACCAAACTATTTTTATTGAATCTTTCATGAGCAGCATCTGACTTTTTGATCGTACAAAATGAATCTTCTCCAAACAGTAAATCTTTAAGTCTTAATAAATTACATCCACTGCTTTATACTTGTCAGCTTGCTCTGTAACAAACTCAACAAAATTAAAATCTTCTCACTGTATATATCCTCTCCTTTGGTAAATCCATGCAAATTTTCTGCAAACAATTTTGATCTACTCTAATATTCAGCTATCCTAGCACAAACTAATTTTATTGTTCAGGAGACTTTCAGACTAGCTGGCTTTGGAGCCAAATCCTCGCAAAAAAAAAAAAAAAAAGTTCTAGTATTTCATATATAATAAAAAACATACACTGGTCTTTTGGATCATAGTTCAACTTAGAGCCACCACAAATTACACTCAGGATTTACCAAAGGATATTATAACTTTCAATGTCTATCTCACTCTTCAGCTGCCTGGTAGTGTCTTAGGGCAATGAAGTTCACAGTACACAGACAAAGAGCCAATGCTTTGTTTCTAATTTTTTCAAATCTGATCAAAGTAGCAAAGAGTTTTCACGTCCTGGCAGAACGCTGAACGGTGAAAATGTGGACTACCTACGTACAGTAAAAAGCAGTATTACCATCTTTGCACAGAGTTTGGAGGAGCTGGAGTAGTTGTTTTACTTGCGGTAAGTAAATCAAGCTCAGATTACAGGCTGGTAGCGGTAGTTCTCTCTGAGCCATTGGCATCTCTGAATCAGGAATTTGCAAGCATGAGCAACATTGGTCTATGATTAATTTATTTGATTTAAATACAGCTTTCCTCATGAAACCTTAATTCTGTGTTACCGATGCTTTTCACCGGTCATTTCCATAACATTGTACTTGGAGTTTTGTATAGTAAAGGCAAGCTTTAGCCTTATGTACTATTATTACAATGCAGGTGTGATTTTGAATCATGTCATGCTAAGGCACGCACCCACCAGAATGTCTCTGCAGTTTCTACTTAAAATGAAAACCATCCCATTTCCAAAGAACTGAAATGCAAGAATGTTAAGTAGGGGAGAAGGGCAGGGTTTAAGATGTTTATCAGATATGGTTTCATAAAATGAAATATTTCAAAGCACAAGGAAAAAGGTGGAACTGCGGCTTTGGGAACAGTGCTGTTATCACAGCTCCTCACTGTGAGTCATGTTTGCATGCTGTACTTGGGAAAGTGCATCAAGGAACTGGCAGCCAAGATAGAAGGAGCAAGTATCAGAAGCAGTTTTACAAACCACAGTCAGAAGCAGTTTTACAAACCACAGCTCAGTATCCCTCATTTTAATTAAAAGCTTACCAGCTGTCGAGTGGGAATGAGGAAAGTTCTTGTCCTTGTGGGTGGTTTGGACTGTGCACCAGGAAACCTTCAGTCTTTACCCTCACAAAACTCTCATCAGTCTTTGGGAGCTTCATGTTTTTCCTTAAAATCGCCCTTGCGTAACCTAGCTTCAAATTTATTTCCACCTCCAAGTAAGCAAGTTAGCAAGGTCTGTATAAAAGCAGAAAGGAACAAATGTAATGATCAAAGGAGCACGCTGGAGAAATCCTTCAATCCCTGGTTCGTTCACCCTTTGGTATGGGTTCTCCTTCTCTCCTGCACCCTACTCTGGCTTCCTCTTCCCTGATCACAATGCTAAGCAATATGTGCAAAACATCCAATTAAAAGCAAAATACTATTTGCACATTTAAAGTGATGGTAGAGAAGATATGAGAACACAGCACAATGGACAGCAAAAATGTGGTTCACATAAATGTTTGGTTTTAGCTTTAATATTTTAAACAAACATTTCCTTCCACTTAGACTCAACCTAATCTGCAATCTCCACCTGGTGTTTTTCAAACCAGATGGAAATATAAATTATTTAAAATCATGAAATTCCATTAGCAGTTGGGCTTAAGTGCTTAAAAAAAAAAAAGGAAGGAAGAGAACATTTCAGGGTGCCAGAAGGCGGCTGTGCCACCCCTTGTGTATGGCTGCAACCACAGAGCAGGGTCCAGGAGCACTCTGCTCCCTGGCTGAGCACTGAGCACCCGTGAAGAAGCACTATATCCAAGTAGTGGCTGAGATTTGCACTGTAGCAATGCCTGCAGCTCACTCATTCCCACAGCAGAAAGAGTGTGACCCCCAGAGAACCTGCAAAGCATAAATCCATTTCACCCTCCAAACTGCTCCGAGCAATACTACCTACTTTGCTTCTGTTCAATGGGGAGAAAGGATTTTCCCAAAACTTCTTTTTCTTCCAAAGTGCAACTGATGCCCATGATGATGTCCATTTCTTCCTGTTTGTAGCATAAAAGCCTGGGAGCAAATGCCATATAAAGAAGATGCCTGCATGAACAAATACAGCAGAAAACTGAAAGGAACCATGAAGAAGAAAATACAAACTAACTTCATCTTTCTATATGCAGGGGTTTTGCCATGAAACTTAATAACAGAAATGACATTTTGTGGCACTGCACTCTTTATTGAGGCCTTGTACGAGAGGTGGTAAGCAAGCAGCAAGTGCTGATGTTTTATCAGGCTACTCACAGCTCTCAGGTGCATCACAAGACAGGAGCCTAAAGCCACTAGTATAAATGGGCTGAGACGCTCCCATCTCCCTTCCTCCAAGTGGTCTGTGTTCTGCTAACCCCCATCACCCTCTGCCAAGCTCCCTGTTGCCTCACACAGCCAGAAATCAAGCTGAGACAGTTTCACCACTGGCTGGAGGACCCTCTTCGTGCATCTTCAGTATCATTTTTTGTGAGTTGGCAGCTCTCTGACTGATTGTTTGCCTGGATTTATCTAGTATTTGGCCACATCATACTATAAAAAACTCCCACTCCATGATATTACTTAAAGTACAAAAACTTTAAACTCAATAGTGGTATGGATATAGTCTATTCACACTGAATGGCCATCTACATAGATGTACCATTTACAAAGTCCACACCAGAAATACCCATTCTGCCTCCATTATTGATCTCCAGTTACTAACAAGCATGCTATTCTTACCCAAGTATTAACCTCCCAACTTCAGCTAGATGGTAACCACACCTCCACCTTTAATCACAGTGTCACTGAGCAAAGCAGAGTGGATGGATTTAAGTTTCATGGACCAAAGCCATCAAAGGAGCCTTAACACTAGCCTATCTGCCCTATTACAAATCCAGAACCCTAGGAGAGATGGCTGTGTGTTCCTTGCAAAGCATGAGAAGAGTTTGGCACTTCTGAAGGGAATTCAGAAGTATCAGCACACTGAAGGGATGCTAATGCCTCTCTTACACCCTAGGTCCATTGGAGCACTGACCTAGTGCAAGTGTCCCCCTGAGCTGGCACAGGTCCCTTCACTGCTTGGTTTGGACCAGAGATTTGAATCCAGGTCTAGTCTAACAGAAAATTATTATATAAGAAATTTTGTATATTGTATATCGTATGTCATATGATCAGAGGATAATTAAGGGCATTGGAAGTATGGGTGGCAAGTGAGCAAGGAGCTGGAGTCCCAAGTTTGGGTTTAGGTTCTATGGTGGAAGGTGGTGCCAATCTCTGAGTCTGACCTTCTGTTTGCACATTGCCTAGTCCAGTATGAGTCCTGCCTGCTGGAAGTTTGTATGCTCTGTGAAACTCAGTGAAACTGCTAACTCAGAGAAACTTCAATTAACACTGGTCATATTTACTATGGAAACAGCACCTAAGTCACATTTAAATGGCTAGTTTTGCACTATGCCTAATGATCGCTTTGAATTTTTTCTTGCTTTGTTCCTTCACACCAACATTTCTGCAAATCTTTTCATATCTTTGGTGCTTAGTCCAACGTAATAGAAGAACTTCCCTAGGAAATCTTGTACCTTCCTCCTATCTCTAAAATACTGACATAATGACCAAGGAAAAAACACCCGTGAGTCACAGATGTGACCCTCCACGAGGCACTACCTACCTACAATTCCTGGTATTTCATGCCATTGGAAAAGCAAACTCTATTCATAGGGAAAACCTTATCAAATGTTTGCACCCAGAAATGGCAATGTAAGCAACAATCCAAATTTCAGTATCTCCAAGTGAATTTCAGTATTCTGAGAAGCTGCCTCATGGATGGGAGAAGGTTGGTTTCTTCACACAGCTCTGCTCTGTTCCTTTCTCTCACTACATCATTTAAATGCCGGACATTTTCTTGTCATGGCTTTTTCTCTCTCTGATTCCAAAGAAAGAAACTGGGGCTGCGATCAGGACAGAAAAGCTGAGAGAAAAAAACATTTCTATAGCAAAGGGAATCTTGTGAAATCACATTTTAAAGGAAACAGTATTTTAGGTTATTTCTATACGGCATTTGTTGCAGTCTGGGCAGAGAGAACTGTAATCCCTGTATGGGTCCTGGGGACATGATAGCTCTTGTGGCACAGAAATCAGTTGGACTAAATGCGCCAGTGTGCTGAGTTCCTCAGAAAGGCTTTACAGCCTGCACGGAGCTCGCTCTTTTATGCCACGAGGAGCGTCCAGAAGAGCTAGTTTTAATCTAGCTAGGATGTATCTGCGTCTACTGCAGTCAGCTCAGCTGCAGAGTAACTGCAGTGTAGTGTCCCCTCCCATGCAAAACAAGTGACTCTATGTTGTTAATTTTTTGTAAGCTTGCATACCCCACAGGTAGTCCAAAATTATCCTCCCTCATGGAAAGAAGTCAACAACCATCTGCACCACAGTGAGCGGCACTCAGCGTGATACAAGTCCCAGCTGGGAGCAAGTCTTCCTCTCAATATCATCTGGGACTTTCCCTCTTCCCTTAACAAAACCCAGAGAAGCCATCAAAAAATATTCTGAGATTTCCATAGCTTTATATCCAGATAAAGCTTCTTTTGTGCTCTCTGTGCAGAACAGCTTGCAGGATCTGGGGGTACATCCCTTTTGGGGGTAGGAGCCTCCAGAAGTGCAGCCACTTTTGGCCACCGCCCTCAGGGACAAACTCTGCTGTGGTTCCTTAGAACATCATCCTGCAGGACCAGTACTGAGAGAGACTCTCCCAAGGGTAAAAGGAAAAATGAGACCCAGCTGGGGTCGTACCTTCTACCTGTGCCATCTTCGACTCGGAGATGCAGAACAGGAAAGCTTCTCTCCGCTGCTTTAGGGAGATCAGAATAAGGTAGAGATTCCCCTCCATCCAGCGTGAATCAGAGGGCAGTTCACTTTGGACAGGTCATCCTTCTTAAAGCAGGCTCAGCTGTGAGATCAGATGATGTTGCTCAAAGCTTTATCCTGACGGATCCTGTAAACATCCAAGCGAGGAGGTAGCACACCCTCTCTGTGCACCCTCCTCCACTGCTTTACTGTTCTCATGGTGAAATAGTTTTTCCTTGTATCCTCTTGGACACAACTTTCCTTGTTTCAGTTTCTGTCCATTGCCTCTTGTCCTTCCACCACACAATGCTGTAAAAGCCTGGCTCCATCTTCTTGACAACCTCCTCATTGGTTCTGGCACACTTTTGTTAGGTCCCCCTGAAGCCATCTCCTCTCAAAGCCGAATAAGTTCAGTTCCCTCAGCCTTTCTTCACAGGACAAGTACTCCAGCCCCGACCATCTCAATGGCCCTCTGCTGAATTTGCTCCAGTTTGTTGATGTCTTACTTGTAATGAGGAGTCCAAAACTGGATGCATGAATGAAGCCACAAGGAAGGCCAGAAGGAGCCAAAGCAGGGAGACATTCCGAGAATTTTCTACAGTTTTGACTAGGCATTTCTCCAGCCTGCTTTGCAGGTTTCGAAATGAAATAATAAGCGATTGCATCCTCAGGATGTAGTAAGTTATCCCTTTCTGGCTATCACAGGGACCAAGTGGCATGTACATACCTAACACGTCACAAATGCAAAATGAAGCATAATGATTCGGCCCTCCCTGGTGTGGCCTGGTTGTGGCCAGTTAGGAACCTGCACACAGCAGCTCCCACCGGTTAGCTGATGGGTAAAGCCCATTAACCTCCAATCTGCTCAGTTTTGTTTATCTGACCAATGAATGCAAATTAATTTCCATTTTCTCTCTGTCTTCTTTTACCCTTTTATGCATTGCCTTTCAGTTTGAGCCCTACCAGCTTCTTCCCTTCTCTATTCTTCTCAGTTGGCCAAACCTTTTCTTCACTCTTCCTCTCCCATCTTCCATCCTGAAACTCTGGAGTTCCTGTGGTAATTCCCGTGGTAATTGTCCACATCCTCTTACCCCAACCGGGTGTTGTACCACCAACTGGGTGTTGTAACCCCAACTGGGTGTTGTAACCCCAAAAATCCGTGATAGTATTGGTGGATCTGGGGCCACTAGCCACTTCAATCTTGACTAATAGCTAGAGTTAGGGAGCTCCATTCTTGATTCGCTGATGGCCATCTCCATAGGAAACACAATTATTCGTAATAATAACAAGAGATATTACAAACTAAGTGTATGTATTCCTAATATGGGTTATATTTTTAAGATAAGTTCACTACAAGGGCACTAAGGATAGACTCATACTGAGATTAAGGCAACTGAATTTAGGTGTCTGCAAGTGCGCCACCAACCTAAACTCCCATTACAAAAAATGGAGATGTAGTTAAGATCATGAGCTGCCCACCTACAGCCTGTCTGCTCAATAACCCCGCAGGCTCCACTGACTGTGATGGCATCCGAGACGCAAAGTTTATATGTAGACACTTACATTTATGCATTTTAATCTCAAAACAAACCCTACCTGGAGGATTCAAAACCAGCTTTGCATAACTTACAAACTTCATCTCCTACTACAAACAGAGGAAAGAAGGACAAATGTTAAGTAATTACATGAAGGTTTGTGCCAGCTTAGGGTCTCCCAGTGGGTTGCTCTGAACACCAAACCTTGCTGCCTTAAGATGCTAAATACAGCAGCTCAACCTCCATTTTAAAATACTTCTCACAGCTCCCACATACTTTGCATTTTGCCATAGGGCAACTGAGGCACAGGGGTGCAAGACCCTCTAGAGCCCCCCAGCAGGCCAGGTTCCCTGCTCCTGAGGGCACACCAGTGGACACAGACCCCACCTGGAGCAGAGAGCGGGGGATCCCTTCCACCAGCGGGTGCCAAGGAGAAGTTGGCCGACAAATGAAGGGAGAAGAGAGCTCCTGGGTGAAGGCTGATGCACTTGGCTGGGGCACTACACCGAGGGGGAAAGGATGGATTCCCTCCAGTAGCCAGTATGTCATCTTTTTTTGTTTTCTTGTTTGTTTGGATCCAGGACAATTCAGGTCCAGATGAGACCAGGTTCAGAGCCAGTGGACTGCAGTAGATTCCAGTTAAACAGAAACTGTTCAAAGTTAATAAACAAGTCTCTGCAAATGGGAAGAAAGAGATTCATGCATTAAAGCTGCATTAAGAGAGGAAAGAGAAAACAGATAATTCTCTCTGTCTGCCACAAGCTTCATTTTAACTAACTGAAGCCAATTTGAAAAGAAATGCTGTGGGTCCCCAGTGCAGAGGTGGAAGGGGCGGGAAGGTTACGTGGGGAGAAGAAGAAATCACTTTATTTCTATCACGATGCAGTAAGATATAAATACAATCAAAAGGGGTTAATCTAATCCTTTTGTGAAGCACTGAGTCAGAGAACAAGACAAAAACAAATCTGTGATCTGGAACTTCCTGAGCACCCACTCAGGGTGGATTAATGAGGAGTACACGGCTGTGAAATTACGTGCCCTCTGAGTCAGGAAAATGGTCCTAGTGGTGCATGACCTTGAAATGAGGGGAAGCAAACTTCACCTGATCCACAATTATAAAGACCTAAAAGGAGGGGGACTAAGGAGGAGGGAGAACACATTAAGAGACGGGAAAATGTTTCTGAATACGAAACCAACAAAACACTAAACAAACCCAAGGCTTGAAAGATGAATTAAATGTGGTGTAAAAAAAATCCAGAGGCTTTAAAGGATACTGGCATTAGTGTTTGAGCATTATAAGGAAAGCTTGTCCTCTTTATTTACATGAAGTGGATATTTTGTTGCTGTTGTTACGGACTTAGCGATGTTCGTCTGCCTTCAATTTTCTCTTTGCGATGAAAAATTGTTGTGAGATGATTTCTAGTCTTAGCTGCTTTACATGACAGTATTATCAAGGATTCATCAAGAGGCCATCTGTCGAATTTATGAAAAAAAATGCAAAAACAAAACAGATGAAAAGGAAAGAGCAAGACAGAGACTGGTCCAGGGGACGATAGATGTGGCAGCATGTGCCTCAGTGTGAAAATTACAACATTTAAATACTGTAGAATAAATTACTGTGCCGAAAAATTAGTGATGCTCTCCCACTTTAGATTCTCCCCTTATGATGAGAACATAATGAAATAGATCACAGACCAAATAATTTTTTCCTGTGGCTATTATTATATTCTAATGAAAAATTAAAATGGGGTAAAGACATAAAACCTCTAAGGGAATCAAATAAGCTAAGCTACCGAGTCATTTCTTAGGTACCCCAAAAATGTACAGCTGATGTGGAAACAATAAATTCATATCTTTTAATGTATGTAATCAACTGATCTCCCCATTTTTCATATCTTCTTGCATCTTTATAGCTGATACGTGTATACCCATATACGTGCCTGTGACATAGGAAAGATAATGGAAGGGCAAAAAAAGAATTATCTGTCCTCATTACAAGCTGATTTAATTGCACATCAAAGTAGAGTCAAATATAAACATCTATTCCCAACCAATATATATCACATATAAAATTCACTGATTATCTACTGTTTTCTAACTAGGTTGACACCTATGTTTACATACTGTGTATGAGAAATAAAGTTGAATCAAACATGTTCTTATTGAAATCAAGCAGTTTGGATTTAACTGGAACCTAAGAGATGAAATCCAGTTTGCACTATATTTTAAAGCAGAAATAACTACAAAGTCCAGGCCTTTCCTACCCTCTCCCTTCATCCAGCCTCCATCAGGAACACACTTGAATTTCTGTGCAATTTTGTGATAAGCTAACAGGCAAAATATCCCATTGATTGTTGTACAAATTTGAAGATTTTCAACAGCCTTTCCTCAAAAGCAATTTGCCTTTCTCTTTTTGATTATGTTTAAAGTTATGGAAAGCCAGCCACCAGGCTAGCCCTGTGAAAGTGCAAAATATCAGAGCATGGCATGCCACATATTTTTAAACATAACTGTCTTACATCATAATGAAAAATTTGAGTTCTTTGTGTCCTGATTCTTAACAGGGAGAAAAACTAAGAGAAAGAAAGGTTGATATTGCTTTTATACCACAATTAGAAAGACATTCACAATAGTTACCTCTGACTGTCTCCACCAAAACCTCCCACAAAAGTAAATGTCCTACCAGTGACGACCTATCCAATGATGACTTTCTGCACCTGAGAGAAAGAGCAGGTGAAGCTGCCCTTGAGCTTCATTAAAGACCTTCCTGAACTATTCTGGTTTATATGGCAGATATCCAAACTCTGTGCTAATTTCCACCAGTCCCAAATTTTAAACTAACAAGTAAAGAAAGGTTACATCTGGCAGTCCATCAAACAGTCCTCAAGCACACGGTCCTTCAGTTTACTTGATGAGCATACTTGGTGCATGGAGAAGGCAACATCCCGAAATCTTCAGCTGACTTGAAAAAAACCCCAAAATAACCCTTAATTTTAATTTAATTGAATTGGGATGATCATCTTGATGCATCAGTAATTAAATGACAGCAAACATCATAAAAGCAAACTGTGCATATACCTGAATGGCACAGAGCAAAGCAAAACTACTTACAAAGTCTAAACTCTATGTCCTTCCAAAACTACAAAAGGGTTTATGGCTAAAGACCATTATGTCATTCACTGTAGTCTAGAGAGACTGCATTGGGGAGAGCCTATAGGTTTAGTCCTGAAAATATATGCTTACTTATTTAACTTTACTCATGAGAGTAAGCCCACAAATTTCTGTTGTACTTGACCCAACTGTAAGGGCAAGCATATACAAATCCCTCTGAAAGATGGGCCATAAAATTTACATTCTGGAAACTTTTTTTAATACAATTATGCAAATATTACTATAACGATATTATGCTTTAAGGATCAATTCTTTAATTATATAAGCATCAATATTCACTTGACAACTGTGATGTAATTACAAGCAAAAAAAAGAGGTAGCTATGCTTGGGAGGGGCTAATTAAGTAAAAGTCTTCTGTGAAGTATTTTCTTTCGAATATCTACTCTAATATCTGAACATTAAATGAAGCCAGGATAATGATTCTCTGTCAAAAAGGTACAAGTATGTTATACAAGTCTGCAGGATTGGACTTCTGATTTAAAATAAGATCTGGTATATGAATACCAGACCTGGTGTGACAACTCCCTTTATGTGGAAGGAGCCATCATGCCAATACAGTGAATCCATAACTTCTTAGTGGTCAGTAATCTTGCTTGTGACAACTAACAGAGAATAAACCTACAGTGATCAAGTATACCGTATTAACATCTATGATATGACCATGCATTTAGATAACAATCGTACCATAGTAACTGGGGATCAAAAATACTTGTTGACAGTGAGTTTTGATCCTCACTTCACGGCACCTCTAGGAACAGTTCGGAAGCAAAACATGGCATCAACGAACGATGGTTAAAACCATCACTTTGTGATTGGCTTTTAAGAATCCAGCTGCCTTGTTTAGAGAGCTGGCCATTTCTTTTTCTCTGCATTTTCCCAAATGCCAGAGAAAAATTAAAAGCCTCTGCCTGAATCTATGCAAGGACCAGCTCACACTGAAATAGCGCAAGACTCCTTTGAGTTTCAAGGGAGTGGGATTTTTCACACAGGTGCAGATCTCTGCGCCAAACAGCTGTACAGCCTGATTCCTGCTATCGATGGGTCATTTAAGCACTTTACCTATGCCAAACCATTATCGCTGTACTGTTTAACAAAAAGCAGCAGTCACAAACAATAATAATCAGCAACAACAATAATTGTCACACGAGCATTGGAGGTCCGGTTTCATCAGGAGTAGCGAATTCTTTGTAACCCCAATTAATTTACTGGGTTCAGAGGCAGTTGTTTCACTGGCAGCAAATTTACCGTGGGAGCTGGCTCTGTTTGAGACTCTGGCCCCGTCTTTGAGAAATCAAGAGCCCTTGTGCCACTCTTCACCTGTCCCGAAGTGCTGGGGCCCTGAGAGGAGAATTAAGCCGGGGCAGGGCTGTGTGGGAGAACAGGAAAACACATTCCATTAAATTAGTTACTCAAGTGTGTAACACCGCCGTGCACAGGAGTCAATTACCCTGATAGCGTGGCTCTGCCCCACTCCCTATAACCATATGACTGAAGATCCATTGTATAATAATAGCCTGCAATAAGGTGTCAAGAAAGGACATTAGGGGTCTCTGAAGCAATGAGCGTTAACTGGGTGCAATATTTTCCTAGGTCCATTTTATTGGGATAATCCTTGAACTATTCAAATACATGAACTCCCATATGAAACGGATATCTCTCCAGCTGCACAGGCTTGGGTACTGACGAATAGACTGGAAATATATGAGAAGCTGCCTTATTTTAAATAACTGTTCCATAAAATAAATAGTAAGCACACAGCTCAGCATTTCAAGAGCTGTAAAATAAATCGTCATCAAAAAAGCTTATTTTATGAACCCATGAATCTCCTGAAAATAAACGTTTTCTTCATCTTCCTGTGTTTTAATAAAAAATTCCTTTTTTTACTCACTCAATTACAATATCACTATCAGTTCAAATTACAGGTCAAAGATACGGGGCTTAATGTATGTACAGCCAGTTCTCTTCTCCTAATAACCTGTCATTCCCAGGATTTGAATGTCAGAACACAGCCTGCCGCGGTAATGCTACCCGGCAGCACAGTGATGAAAACTTTGGACAAATCATGAAGAACATTCCAGATCCAAATCATCAGAAGGTTACTGGGGAGAGCCTTTCATCCCGCTCTGACCCCCTGATCTGACAAGTGACACCTACAAAATGAACAGCTCTCCAGCTTAAATTGTTTAACTGTAGCCTGATCAGTTTTATTATCTTGCTAATCCGGATATCAGCCGTTTCATCAGAATGGAAGATATGCATATCATGAATTATTTTGACACCGAGACCTTTTAA
Organism: Phoenicopterus ruber ruber; assembly: GCA_009819775.1. Taxonomy (NCBI): domain Eukaryota; kingdom Metazoa; phylum Chordata; class Aves; order Phoenicopteriformes; family Phoenicopteridae; genus Phoenicopterus; species Phoenicopterus ruber. The sequence goes on from CM020216.1 coordinate 131,484,008, forward strand.
TTTTTGCCAGCAATATTTCACTACACCAATCAGGGCCTGCAGTCAGTGATGCTGCTCGCCTCCTGGGATGTCAGAGGACAGTGCACTCCTGACAGCACCAAATCATCTGGGAGCTGTAACGAGCTATTGCTGCAATTATTATTATCTCCTGTAGTCATGCATTTCATTACAGCGCAGGCAGACAGAGGTTTCAGTTTCGGGCCAGTCTTATTTAGGAATCTCTGCCATTTTATGGGCTGTAGGGCTCTGTAGTGTAATTTCTTTTCTCCTCAGTAGACAAGGATAGGTGAATTTCTAATAAAAACAAAACACTAGCTAGGTACTGTAGAAAGAGGGAGCACAATACAGTACATTAACCAGCAGTGAAACAGCTTAAATGGCCCACTTGTAGTTTATGAAAGCAGTGGTTAATCAGCAATATGGTTTGCTGCAGAGAGAAATAAAGAACAGTTTATCTTTAAATACATATATATTATCCTTTTTCCAAACTACCCACTGCTAAACTCTTTTCTAGGCTAACACTAAATCCTGAAGGGACAGGTCTACGGTTGTTACTGATTTTTTTCTGCCACTTCAAAAAAGTAAACTAAAATAGTTAAGAAAAGATGACAAAAAATGCCTGTTTTGTTTGCTGAAGCAGCTTAGGGGCCATTACTGCAAAGCCTGGGTATGCAAACAAGCGTGTTGGAGAGAAAGGGGAGAGAAGCACTCTCAACTAAAAATCAGTACTGATAAACATTCAAAGATGGATATTGACAGGTAGAATATGCCACAAACCCTTCCCGGAGAAAGCACCAACAATCACCATTTTACCTCTTTCCTACATCCAAGGTTAAATGGTGGCCCAAAAGAGGTTGTCCTGCTAGCCCTGTGTTGAATGTCCTTTGGAGGGTATTGCCAGCTTTCACAAGCATTATAAAAGCAAAGAAGATAACAAAATGTACATCGTTAGAGATGTACGTTGATGCAAAGGCAATGTTTTGCAAAACACCCAACACTTCCTCCCCTTGTTCTTCATCTCTCCTTGACGTTCACTTTTACTATGACCAGCGTCCATGTGCTTACACGTACGTCATACCACATTTTCATCCTTAGCCTTCTTTTGCTACACTCAGTTGATTTCAAGGCCTTTTCCACTCTTTTTCTCTTCAGGATTTCCTTTCTCCCTTGTTTCTTTTCCTCCTTTTCAAACCTGCTCCCCTTTTTCTCAACATTTAAGTCACAAATGACTTAATTTCATAATAGGAAAAAAGCACCAGCAAAAAAAGGGATAGAATTCAGCAGTTTCAATTCTCCCATGTTTTTAGTCATGCTATGTAATACAATGAGTAAAAAAACAAATAGGAAAGTTTCTACTAAGTGCAGGGGGAAAAGCCAAGCATCTGACTATCTGTGTACACATAATAAAACACAGGGAAGTCAACCACACATCCAGTCAGTCTAAAATTAAGGTACTACTGATATAACAACAAATTGCTGCTATATTAAAAAAAAAAAAAAGGCATTTGAGGATACTAATTTAAATGTAAACAATGAAAGAACCACTTCACACCACCTTTCTCCATGAAAACGACATGACGTCTTCTTCTGTGCTGAGGTATTTAATTATGCACTTTCTGCAGTCAGCAATCCCCTCCACATGTATAGCTTTTTGACAGCAAGACAGACAAAGTTCTGAATATTAAACTTAAAGTAACATATTCTGCCTCATCACTTGTGTAAAGACAGCTGATATTGCCTGAGAGTTTGGCACCAGAGGCCAAGCACCATATTTTCAACCACCCACACACAAACCCTTTCAATACAATCACTAGCAACTTGACTGTGAAATTTCCAGACATTGATGGCTAGCAAACACTAATAGCAATGCTCCTGTGATGGACTCCCGTCATGAAAAAGCAGTTCTTCAGCTTTTTGATCCCATCTGTGTGATGCGAAGAGAGCAGGAAGACTTTGCCTCAGCAAAGATAGGATAGTGTGTCCAAAAAGGAGCAGAGCAGCACACCAGGGTCTGTAGTGTTGTGTTTATTTACAGATGCCATTCAGTTTTACATAACTCCCTCGTTAGTTAAGGGTTGCTGATCCTGCAGACTCTTACACATGTGAGCAGTTCCATCAAAGTCATTGGGACGTGCATGAATTAAGATTCCTCTTTTAAGTAAGGCTTAGCAGGATCAAGGCTGGTCCTCGTGGCTGCTGAAATCTTCAATTGCAATTGACTTGAAGGAGAAGCTAAATCCACTCAGCACTACACAAACCAGAAGATACTTTCTGATGTCTCATGAACCATTTCAGTCTCTCTTTGACTAGTAAGACAGTAATTTAAAGCTCCGAGGGACTGACTCCACAGATCAGAGCTCGTGGTATGCAGCTATGGACTAACAGAGCTGGATCACATCCCCACGCTGGTTAATGCTGGTTAACACAGAATAGCACCAGTTTAAGGCACTGACATGAAAGCACTGCAGGTTGCCTTACTGCCTGAGGATCATGGTGCTCCCTGCTCTGAAAGGGGTGGCACATGGGTGACTTGGAGCTAAAGTGTCAACGTTGTGGGTCAATATCAGTAAGCACTGGCTAGGAGCTTAAAATGACAAGTATCCTCCCCCTCCTCCTCCCTTCGATTGCAATTGCCACTGTAGACTTCAGAAAACAGCTTATTAAAGTCACTGCACTTTGCAGGTCCTTTAACACATGAGCTTTACATTGACTGTGGCTATCGCAAGGAATAGGTGAAAACATTTAGCATAAAAACAAAGCAAGATAGCTCGACTCAAAACCAGGCTGGAGTTTTCTGGACGTTCACAGCTTTTCCTGAGCTCCCATGGGAGGTGTCGCTCGCAGGAGGAAAACCCCTGCCAGGTCCTTCATGGCTACCTGCTCCACAAGCCCTCTGGGGCCAGCGAAGATGACAGGAGGCCGAGTGACACCATTCTGGAGTTGTTCTGCTGAGGATCACAAGACGTGCCTGGTGTACGGGCTGGGTCCTGCTGTACATTGAACGCAAGCTCTACATTTTTCTCCGCCACAGCTAAGGACCGGTGAGCAGCTGGCCTGGGGCCGGGAGCGCGCTGGCTGTGCCAGGCTGCTCCTGTTTGAGGATGGGTGGGAAGGCACAAAATTTACTTCAAATTATTGTAAAATTGTAACGTAAAAGAAACAAAAAAAATGGAGGAGAAATACTAATTAATTAGAAAAGTTTAAAAGGGAACCCAGGCACCTGAGCTCCCCCACACTCACCCTACAACCTACTACTGCCTTCAATGCCCCTTATTTTATTTATTTTATAACCATTTTTATTCTCTTTGAGCAAAATGCTTGTTTTCCTAAGTGACTGTGAAATTCCTTTTGAAACTCAGCTGAAAACTACTATCACCTCCTTATTATGGATTTATTTAGGTAGACTTGAGGAAAAATCCCTTCAGCTCTTGAAAAGTTATAATTCTTGCATATGTGTTAGTAAAGAATTAAAAGGGCAATACAGTAAGAAAAGAAACACTAAACTTGCCATTCTTCAGGTCAGTGAGGAGCTCTTCAAATGCGTTCATGGCAAACATATAGGGTTACAGATTTCATATGGTGCCTTCTTTAAGACACTTTTGAATTCTACATTATTGTGATTAAAAAATTCGTAAGACAATATGCAATGATAATGTCAATGATAAAATATGCAATGATAATATTAAAACTGCCTGTATTTCTAGTGTCTTTTGGTGTGTAAGTGGTGTTTTTTTGTTTTACAGAACACGAGTACCTGACAATGAGCAAGTTATACAACAGACTATAATCAGTTAATTACAGCTCCATAACATCTCTAGACAATCAGTCTCAGAATTTTCAGAATCGTCTTGGGCAACATCCACCAAAGTGGAACAATGCTGTTAAGCAATTTGACCCAGACCAGATTCCTTACATTTTCCAGTGCTTTCAGCATATATTAGCATGTTGTTTAAATCCTGTTGGTTCTTATTTCTTGCTTACCACATATTATGTTGCCTTAGTAAAACCTTAGCTTGTTTTATTTACCTGTAGAGAGTTTGAGCCAAGCCCTTTATTTTAGAGTATAAAGAACGTTCTAGTTTATAACATCAGAATTATAGGGTTTTTAATGGCAGTACAACAGAGTTGCACTAAAATAAACACAGAGTACTTCATTAACATTAGCATGTGTACAGACTTAGCCTTTTCTTTTTTAAGAAATCAAGCGTGACAGATTCTTTACAATACTTCTTAAAACAGTGAACATGACTTCCATCTGAATTCTGATGATTAGCTGCAGTGCAACATTGCAGGCACAAAATACGGTGCGTCAGCATTTACTTTCTCAGCTTATAGGTGCATTTAGGCATCTAAGTGATTCAACAATAATTAAGCGGAAAAACTGGAGGAATTTGTAAAAACCTGTCTCTCAGCAACCTGTCAAAAGCCATAGCCTTAAATTCAGGGTAGGGATTCAACAATTCATAGCTCTCATGTTTGAGCTTAAGCCATTAATTCATTCTTCATTATAACTCATGTAAAATCTTTTTCCTTCCCCCTTTTCCCTCCTGTAATGTATTGTATCTTTTATTCTTACCATGCTAAAAGGTTAAGGATGCAGAGTGTACAGCAGTAAGAGCAGTTTTTACTTGTACACTGGTAACTTCATGTCCATGTAGCGAATGTAATACAACCTGCTTAAATTCCAACTGCTTCTACCTTTGGTGAATTTAATATGGAGACTGTAAAATATTCTGCAGTTTATACCATATATAAAAGTAATAAAACAAATTTAGAGAAAGATTTTGTAGCTCGTGTATCACACAGACGTGAGCATTCGTTTTAAAAGCAGAACCAGAAATCTGCAGTTCCAGCATGACCTGATAAAGGCTGGACCAAAGTTTTCAAATGCAGTGCCTGGCGGCAAGCTCCCAAGCCCACCTTAGTCTTACAGCTTTCATCCAAAAAAGGGGGTTAAGCCCTGCGCGGAGGAGCCTTACAGCATCTCAGTAGGCACCTGCTGTTACCACAGAGAAGGAGCCAAGCGTTGCCAAAAATGATCTTGCTGGATCCTGGTCGTGCCAAGGTACGGGCTGGGAACGGAGCAGCTCCGCCGGCCGTGCCAGGAAGGAGATTGCTCTCAGCATCCAGGGAAGAACTGCAGGCTTTGGGGAGACATTTAACCCCAAAACCTAGGTGCTCCAGAGTGACGTCCTCAGCAGGAACCTTTGGGGGTATAATCTTGGCCATTCAAAGCAAGACTCAGAAATAATTAAGTGACCAGACTCATATTTGGACCTGATGCTTGCACAAAAATGGTTTGACTTAAAACTGCTAAGTGCCTGTATTTCCCACGAATGCCAAAAGGTATAGTGGCTTTTTTATGGAAGAGGCAAATCTGGAATGTAAAATTAGGCAGAATATTTGAAAACTTTGGCCTATAAACTTTGTGTGTATTGCCAGTCTAAACTCAGCTCCTAAATATTTAAAATCTTGTTTCTTTTTTATTGGACATAATTTTGTGATTAGGAAAAAGAAGAATGGAAATAAAACCTCTTAATTTTGCTCATAGGATTCATTCAGATGACTCCATGAGATCACAGTTAGATACATAAATTAAATTAAACTACACAAATAAGTGTTCTTAGGCTCGCAAAGAAAGTTAGGGAAGACAAAACGACCATTTTTTCCCCTTCTGTCTGAATCATTTTTAATCATTCTTCCTGTGTACCCACCACTACCCTCCACACTAAAGTTTAAAGGAATTAAGAGAAAGACATATAGCACTCTGCTGCATTTACAACAACTTACTTAATTTTAAATATTGCGTGTAAAATTTTACAAGACCATCTTGAAAACTTGCTAGATACCCTGACCAGTGGAGTGACTCCACCGTTCTCATTTATCAGCAGAGCTAAGGGAAGGGTCCTGAGATGCAAGTCTGTGTAGGGTAAGGACATACGTGGCTTCCCTCAGAAAACCCACACTTGGCTGGAAGTTTGACAAGTTTAAAATCAACCCCTATGTTGGTGTGTACGTGCTGCAGAGAGCTAGACACGTTCCAACAAAGCCTGTGAGCAACCTTCAGCATATTTGCTTCCAATATGCTGGGTGTGTTCACACTTTTCTTTAAAACCTAAGGCAATTGTACAACCTACCTGCGCTGTCGGTACGTTGTTAAGCCACCGCACTGGAGGGAGAGGCCCCTGGCTTTCGAAAGAGGGCTTGTTCGGTACAACCACCGTCAACCTTGTAGAGAGCTTTAGGCTTGCTTTTGCCTTTCTCATTCACCCACGATAGTTCTCATCTCCAAGTCAGTCTGAATTGACTGCTATGCAGACGCATTCGTAATTTTGTTTTACCCTGAACAATATGTTTCTTGTTAATAATTAAAAACCCTTTGGGTTTTATGAACCTTGGTTGGTATAAATCAGTAGTTCAGATTTGCTGCTGTCACTCTATAGTATGTAACCCCCTGAATTACTTGCAAAAGGAACTGCCCCCAAAAGGGGAGAAAATCTCTTCAATGAAATCAAAAACATTTTATAACATATATTGGCATCCTGGGAAAAGACTGTTCCAATTTTTGTAAAACTATGCAATCAAAGTTTGAAACAACATTAAGAGGCAATGCAACTCAACTTAATTCTTAATGAAAACAGTTTTAATAATGCATTTTACTTTGTAAGCCATTGGGGAACTAGAGAACTCACACACAATTGATTACAATATGTAGAGGATGGGCCATTGCTTGTAGAGGTGTTATAACTCGATGGTGTGTTCAGACGTGTGTTCATACCCGAGCATACATAGCCAGCTTTGTTCAGGAAGAGATAAAGCTACTTTTAATCACAGTCCTCATATTGAATGCTGAGCATGTACTTGTCCCTGCAGAACTGTGGCCAAAACGACTTTACAAGGCAAAAGATGAGGCAGGTCACTCATTTCTCTGGTGAATATTTATGTGCTCCTGGGTTAGGTAGGCAAAATAATACTCAGTTGTCAAAGTAAAATCAATCATAGTTTGCTTTATTTGCAATTATTCTGCCATGGGAGGCTTGCAGTTTTGTCTTTGTTATTTGTGGGTTTAGAGAGCAAAATTAAAATGTGAAACCCTATCAACATGTGAACTCAGCACCCTCTGACATATGGGGCATGCCCTTCATCCAACACAATCTTTGGTTAACAGCTGTGAGGAATTTTACCAGGCTAAACAGCTTTTTATTCTAACCCAGGGGAACTGGCATGTGTTAGCACAGCTACAGAAGGTCTCTTCAGTCCCTAAATGCAAAAACATATTGAGGATTGCAAAGAAAAAGTTACAAGGGGGACAGAGTTCAAATAAAATTTGTTCTCTGGTTCGTGGCAAGATCTATCTATGCTCACAAATACATTCAAGTCAGGCTCATTTGCCGCAGGTTTGCTTCTGCGAATGCTCAGTACGAAGAGCTTCCATTGAAGCCACTGGGAGCACTGGCACGCAGAAACGCTGTTCCTCTGCAGAGCAGAGACAGTTTGCACCAGCTGAGGATTCAATTCAAAGTACTTACAAGATGAGGCTTGAGTGTTGTGTTCCATTATAAGCAAAATGAGAGGCAGTATCACTTTTATTTTATTTTTCTTTGAGGATTCTTGCCAGTGCAATATCCATAAAACTCATCTGGTATGTAACAACCCATTGGCATGGCAAGGCCTGAATATGGCAAACCAAAAAGGTCTACCTACACAAAATTTTGTCGTGGCTGCTGTTTGAAGGTACTCCTAAGAGCAGCATACAGTGAAATTTTCCCACTTAGAGTAGCAATGGAAAGATAACAGCATGTGAACTGGTGCCCATATCTAGGACTGCCATATTTCTGCTCCTGATTCTTCTATAATGCAGGTACAAGGGAGAAGATGCATATGCATTATATCAAATCTGCTATGCCAATACAGGCATACCAGTGTATCCTGGCACTTGAGGGTCACTGCACCTTTAGAGTTCATCTGTGCATGCCCAGCCACCACCCAGGGCATGCACAGCCTGAGCAGACCCAGTAGTTTGAGCGGGCTTCAGCCAACTCAAAACACAGAGCAAACGCCAAAGTGCTATTTTCCTACCAACCAGGTGAAAAAAAAAAAAAAAATATATATTCAAGGAAAACTGGATATATAGTAGCAATGTTCATATAGTCAAGAACCCAGACCATTTTACCTCAGTCTGACTGCAGGACAATCTGTTCAGACTGGGGCAGGCTGTAAAAAAAATCTATAAATTCAAGCCACTGTGCTGCATGAGGAGGGGGCATGAACACTCATGTGCTACAGTCCAGGAGTCAGAGAGAGAGGGGTGTTTTCTCCCTTGTCAATGTGAAGGGTTTGTTTCACTATTCTGGCCTTGACTGAGTTCCTCTGCCTCTTGCCAAGTTAAACTTCCATTATCACAATAATTCTAGGTGCTGCTGAAGGCATTTGGTGAAGCATGAGGAAAGCTAATTGACATGGAAAAGGAAAATTCGCAGGCCATGTTTCCTCCTGTGGAAATTATGTAAAATTGTTGCTGCTGCGTTACACAAATAATTTTCATGCATTGACTTGTCTTTTGCTTGTCTTTACCTCAGTCTCACCCAAATACTATGTTTTTGACGTGCCCTTTTTGCTTCTTAGTTGACTCTTCCCAGAGAACAACAATGCACAGAGGCATCCTAGAGAGAAACAGTTTCCTTCACATCCCTCCAAATGCTGATGTGCAGCAGCAGTTATTCAACAAAACAATTATTTATTTAAAAAAGAGCAACACCTTTTCAAGGCAACCAGCATTTCTCCGAAGGAACTGACAACGCTGTCTCCAGCCAGGCTCTGCTGTGCCTTGTGCCGTGGCACGAGCTGAAGCTCCGCAGGGTAGCAGGGGCTGCTGCCCGGTGAAGGCAAACCCTTCGCGGCGGCTGTGCCGTGCCCTGCTGAACTCTTTCTGGTGTTATCATCACCCACGTGTGCCACCTCAGGGAAATCCCCGGCCTCGCCCATCCTCCTTGAAAGTCATATTCACTGCTCCTGCGGTGACATCTTCACGTGACAACAGGGTCACCGTCTTTCCCCATCGTAGGTACAAAAAGCATTACTGCCAGAAAACAGCAACGTTCCTGAAGCATTTTGTTCTGCCTTACCTCTTTCTTTGTTCAGTGCTCACCCACACTGACACTGTCATTAGTTTCTAACAATTTAAAGCATTCCTGTTTTCAGTTTTCTCTTGAACAGCACGCAAGCCTCTGACAGTCATATCTCACTGATACGCTTCTGTAATTCAGCAAATCTAAATATGGATCAGAATCTGATGCCAAAACCTTGAATCAACAGACACTTTATAAATTTTACACTATTTCCACCTACCCATTGGGGTGACAATAGCAAGGACTATTAGTTTTTTATAGTGTAAAAATATACAACATTTATAATTCATATATATTTTATAAATATATAAAAGCTTAAGCAATTTGCTTCACTGCAAAGTGCTGAAATACATGCCCACTAAATTGTGGCCAAATCTGAGATTGGCTATGAATGAGTCCCTCAGAAATTTAAAAAAAAAAGCTAAAAAGAACAAACATTGATGTTAAAATATTTTTAATTATTTACATCTCTGTTGTTTCATTGTATCTTAGGTATCATTTTAAAAATGAAGCCATATTTTATCTTGATTACTAACAAATATAGTATCACTATTTTGCTATGGACTTCACATCCCTATCCATCTTGCTAATGGATATTTTCCTGTTTAGAGAAAATGAGAACAATTTTATTTTATTTAGAGACCAGTAATATTCCTGAGTGTTCATCCTCACTGTTCTGGAAGAACAATGAAACAGCACTTACATGAAGGATTTACTGGTGTGAATGCCAGGACAAAAACAGATGGACAAAGCAAGTTTAGACAAGTGAATCTGAAAAATTGGATGACCTTTATCTCACAAACAAAGTTACAGAAATTCGGAAAAAGCCAAAAGTTGTTCTATTTCCTTCAGTGGAGAAATTCCAGTATTTGTGCTTGAGTCAACCACTTTAATTTAAACCTGCTCATGTAAGTTAATATCAACCCCTTACGACCAATATATATCATTCCTAAAGCACAAATATCTCAAATGCCTTAAAAAAAACCACCCCCAAAACAACCCCAAAAACCTTAGCATTGTCTTACCTAAGGGTAAGATCAGCCCTAGCAAAGGAGATGTGTGGATTTGGGGTGGTTCTTTTGCATTTGGCAGCACGCACGGACTCATAGCCGAGATCGAGTGACTGGCAGTGACAATGTCAAGCTTAGGCGACCGCTCCTGGCTCAGAGCACTCAGAGGTGAGGGTAAGGCAGAAATACAGCAGGGAGGCAAAACAAGAGGTTTGGTAGGCTGTTGAAGTGTCAAAGCACAAGGTTTGGAACCCTAGCTTTAGGGCATACAAAAAGAAATTGCACAAAGGAAGTCTCCCGTTGGCGTTTCTAAGATATCAAAGCTCGCTCTGTGCCGGAGACGTAAGAATCGAAGCAGTCAAGGCAGAGAGCCAAGATACGGTAAGGCCACTACAAAAAGTAAGTTCTGTATCTATGCACATATATTTCAGATCTGGAAGGGATCCTCATGATATTTAAACTCTGTAAAGTCTATTGAATCCAAGTACTGAATCCATAAAATTCCCCAGTATATTTTTCACGCTTATTTGAGAGCAACACTGCAAACTGACATTATCAAGGAAAGCTGATTAGCATCCTTTCAGCTTTAAACATAGCATGTTTTAAGAAGCCAGAGAATCAAACTGAACAAAAGGAAAATGAAAACATGACCCTGCACAGCATAACCACCAAACAAATAGAAAACCTGCCATAAAACGGAATGGCAAAGTTTGGGTCTCGCCATTAATTCAACAGTCAAGCCCCCCAAATGACTAAGGATTTGGTAGATTTGCAGGTAGATATACACACTTGCTTTCTTTTCATCTAGCTACTGTTAAAAGAGATAGGTATAAAGTTGATGCAGTACACTAGAAATCGACTGCTATTGTAGAAAATAATCAAAATCGCTTCTCAACTTCACGTGGTCCACCCCAAAGAGGCACCACATTCCCTAAGATTCCCTGTGACTCTTGCTGCCCCTCACTGCACTAATCACACTGGGAACTTGTGTTCAAACACAATGAGGCACCAGGACAGGCTCATGCGAGCGGGCAGGACCTTCCTCCAGCACACGCTCCTCTTACGCATATATAAACTTGAGTAACACATGGCAGAAGTGGTAGCCCCCATGAGAACATGTCAGGCAATTTAGTAGAGAGGGCTAGCCTTGCCGTGTCATTTTTAAATCAACGTTTACAATTCTACTGTGGGAATACGGGTTTGTAATGTTCTATGTGGTTTTGCACGAATTTTACATGTTTCCAGAAAATTCATTCAGCACCTTGATTTTTCTAAAAAAGAAAAAAACCTTTATGAGAGCATAAGGACATTTACCCTTCACTGCCTGTCCAGTCACTGTCTTCTCTACAGTGGTGCCACACACAGAGCATGAACCTACATATCTGCTTGAAATGGCTGGTATTTTAAAAAGGACACCGTCATGGCAAAATCTCATTTTTAGAAGACCCCTCTGTCTGGATTCCTGGGTAGTTATGACTTTGTTCTTGACTTAATCCATGTACATCCTGATGCCCAGGTTAGGCTCCATTAACTTTAATGGGACTCTGCCCCGGCTCAGGAGATGCAGGATCAGGCCCCAGGTACAATCATATCTCTGCAGCTGCAACAGAACCAAGCGCTTTTGCTTTCAAGTGAAATAGCTTTTTCTGCAATCATTTTCCTGACTGCTTGAGTTGTGAGCCAGGAGAGATGCTGAGGCAGACCACATAATACTATGACCTTAAGAATATTTTTTTGGCAGGGAATAAAATTCGCTCTCTTTCTCATCTCTCAGCAGTATGAGCCTTTGTTTCTCAGAGCTGTTCAAAGATCCAAAAAGACAGAATCATCCTGTTCTTGCTTTTGCAAAACAAGCTGCTGTAATCAGAATTAATGCTCTGCAAAGATCCAGTTTTTTATTCTTAGCAATTCTGTTTTATCTTTTTTCTTTTTTTTTTTTTCTTCTTCTTCTTTGGTAGCACAAAATGGTTTAATTCTGTCTAACAAGCAATTAATATGTTCTTCCAAACAAATCAGAACTGGAGAACCAAATTAACACCCTTCAAGAGTGATATATCAGCGCCTGATTTCACAGAATGCTTTACGACCCTTCCACCTAATCTAATGGATGGATTTTAAACATGAGAAAGCCTTAACATGGCTTGAATTTGAACACTTCGACTCCTTATAAGTGTATCACTAATTACAGCGAGCCTTTATTAAACCACATATTCACCTATGTATTTCAAAGAGAAGAAAACCTGTCAGAAAAATATCCGACCATTAAACATTACGTTCACTGTTATTTTTATTGAGCCTTACCCAGCAAGGGAATATTTACCATTTCAGTACTGCATACACATCAAGATTATTTGTAAATCTAAAATCAACCAAATATTAAACATGTAGCAGTATCTAGTCAGAACTAGAGATATCAACTGCTAATTTTTTCCACTTGTCTTTCACTTCCTTCAGCTCATAAACAGATTTAACAAAAAAAGAATCACGGAACCAAAACAACATATTCATGGGGAGGTATTTTCATTTAAGCAACAGGCTGTTCCGACGTAGCTTTTAATAAGATAGATGAAATTGAGTAAGTGATAATTTAACCAATGACAAAAATGTTTTTTCATACATTGCAGTAACGCCAAGCCTTGAATTCTATCAAATCCTCTGTTTTTCATAAAGCCACAGATCTTATAATCAGTTAATTAGACAGTAATCTCATTTTTCATTTGGGGGAAGTGTGCAAAAAGGTACAATTCTGGGTGTTGTATTTACAAAAGGTTGATATGAAGCAAACGCCTTAGAAAATAGTCAGCAAAAGGAAAAAGAACACAACGTGCTGGGTTCAAAATTACGTGGGTTTTGCGTTGCATGGTGGGCCATACTTACGATTACACACGTACTCCAAGTACCCACACCAAGATGTAGCTGCTGGGAGTTCAGGTGGTACCATTGCAGCAGCACCTGCAAAGAAGATGGAGCAGACAGGGAATATCACCTGTGCTATTGAGCTGCTTGTGGACTAGTATCCAGACTAATATCCAGCGTCAGGGTATATAGTCCTCACAAGAGTGGTCAAGTGGTACACAGAGTTAAATATCCTAAATAAATGGGCAACAGCAGGGCAAACTTCCTAAGGCTGCCTCACTCGCATAGGGTAACCTTGTTCTGAAGAAGTGCCTCTGAAAATGAGATTAAATCAGCCTGCATGCCCGTACAGCTCCTGCGCTGCCAAATCTGGCAGCAGAGGTTTCTGCCAATTATTTTTTGTTATGGGAATTGGACTGCAGCCTATGATTCATTTTACATATAGTAGAGCAAAAGTTGGCCTACATATAAAAATTCACACTGGTATAACTGTGTCAGTCTGGGGTGTGATATTTTGCTGACAGTTTTACCTTTAAAAGACCTAAAGTAGATCTGGTTAAATCTGTACCCAGATACCTTATACTCACTGAGCGGGATTTTTTCTGGTTTTCAGCTAGAATAAACAGACTGAACGATGTAACTATGGCACCTTACAGCAGGCTGCCTATTTATCTGTTCTTATCAAAATAATACCAAAGACATGTACAGCTAGGTATATACCAGAGGTTCCCTAAAACAGAGGGGATCATTAATAGACCCTGTGCATCAGTCACCTCTTCACAGAATCCCAGAATGGCTGAGGTGGGAAGGCACCTTTGGAGGGCATCTGGTCCAACCCCCTGCTCAAGCAGGGCCACCCAGAGCTGGTTGCCCAGGACCATGTCGAGATGGCTTGTGACTACCTCCAAGGAGGGAGACTCCACAACCTCCCTGGGCAGCCTGTGCCAGTGCTTGGTCACCCTCACACTGAAAAAAGTGATTCCTGATGTTCAGACTGAACCTTTACAGGAAAAATAATCGTGTTGGGTGCTGATATTCAATAAAACGTACCGATATACCAAAATTTTAGAGAAGTTAACTGATAGGTATATGTAACACCCTGTGATATCAAAACTAAGAGCCTATATCTTTGTTCTGAAAATGGTACTGTGGTAGTGGTCTCTATATTAACACTTCGTAGAGATGGATATTTTTGACTGAGTAGGGGAATTCACCGTGTTTAATCAAAATGTAAGGAGGCCTGAAACTAAACCCCCTCCTTAGATATCAGCAACCTCGGTGTTGTCAGAAACACACAACTGAAAATAAGCTTCATTTTTAATGCAAGCTACCAGTTTATTACTCATGTTAGTTGTAGAGAGGGGGAGCTCACAATGCAATACAAATGTTTTAAGAGTCAAGATTTACATGGGGAAAAAATTACTTTGTTAGCCAACTATGGCTTGCTTTATTTTAGCATCATTTAGTTCTAAGTAGACTGAGAAATGGAAAAGAATTGTTTTTAATTTTTAACATTTCCCTCCCCCATTAATACTCCTCATCAATTGCAGTAATCAATCTGAGTTGGACACACTGAGATTTCAAATTGTAGGGTCTGGAGGGGGAGGTTGGTTTTTGCACCGTTTCCACACACTGCTCTCTCCGACAAAACTAGTTTGGCAACCACATGTCAGACTCTTGGCAAAGGTTCTGACCTCACCATTTTAGGCACTGTTTTCTTCATATAATGTTGACATATGGCTATTGTGCTCTTAATCTAGTTATTTTGTGTCTGCTGTGTTGCTACTATCTCATCTTCTGAATTTTCTTCAGGCAATTACTGTCAGAGGCATTTAATTTCTTCTGCTACATATTAACCAGTTGCCAACATTCCCCTCTTTTCAGCATGGAAAGGCTGGTTATGGGGCCAAAGCAATATTATTGCAAGGTGTCCTAGGTATATCTGTATACCTGCAAGGCCATCTAAAAATATTCTGATCACACACCAAAGAACGGTAGAGAAGCTTTGGAGAGAATAAAGCTGTTCTTTTGGCCTTCACATGTCACGAAGCCAGAAAAAAAACACGCTACGTTGCTTTCATCTCTAATATGTTGAATAGTTGCCTGTGGTTAATTACACTGCATTGTGGAAGGTGCCACAATCAGGCAGTAGGATTAAACCGGTTGAAAGTGATGTGAGGAAACAGATGAAAAATAACTCAGGTAACCATATAAAGCAAGTACAAAAGCTCTAGCCGTAAGTAGGCAAAACACCACGTTTAACCATTTTATGCTGGGCAAAAAGCAAATACCCCTGCAACAAACAACCACACAAGCTAATACACATTGTTCACTACCATGTGTTGACGATATTTTGACCTTGAGCAAGCAAGACCAGAGGTACGTATGAGAAACTGAGAAATGCAATAGCTGGCAAGCACAGATTTAACACAGAGACAGGGGAGGGCATGTTCTTCACATTAACTCTTGCTGGTTCACAACACACCCCACGTCCTGTGATGGGGAGCAGCTGCCCTCCTGCGATGCTGCCTGACACCCACCAAGGCTGCATCCACCCCGACCAGCCTGTAGTATTTATTATAGCTTATGGCTGCTGTTCGGTTCTTGTGTCCTGTTCCAATGTCCCTTAACCCTAAACTATGAAAAAGCTGCCAATAGAATATGAGATCAGAAAGTATTTATTCTACTAGGCTTCACAGGGCTAACTCTGAATGGTCCTCTGAGGAGCTTCTCTCTCTTTCCATTAGCTGTAAATAATTCACATCACAGGCACCTAGTCTGGGCAGCGTGAGCACCTGCTCATCATCTTTGTGTTACTGTGCCTTGTCCACGTTCCCAGTGCGCAATGCAACTTCATTTTTCTGTGTCTCTACTTACGAAATGGGGATGACAAGACCTACTTCCCCATCTGCAAATATTCCGGCACATTACCAGGTGATCAGCTTTCCCTCTACAGGCATGACTGGTGGTCATAATGTTTGCTTTCATGGAACAAACTGCAGATCTCAAGAAAATCATCATCTAAATTTGTTCCAGTAGCTCATTTTGAATGCAAGCTAAATCCCATGTTTTCAGATTGTACCCCACAAATACTAAAATAAGCCTTTCTTGGGGGCTGGAAAATAAACCCTGAAAAAAATATACCCTTGGTTTCTCAGGGAAGCAAGAGTAGACGTGTGAAGAGAAAGAACAAAAGATACGTGATCCATTCCTATACTTCACAGTTTTGTCACATTTTGCACTGAAATTCAACCAGCCATTAAATCGTAGGATACCATGTACTATTTACAAAAACTAAATATAACCGTTGGTTTTACTCACAAATGCCCATACTTTTCTTTAATGATTTCTAAAGGAATTTTATCATACGAGCATAGGTTGCATAAATGCCAGTTAGAGAGACATGACAGGAGTATTGATAATATCATAAAAGCAGCAGTTACGCTTTACTTGAGCACTTAGATTAAATGGTATCTGAGGCAGCTAATCAGACAACTGGTTAGCAATTTAGAAACCAGTTTATTCATAAAATTAAATGTAGCATTAAAAACAATGCGGCAGTATGACTAAGCTGCGATCATATAGGTTGAAGCATATTGGACAAGAGACCCGTTTGCGAAGTCCATGAAAATTCAGCTGCACTGCAACATTCTGTCAGCCGTCATCATTACCTTGTACACAGGTACCTAGTGGACAAAATAACAATCGGAACTACAGAGAACCTGTTAAAATTCACAGTTCAGTGAAATGCTGATTACAGTAGCAACCATCTTTTCTTCTCCCTGTCACTCCCACCCTTTTGTTCTCCTCCACTTCGCTTTTCTCCGTGGAACAGCAGACAGCGGTAAAACGGTGTGGTAACATGTGGTGTATTAGTCTTATTAGCACTCATTTACAACGAGCCACATATAGCTGCATTCCTCCTGAGCCCGCGCGGCTCCGCATCCCTACTGCCAGGGCACACACCTTCCCTGCTCCACGTGGGGACGCCTGCGCGGAGGATGAGGACTTCTTCTGTCCCAGGCTGCCTTCTCCTCATCCGCCCCAGGACAAAAGAGCTGCTTTCTCTCTCCTTTGTGCATTTGAACGTCTCCTTGTTTAAATCAAATTACAAGCTTACATTCCAGCCAACCTCTTTATCCCCTGAAACCAAGTTTGAATGCAAAAGATAATACAATATTTACCATAAACATTAGTCTGTTCCATGACTGTAATTTTTATCTCCTAATTGAAATACTTATTTTCCTTGCCTCAGTGAGCTATTTTAAGGAATAGTTGAATGAAATTGTTTTGGAAGACACACAGAGAATTGCTCAAAACAGAGATTTTTTTTTTCCAGGGGAGCAAAATATACCACTTCCAAAATGAGTTTACAATTATTCACCTAACAGATACCTAGATTGTTAAAAACTGGCTCTTCCCCTGGCTTCCATAGCCAAGTGTTCATAATGGAGAATTCATGAAAAGTTACCTAAAAACTACCTGTATGCCATGGCTGGATACAATCCTCGTGTGAGGCCTAACACAGGCTACAAAAATGTCCACCCATCTAAAGCACCCCCATGATGTCACTGTTGCTTGCAGAAGAAGAGGTGCCTTTTTTAAGGGACATTATAACATTCCTTGACCCTCCGCAAGCCACATTTTGCTCAGCATTTTTACTTCAAAATGTAAAGAATTCTTTTTTATTTTTCTTGGTTATCTTAAAATAGGAAGCTATGGGGGGGGGAAGTCAGACAACAGGCCAGCTACTGAATGGATTACTCGATATCATCCCCAAAAGCTGGTTCACAAAATCTCTGGCTCATTGATCAGGGAAATGGGAAGTCTGTACAGTGCCTGATCTATTATTCTGAGCTGCTAAATTTTTCTTCCTACCTCTCCAGCCCTGAATCCGTGAAGCACGCTGATGGATTTTGGCTAGCACAATCAGTGTGATTAAGAAGATGTCCTGAGACAGTGGAAGTCACCTGTGAGACAACAGAGACACGAAAGGGAGGGTCAGGACAAGGAGCTGCTTTGGGGCTTGGATGGAGTTGCTCCTCCATCACGCAGCAGAGTGAAAAATCAGGTGTCTGCTTTAGAACAAGGGAAACATTAAGAAAAAGGAAGCTTAAAAAAAAAAGGGGGGCGGGGGGGAATGCATCTGATGAGTTTCCTTCTTCTTTTTGCTTTCCTGCCCCCTTCATCCCTAACAGAGATATAATAAATGGAAAGACTTGGTGTTGTCAGTGAATCAGGGCCCAGCCTCCATCAGCGTCTAGAATCCAATTTGAAATCATCATGCCATTTTCCAGGTAATAGATATAAAAGTTTCTGTAGGAGACAAAGCACCTGAAGTTGGATCACATCATCAGTTTTGTACTGATGAGACATTGGATGGGTTTTCTATTACATATCCAAAGACTGAACATCTGTCTTGCCAGAAAGCTTATTCAGGCTCAGCCAAAAGCTTTCATATTCAGGGATACATGTCATAATTCGAGACTAGTGAACTGGAGATATTCTGGGAGAAGAAACATGCCAGCAGGGAGTATTTTAACACAGCTGAGATTGGTCTAACATGGAAAGGACACTCAGAGAAAAACCCAGAGTCTTGGGGGTTTATATTCCTCTTTAATTCTGAGTTAATTTTATTTTTTTCCTGTAATACTGGTCTGCTAAATACCCACCGGACACCTAAGAGGAGATAAAGCCATTCTCCAAAAAAAGATTTATCTAACATTAAACAAAATAACCATAAATTTTAAAAGCATTGACTCTAAAATAAATTTAAAGCATCTGGCTTTTTTTTTAATGAGGTAACAGGAAAATCCTCCCAAGCTAAGCCAGACCTGCCTGAGACTTAGGAAGCCTCCAGAAAGCATCTATTTGTTGGCAGCAAGGAGATCAGACTTTAGGGGAATCTTCCTATAAAGTACATGGGGAAAAGCAGGCTTCGAACGTCCGTGCTCTGGCTTGCCTCCTGAAGGCAGCTGACTGGCAGTGACCAACCTCCAACCTACGCACCTTTCCAGAACACCTAAAGTTGGGCTGGGGTAAATATCGCCCAACACGACCATAAAATAGCGCCTTCCTGGATACACATTATGCTATAAATCAACCAGCTGTAAATTAACCAGCTGTAAATCAACCAGCTGTCAGAAAATTTAACTTCCCAAGAAGATTTTCAGAAGATAATCCACTTTGGACGCTTAAGTATCCAGGTACAAAATATGAGGGTCCAACCTGGAAGTTTCTTCACACGAGCACCACCATTGATTTTAATGTAACTATTTGCATGAATAAGTCTTTTGCAGACTCACGACTTTATTTCATAAGTATCTTTTGTACAAATGACATCCTAAAGCCCTTTATGGAATTAAATAACACTGACCACTGTCTTGTATCTGATATAAATTACAGAAAACAGTGTCATAAAGATATTGCACGGTGAATAAATTAAACCATTCAGTCATAAGGCCAATGACTGAGGGAAAGACAAATTAAAAGACATTGGCAAAGGAGAATAGATATGTTTTAAGGCGAGGTTTGAAAAGAGATAGAGTCAATGAGGCAGAGAGATACATTCATGCAATGGGACTGCGTACCAAGAAAAACTTTCAGATGTTCTGACATCCAGACAAATCAACCATGGACAAGTTTGACCAGACACATGGTACGTGGAGGCTGTCACACATCTTCCTACACAAACAGCAATTCTCACACCTCGCAAGCGAATTACAGGGAGAAGTCTAGTGCTTGACTGGTCTATAACTTGTTATGTCTCTAGTTTTTCAGTTCACTGCCCTATAAAAGGCATTTATGCAAGCACAAATCCAGCAAGACATTAGGGGAATAGCTTCAACCCATAGACCAGACATACATGGTGTTTCCTGAGAGGAGGAGGAACATTTGTGAAGGTCTTCCAGACCCTTCTGCTGTTATGTGCAGAACTTAAGTCACTGTATTTTGGACTCCAGCAATCCAAGGTGCTAAAGAGGTGGACAAGATTACTGCAGCCATAGTAGAATAGCCACAGCAGAAACTCCAATCAGGTAGCATTGGGTTTGGTTTTCAATGATACTAAAACTCATGGGCTATATTCACATTCATATTTAGGTATCCTGTGCCACTAAGTTCAATGAAACTTAAATATCTAAATACCTCCATAAACACAAGTTTTTTGCTTGGCCTTTAGCAAGTCATTTAAAGATTGTGTACCTCAAATCTTCCCTTATAAAGCTGGGATGTTAGCACTTGGTAACAATAAATGAAACTAGTGAAAGATTCCTGTAATAACACACAGCACTAGAGCCATGATATCTGCCTAACACTTTCTGTGTCACATCAATCAAGAGACAAATAACTCAATGCCACAATTAGAGAGAATTGTCAGAATTGTAGGACTTACTGCCACTACAGGCAAAGCGAGACACTGTCAGGCCCAGAAAGAGATTTTGGAAGTTCCTTTAAAGTTTACAGGAACCTGCTTATACAACAGTCCCACCAGAGCTGATGGAGCAAAGCTGGAGCCAGCAAGCCCATGGGAGGGCAAGCACATACAAGTCCTTTCATCAGATGCAGAGATACCTGGTCTACAGCTTCACATATAGACCCTCTTCCTGCTGTCAGACTGGTCCTTTTCTCTTAAGGGGAGATGGATCAGTTATATGAAGAGAAAAGACTCATTGCACCACCTAAGTCTTCACTCCAGGTCCTCCCACCCCCATTCTCACACGCATCTTCTCCCAGTTATGATGCTGATCACTGTCCCAGCCTTGCTATCCCTGCCACCTCCGCCAAGGAGCCTCCCAATCCCATATGGATCAACTAAACACATTTTTTTCCAAGAAATCTTATCATCTGAAGTTTTAGCTCATGATAAACAGCTTAGGTGTGACCTAGGTGTAATGGGCACTTCGCGTGTATTCATGTCACCCATACAAATTTAAATGTCCTTGAAGGACATAAGATAAAGGATATTCACCCACAAAAACTTGGAGAGGGTGTGCGTGTGTGACAGTAACAACTTTTATATTTTCCTTTGAAAGCAACAAGCCTTAGGGAGAAGGCATTTATTTTAAATCACTTATATGTGGATGGTGCAGGTTTGTCACTGAAAAGGGTAGTTAAATACAGTATTTCCCACTTTTGGCTCTTGCACTTCATTAATATTTTGCAGTTGTGTGGTCAGTCAGATCCCTCATTTGACCTTCCAAGACAACACTTTTTCCAGAAGTCTTACTCCATCACTCTGACTTTTCCAATAAGCTGGGGGGGGTGTCCACAAATATTACACATGCACGTGCACACACGCACACTCTGAGTGCATCTGACAAATGTTTGTGGGAGAATTACAAGAGACAGCTGTTGTTAGTGGCATATCTGCCTGTTCCCATACCCAGCACTCTCTAGACCCCAAGTCCTCAGAGCCACAGATGTGTCACCTGGGGCAGGGAATATTCCCACTCGCTCTCTTCCTGGGGGGAGAGAGCAAAGGAGGGGGGGGGGGAGGAAATAGCATGCTCCAAATTTGCAGCCAGGAACACTGTGAGCCATGTAGGTACCTTCTTGGTCTGTATGGAGACTTACCTGCTTCCCTCTGGCCCTTGCACTCTGGACAAGCCGCAGCAACAGCTTCCCCATCAGAGTGGGCCCGTGCCCTGGCACCACTGCTGTCAAAATTTCAGCTGATATGCAGCTCTGGCAGGAACTAATATTTCAATTCCACAGTATGGTAATGATTTCCTTAGCCTACATAAAGGATTTTCAGTTTTCTCAATTCTCATGTATGGTAAATACAGTGAATGGCATGACATGACAACAAAACAAAGGCTTGGACAACAAGTAATTATTTTCTTTCTGGGTTTTCCTTGACCCTTAGTTGGCTGTTCTGCCGTTGAAGTTAGACAATTTAAAAATTAAACCAAACCCTCCACTGTATCAACTATCCTTTAGAACTGAAGTTGCTTTTTTTTTGTTTTTACTTCAGAGAAATTGTCCCCTCATCCTCTCCCCTTCCTTTCAAAGATACTGCACTGCAATCAAATATTTAGCGTATGTCTTATTTAAACTAGGAAACCCTCAAAACAGTCACCTTGCTCACCTGCTTCTAAACCATCACGCTAACTTTCAATGCTCTACAAAGACAACTGCTGATAACTCATCAGTATTTCTTGTCTGGGAAATAAGATGCTCTATCCTGCTAAGAAGAAATGAGAGAAAAATTAGTTGCCTTTTTTTGTCTGAAGACTTCCAGATTCATGCTGTTTTAACTGGAGGTACAGCCAAATCATGCTTCCCTGAGAACTGGTTGTGAGGACACTCAAGCAGATCAAAGAACAGAAGAGCCACACATGAAAATCCACCACTGCTTTTGAAAACTTGGATATTAACAACCCTTCCTCCAAGTTGTCCCCTCCAGAGAAAAAAGGCACCAGGGCATTATGAAGCTGAAATCAAAGCTTAGCAATAATACAAGACTCTTGGAAGAAACTGCCTCCTCTTGGAAGAAGCTGCCTCAGAGGAATGATTACTTAGCGAATTCATCCTAGGAAAGAAAGAGAAGGGACACGTGTTACGTCTTACTGAGCCTGACCGTTGAAGTGAAACACCAAAGATTGTATGGTACACGGAGAGGTTAGACATTTGCAAAACAGACACATTCTTAATATGCTCTTTAAGTCACATGGATACTCACTAATTCTTCATTAGCCTGCTGATTCCTATGCATGAAAGAACAAAGACTACAGATCTTCCCATGTAGCCTGGGAGCCACGAGGTCAGCTCACTGAATGAATTTATCAATAGAGTTAAAGTTTCAATTTCTCTAATACGCTTTACCTAATAAGGCAGTTCCTGTCATAATTGCTGTTGTAGGGAGAAGAGGTTAATCTTTTAAGTGATGGCACTGAACTCACCTGCTGAGAGATGATCTGGAGCACTCCAATAAAACATTCATGGCTTCATGCCTCCTCTGTTGCACTTAAATCTATGTTAACAGTTTCAAAAAGCTAAAAAGCCAGGCCTGTGCTCTGCAGTGATCAATAGCACCACAGTTAGATATCAGCGTATTCAGCTCAGTGGGATAAATGTTCAGTCTTTGGTAGATTTAGTAGTGGGTGGAAATGACAGATGGAATTTAAGTCTTTTGTTCAAAGGCTTTGTTCTCCTCCTTCTTTAGTGTAAAGAATTTCCCTGTGATATTTTGCTTTCTTTCAAGAGACCTGAAGTACCAATCATTTTACTTTGTTCCCCTTGGGGGGGGGAGTGGGGGGGGAAGCCAAAAATAGAGAAGGAAAACACTTACTTCATAAAGATAGGTCATTAACAAAACATTTAGGTCAACAGAAACAAGACCCAGCATGTCTGGACAGCATCCTTTCAAATTTGAAAGTGTACAATTAAATCAAATACCATTTGTGATAAATGACCATTTGAAAGCATGTAATTTGATCAAATAAAATTTGTGATAAATGATCAGGAATAGGAACCCCCATTTTCTCACATTAAACTATGATTGTCTTATAAGAACTTCAAATATAGTCACATTTCCAATGGTTATCTTTTAGCCCTGGATTCCGTATGACACTTTTACTTACAAAAGAAAATTGGAACAAAAATATTGCATCAGATGTAACTTTTAAGGGTTGTGAAGTATAAAAACTAGCAATGGAGGTGAAAGAAGAGAATGGGGAGAGTGGTGTCCCCTGGTTCCCATTAAACTGTACCGTCCCCCTTAGTCTGGAATTTTCTGCAATTAAACTGTTTTAGAAGAAAGCATAGAGTGCAACTCAGAACATAACACTCTGGAAGCGTTTCCTCTAACCAGAGTTTGTGCCTTCCTTCCCTGTGCCCATATTATTCACACACAGTCCCCAACGAAGGCAATGTGTTTGTAACTCAGAGTGGCATTTGACCTCAAAACTTCGGAGAGCACGCAGAGTTACCGGAAGGTTTCCTGGCTACTGCACTGAGTACTGTCCTAGACCTCGAATTATTTAAGTGGGGCTACAGCCCTGTTTCTAACGTTCCCCTTCTTCCCTTTGTACTTTTGATGTTGTACGCAAATACTGGTACAGGTAATTTTGGGAGCAGTAGCGTTTTGATCACAAATCCAAAGCTCATACAATCTTAAACAAAAACAGAGTGACAATTCGAGTCTCTCATGGTATTTCTAATCATTGTTCACTGAAACACTTGAATTGATTTTGTTCTGGGAGAAAACCTGATTCAAGAGACCACAGAAGAAATCATTTATTGTGCTAATATACTTACAAAGAGCTTAAAAGCCATTCTCAATATATTTTCTTTTCCAAGAATTTGATTTTTATAAGGTGAACCGTATTATTTTTATTAGGACCTGATTTTACTAGACACTATGCATGTACAAGGGATGCTTCAAGAGGCCGCAGGAGTGTTGTGAGCAATTTGGGGACAATTCTGTGTTTTGTAAAATGTATCGCTGTCTGCTAACCAGCACTCAGAGCAGAAAAGTCCTTCAAGCTACTTAGGTACGTGATGCATTGCCATGCCTTCCATCCGAGCAGCTCAAAGATTTTCTGTGTTAAGTCCATGAGCTTTGCTGAGGAGTAACCACACACTGCTCATATTTACTGAGTAGAGTGTGAGGAGAGGGGAGAGGAAAGGAATAAAGGGCCCCATATCCACCCCTTCCCTACTGACATGACCTTGACAAGATTACATGGGATAATTGAAGGATTTAGAAAATAAAGAGCTAGAAGTAACCGATAAGAATGGTAGAACTTAACAGGATGCCTCTGCCATGTAAGAAAAGTTGCAGTGTGGTTGAGTAGCTCTTATTAACTAGTTACACCATACTATTAAACAGCAGGGGACAGAGGCTGGTTTAATCTGTTGATGACAGAGTTAAGAAAAATTATTTGTAAGAGTTTATCTGGTGAAAAAAACCAGTATTCTAGAGTGAATCATCAAGCCCCCAAAACTACTGTTTTCTTTCTGAAAAATAAGAAGCCTCTCTTCCACAACGGACATATTGTTAGTATAGGTCAACCACAGAATATGATTTATTGGCATCCTATTTATTATCATCAGATGGATGTTCAATGTTACACTTTCAAATTGCTTTTTATAAAAGTTAGGTAGTTAAGAAAGATACGATGGACATAATTTTAAATTTGTGGTCCAATCAAGGATACAGATACAGGTCCAGGTCTGTTATATTTGAATGGAAAGAAAGAAGAACATGCACTAATTCAAAGATTTCTTAGTTAGATTTTCCAATCGGACTGCTGTCAAGGATCTTCTTATTTGATGACACTTTTTGGGGGGGAACCCCCCCACCACCACTCATAAAATTGTGGGCTGTTCCCTCCTAAGGTATAACACATCCGTACAACCTTCTTCAGCACTGGGACTATTAAATCTTTTATTCAAACATTAGAATCTGTGTAGCCCTGGTGTCAATACAGCAACCCTTCCCATACAATCCTTTCCTCATTGTGAAGAGGAAGTGTTTAATTCCCTGAGTAATGCCAGAAAACTGTAATGTAATTAGTTCTTAAATTTGAGCTACTCTTACTTTCCTTTGTGAGAGAAAAGAGCTCTGTCTCTACCACTTCCACAGCCTGGTCCCCGTGTTGTCAAAGTTAGATAGAAATTCAAGTATTTATAAGCATGGAAGAGATACCATCAGTGGTGAGTTCTCCTTGATTAACCATTCATTAGTTTTTTCAGACTTTTCACATTATTCCATGAATGGCGTTCATTTGCAATGTCTTTCCCCACCACCTCCATGATGACGAAATTTCTTTACAATCCCTTACAATGTTTTTTGGTGCAGTGTAAGTAAGTCTTCGACCTCTTGGTACTTGCAATCTCAGCAAATACCGGCACGTCCATGGGGAATCAGTAGGCTGCCACCAATGGGATTTTGCTGAAGAAGACTCAGGAGAGATGCAGCAAATTCAAAAGTTGAAGATTAAAATCCAATTATCAGTGGTAAGGACAAATATAGTCCTGGGGAATAATTTCCACAGAAGTTGGAACAAACCCCTCTTACATGGCCTTTTTTAAGCCATGTTCAGAATAGTTTGTTTGGTGTGCTTCTTCCTGAAGACATATAGTCAGGTATAGTAGAGGAAACGAGGTTCATCGAAAAGAACAAAGATTCCAGCAGTGTAATATATTTTGTGGACTACAGCATAAGGAAGATGGATTAAGAGAAAAGTATCATTATTTTAATCCTTAAAAGGAAGCCCTTTTGTCTCATCAAGAAATTTTACTATGAACAAAATGGAACTTGAAAATCCTTGAAAAATCCTACTAAAAAAAGGCACACAAGGGTTAGAATAATTTGGAAGCTGCAGCATAAGTAGAGCCATACTGAATATGAAGATGAGACACATTTAGTTTAAACCTCAGAAAGGGATTTTCTCAAAGGGGGATGAAACATAATGTTTGCTATATGCAAAACATAAAGATTGCCTCACCATCCTTTTAGATACAGCATATGAACATATCTGCTAAAAGTCAAAAGTGAAAAACTCTAGGAAGCTGCCAGACCTAGAGAAAATGAATATTCTGCAAATATATTTATTTTACATGTAAAGCAAAGCAAAGAAAAATATTGTTAAATATTTACTCATCACCCAGTAGCTTATTAATCTTTGTCGCAGCAAATACAGCTGACTATACAGTGTGGGCAGAGATGGTCCTTACCAATAAAATACCCTGACTGAGACTCATAGGTAAGCAAAAGCCCTGACAGGAACAGTGACTCAGCTGCATGAGGAGCAGCTGCACAGGCAAACGTGGCTGCAAGCATCCATAATTGTTGCATTCCCTTGCTTCCCCCTCCCCCGCTGTGATTTCCTTCATCTGGCCCCCAGAGTCTTCTTGCACTACCAGACATCCCATAATTGTTACTCCAGCACCACTCCAGCACCATTTTTAACACCAGCAGAGGGCTGGCATTTGAAAAGCCATATGGACTATGTTCTGGCCACCTACTATAGGCACTTAATGTCAAGGGCTGCAACACCTGAAAAATAAAAGCCTGGTCCCAGCCTGATGATTCAGGCTGCCTACCTAAGAGCAAAGGCTCCCCAGCTAGCCCGTGGGGAATGTGATTCAGCTTGTCAAATGTCTTTTTCTCCCCTTGGTCCTCTAGGCTTCCTGAACGCCGAACATGGAGCCGCCTACCTCCAGCTGGTAGGAAACGATGGTTCCTAGCTGGTCTGCGCAGGAGCTTGGTGCAGATTCACATCATCACCTGCTCAGAGAGAACTCAGCAGTCTAAATACTCTTCTGACAGAGGTGGTGGCAGCAGTGACAACCTGCGTTTGCACGACAACATGGCGTCACGTTCCCAAACCCAGGAAGAGGAAACCGAAAATCTGAACTCTGCTTCAGACTGAGGGGAATCGACCCCCCAGCTCCCATTTCCCTAGGAGTACCCTACTGCGCAGGTTACGCACCAGGAGGGGATGTTCCCTCTCTTGGTTGAAACCGTGCCTTCTTGTCCTACTACATGCTTCTGTGCAAGACTCGTAGCACCAGAAAACAAACAGGGAACCTGCCTGTGCCATCCAGAAGAAGGGGAAGAGATCTGGTTCATGGTTTCTGTCACTCAGAGGTCCTCATCAATTCAAAAGAAAAATATGAAGCCTCCTGGAGTAGGAACCAGATTGCCTTGAAAAAGTCTCCTCCTTACCGATGGTGTAGAGGAAGCTCTTTCATTAGCTCTTGATCAAAAAATTCAAAGTAAAAAAAAACAATTAACACAGCACACACTGAAAAGACCACAAATTGGTTAACAGCTCCATTGGAAAATGCGCTGAGTTGTGGTGGGCTCTGGCAATAAAATCAGGACCGGCTGTTTTCCTTGGGGATACACTGGCCTTCAAGTGTGAGTTATTTAGTGAACGTCCAAAGGTCTATGTTATGCAAGAAGGCAGATTAGATGGTCATAGCAGTCCCTTCTGGTCTTAAGCAATTAATCTCTGATGTGATGTCAGAAGGTTGGTTCATCACAGCCAAAGAAGGCAATTTCCTTGCTGATAAATGAAAAAGTAAATCAATTTTTACTCCAAGATGAGGATGGGATTCCACTGGTCCCCAGGGACTGTTTTCATGTTCAGGCACTGAGCAGCTGAGCAAGGGACTGCTGCACCAAACAGCATGTGCTCTTGCCAGGACCTGCATTTATTCGCCCTGATTCCAGCAAAATCACAGCCACAAAAGGTGAATTCTGGCCTCTGAAGACAATGATAAGTTTAGATGAGGTCTTGGCTTTCAAAGGAATACAGAATTCTCAGTGCTTTGCAGCTAAACAAATGATGGGAAACAGGGGAGGAAAAAATGGGCTGATATTTACATTGCAGGATCACGAGTTGGGAGAACTACACCTTTGATAAACAGCGGTGGCACAATCTCACTGACCAATCTTGGCCACATCACTTTCGCCTACATTTTCCCCACTAATTTAGTTCTTCAAGTGAAGACTGGACACTGACTGCCAGGTTTCGGGAAGTTTTACTACAAGAATTGTGCAGATATTGAGTAATTAATTCTCAAGTGCCTGTGTGACACTGAGGGCAATGCCCTTCTTATCTCCAGTTCACCAGGGAGGGAAGTAAAATGTGAGAGGACACGTCCAAGGGCCAAAAACCAAGTAAGCAAAAGAGAAGGGCATGAAAGTGGAATAACCCAGCTCCCCATTCCATATTCCTACCACCGAATTTCATGGTCCCTCAGAGGTCACTCCTTCCATTTCCAAAACTAATACAACTTAAATTTCTGAGAATTTAAATCTCCATTTAAATAGCACAGTCTCCTCTTCCTTGTACTGGGATCTTATGAAGAGAGTGAGAAAATAACTGCGGTCAGAGCCTGCCCCTTTTTTGACTGAGGAATGGCTGTAACTCAAGATGGCAGAAGGAAGCAAAACCACAAAATGAGTTACGCACCGTCATCCACAAGGAATGAAAATAAGTGGATTACACGGCCTACCATTACATACTTAATGATACCACTGCCGAGAGGATTTCTCTACAGCAAATGGAGATGTAAAGTTTTCACTAATGCAGTTGCAGAAATAATAGAATTGATTACATTTTTTAATTTCTCATTGGTTACATTTAAGTATATAACAGAGAAATTAATGTACACATTCCTAAAGGACTCACACAGAGGAACCACTCAGAAAGAATTCGAAGTAGGGCCACAGTGTCTTTATTTTGTATTTGAGGCATCTTCCCAGTCAATGAACCTCTGTGAAGGATTAATGTAGTTTGAACTTTTATTGTGGAATATCATTCGTGCACTGTCACACTTTGCACAAATGGTGCTTCAGTCACAGTTCGGTAACACTCCAGCATATTATTTCCAAGGCATTTGAGAGTTTAGAGAATTATTGAAGGGCACACTGTACTCATTTGGTAATAAGACAGAGTGCAGTTGCAGTCTCCATATGATTTCAACAAATGGAATCAATGTTAATTTCATTGAACGTAGCAAAATAGTTGTGGTAATAACCCCAGTGAAATATTCCACTAGAGAAAAGAGATAGAATATAGCATTATAGTGTTTTATATTACCTCCACCAAGGATTCTAGAAGAAATACAGAAATGTACATACAGTTGAATAAGATATTATTAAAAAAAAATTGTAATCATTTCTGAAAAAGCATACTCATTTGCAAATCGAAATTGCTATTTTTCCCAATTTTTACACTTTGATTTTAAGAATGTGCTGCAGAAGAAAGAATTAAAGAAATCAGCTGAAATTCACATCCTATTTCCTATTTTCACCAATGATACTGAGATTTAAGTCAGTCTAGATGTTTCAATTTGGCATTACTCTTTGTGCAAATATGTGTTATACTGATCCTGAAAGTAAACGCTTCCCAAAGCCATGATTTGTTAGCACTGCCTTCACATGTTATAGCCAATTAGTCAATAATTAGTCAAATAATTAAAAATATAATTATGTAACGATGTTGCCTTTTTTAAATTAAGGACTCATTCACAAGCTGATTTCTCTTTCTGATTATACGTTTCTTTGCTGCTACAGTTTAAGCACATAAACCTTTGTTGCTTTTTCTCTCCCCTTTTGAATTAAAACAGGATCCTGTTAATAAATGGACAAGAGCTTATTAATATGCTGTCACCAGCAAAGACACAAATACACAACTAAATACTTATGCAGCTTCCACCAGATGTAAATATATCTGTAAGAACCATCACTGATGTGTTGGAGACCTCTAGAGCTGTAGCTCTTCTCAGGAAGCTACACTTGCTGATATCACCAATTATTAGGGCTACAGTTCAGGTATACAATATCAAGCTTTAATTAAAAAAAAAACTACTGAGAGGTCTCTTGCAGAATTGTCAAAGTATCTCCTATGTACAATTGTAAAGTGTATAAAACCCCAGCAACCACCATGTTTTCAGTATTTTTAGACACTTACTTGAAGCAGAGGGACATCAGCCTCTAGAAGAGCCCTGGTGCCATGCAGGGGACATGGGACCTCTGTTGGAAAAAGAGAGAGGTTTCAGTGGTGTGTGCTGGCAGCCAGAAAAGTGACTTCTTCTACATAAGACAAAACATCACAACCATAAGACAACCAAAATCAGGAATTCAGCATGGCTTTAACCACCCGTTAGCTGGCTCCCATTTATCTATACCAAGGCTACGGGATCTCCAGCTTGTAAAGATGGCTTGCAGTGAAGCAAGGCACATGCTCCACCTCACCCCTCTGAGCTAAATCTATTTTATTAATGTAGAAACAGGAATGTATCCCATCAATGCTCTCCAATGACTATGTTCACCCTCCTATCTAGCTACCTTTTGTACCCATGTTAATAAAACACTAATATTCTGAGAATTTCTTTCATCCAGGCACGTAGTTAGCAAAAGGATTAGCAATTGCATGGTGCTATCCCATGCTCCACTTCAGCCACCTCCTCCCTGTGCATATCTTAGGGGTGAATTGCTGGATGGCTGTGAAGAGACTTTATCTCCTTCCAATCTCATGGAGTTAGATCTGGTCACACAACCAAACCAAACACAGGCCTGTTCATTATTGCACGAATACAGAAGGAGAAAGGGACTTTCTGAAGACTGTCAACTGTAGATGGGAATTGAAACTACAGGCAGGAGAACAGTTACAATTTGAATAAAACTCATGCCAATCATCTCATCTCTTCAAAAAAATACAAAATGCTATTACTTTACTGGGTCTTTCCCATCAAAAACTCACAAAAGTCACCTTTCAGCCTTATCTCTTAAGGTTGTTCAAAATCACCCCTACAGGACAAGTCAGCCTGAATTAAATTCTATGACAAATGTATCCTAATGTTGGAGAGTTAAATACTGAAGATACTAGCCTTTCAGATCACTTAGGTGAACAGGATTCTTGCCTGAACAAGGACTGAGTAAAGAGATCAAGACTTTTAACCACGGTGATGAAAACAAGCATGAAATTCCAGCCACGCATAACTTGAAACCACTAAGCTAAATGCATCCGATACTCTATCAGAAAGATGCATTTTGTTACATGGATGTTTTTCCAAGAAAACTCTCAACCATAATTGGTACCAAGATGTGGGTTTGGCAGGTGTATAGGAAACTTTAATTTTTGTCTCTTAATACGTGGTACTAGAGATGGGAAA
Organism: Phoenicopterus ruber ruber; assembly: GCA_009819775.1. Taxonomy (NCBI): domain Eukaryota; kingdom Metazoa; phylum Chordata; class Aves; order Phoenicopteriformes; family Phoenicopteridae; genus Phoenicopterus; species Phoenicopterus ruber. Next base: position 131,515,641 of record CM020216.1, read on the forward strand.
CATTTTTGCCTTCATACAGGACCCAGATGGCAAACTGTGAAAGCTTAATTTCAAGAGCATTCGGGCTGACAGCTCTACAAGCAGCAAGCTGAATTTAACTTATGTGATTATGACACATACATAGGACTCTTCAACCAAGTGGTCCAACACTCCACCTATTAGAGGCATGCCTCCGAGATCTGCGAGTGCTGCATGAAAGCCTTTAACTTGCAGATCAGGTCTGGATCACTACACTAGAAACCACGCGCGCACGTGCACACAATGTCTGTCCACGGGCTACCTTGTCACCCAGGACATTAATTCTATTTCTGCTTTTGCAAGGGGTACCAAAGAGTTTCTACAGTCTCATAGGCAGGATCACTTTTACTCTGCACTTTACCTAAAGGGCTTCAGTCATGTGTGTTTTGCCTTACTCAACTTCATGCTGGCACACCACCTACTGACAGCCCAGCGTTGCTTGCTGTATCAAGTGTTTCTTAAAATCCTGTCCCTGTGTGAGCCCACGAGCTCTGATGCTGAGATGTCTGGCTGTGCACAGTCAGCGCAGCAGCATTTGTCAGGACTCTGAGAAGAGAATGAATTGAGAAAAAGGGTCTTCAGTCCCCTGGTGGTATATCGATAAAAAATAGTAAGCTCACCTGCTCAGCGTTTCAAGCCAGGCAGTGAAAAATGGATTGTCTCCCAGCTGAATGAGGAGCAAGCAGTCAGACAGCTTATCAATAAATGGTTAATGAAACTCTAGTATTCTGAGGATTTATTTCATCCAAACACAAACTTAGCTAAAGGCGTAATAATTGTATGGTGCTATCCCATCCTCCATTTCGGACACCTCCTTGTCTCCGAGGTGCCAAGGTCAGTTCAAATTTCTTTCGATTCCACGTTATTTTAAGGTGTTTATAGTTTTTAGTGGTTGCAGATTTGCAAGCAGATTGTGGTGCACAGAGCAGAAATGCATTAAAGCACCACCTTTTTTTGGTTTCTGACTTCTCTTTCTATACCACTGCTGCATAGCTCAATAAGGTTGAACTTCTGTCCCTATTTTCAGTAATGTTTGACGTTCTTTCCTGTGTATTTACTTTGATATTCCATAGGTAGCACTCATGAACCTCACGGGATATTCTAAGAGGAAACCATGGCAAAATTGGTGATCCTGCTAGTGAAATTAAAAGTATCTAGAGAGAACTGCCTGCAACTAATGACCCCCATTTCTCGAAGTTACAACTGCCTGTATATTAAGTGAACCAAATCTTCCTGAACTTAATAATGCTGGGATTTGACAGATATGCTGCCTCATCTGGTCTTCTTTGGCATTATTTGGGATACCCTGCTCCACTGACTTGCCACCTTCAGCAACCCAGTGGTAGCTACTTGTCCCCCTCTCTCCCTGCCCTCCCATGGCACCTTTGTTTGGTCTGACCTCTCCAGATCTCAGCCCATTGGTTTCACCTCAACTCACAAAACTTCCTTAAAACCCCTATTTCTGGAAATTCTGGTGCCAGGAAGACACCAGCGATAAAAAAGGAGGGAGAGGCTGTTACCCTGAAGAGCTATGTGACCACCCTCCTTTTCCTCTGCTCATAACATGAAGGGTACACAATCACACCAGTGGAACTGGTGTTCCTCAGTGCAAAGATCATCGCTTGCTTGTCACTGTTAGACACTAAATAGCTATTTAGGGTAATAAATGAAGGGATATTTGCTATAGAAGAAGTCTCTAGTGTTGCAGTCTCTTGAAGAGACTACTCTCTAGAAATCTCTAGTGTCTCTAATCATCTCTAGAGTCAATTGGAAAGAAGATTAAGGCTCGTCTTATCCAATTAGAGAGGATTTGAGGAGGAAACAAACAAACAAAAAAGCTGTAGATTAACCTTTAACAAGTTCTCAGACACAAGTCTGAGGAATTTATACAGATTCTGCGTAGCTGTACAAGTATGTGTGCGCTTTATTATGTGTGGTCTTAGTGGGCACACTGCTGCAAGGGGCTTTGCCCTTCTACTAACGTTTCCCTGTCTGGTGTGTGTACATCAGTTCACACAGCACAGGATCCATCAAGCCATCCTACTCCCGCCGCAGCTGCATCCAGTCTTGAGCCGTGTCATTAACCTCCACATCCAGGAGGAAACCACGATGCCTTCGTTTGCCCAGGTGGGAGCTGAAGCATGAAAGGTTTGATGACTTCCCCAAGTCACCCAGGTACAACAGGGAACAGAGCCCTGGGATCGCCACCAAAAATTACTGCTCACAACAACCAACTTTTCTACCTGGAGAGAGAAGAAGCAGTAAGAGTTAATCCTAAAGTAGTACCACAAAGACCATCAGCAAATGGGCCCAAGTTCCTATTGCACAAAGGTGTTGATATTTGTAGAAAAAGCACTCTCTTTACTTCAGTTTTAAGTGTTGCTGACAAAATTTCATGGAATCGAACCATAACACTTAAACTAATGAAGATCCAGCAGATGTTGAATCTGTGATATTTTATAGCATTGTTTTATTTGGGGAAAGAATCCAGTTTTGCTAAAATATTAATGAAAAAATGCTCATTTTGTTTCTGGATTCACTGAATGTCTGTGTTCAATAGCTTGTTCCTGTTTTCAGTTCCCGCTGTTGCTTCTTCATCTTACTAGTAAGGTAGCAACAGACATAAACGAAGAACGAGTAGTCTTTGTGCATGGAACTGTTAGATGTGTACTGCAAATAGGACGACACAGAGGCTGATGTGAACATATTTTTTCCTCTACCAGTGTACCCTGGAAGCCTGTCCATTTGAAGCCGAATTGAATTCAGACCCCTTTAATTTCCTTTTGATGATGTCCATACAATATGAACATAAGTCACAGGAGACTTTCCAAGTCATAAACTCCAGTCTGCAAATCTTATTTTGAACAAAATACCCAAGAGTGTATTTCTTTGGTAATGCATCTTGGAGGTTTTCATATAACAACTATGTTTGACTTACTATGAAAAAAATAAAAAAACCCCAAGTATTGCACTATGAAACTCAACCTAAGTCACTGGATCACAACCGTCTAGACTTGCCCTGAGTCCTTGCCACTTGGGGCATTTCTAAAGGCTGAGACTGAACTCTTTTTTCCTGCCTGACTGCTGGGAGAAGATCTCTTTTCTGTCCCCATAAGAGAAACCTCAACTTCTGTCATCTCCATAACACGCAATCCTGTGTCTGCTTTTTCTGAATCACTCTGCTATACATGCCTCTCTGCTGTTATACATCTGTTGTGGCACAGGCTCATATCCCCACTGTCATTCTCTGAGTCAGTATTTGTACTTCTGTCTCATATTGTGATGAAAACATCTCTAGTGGCACTACACTTTAATTGGTATCAAAATATTTGGTAGCATAGTCAGTAACACCCACAACTTTCATTTATTGCTTCTCTCTGTATGGAATATTGGTATCGTCATCCACTTTTACATGGCATTATTCTATCCCTATTTTTTATTTCAGTGATGGAACTCCTAGTTTTGAGCAGTCCATTCTAGTAATATGTGTCAGACCCTTTCCAGGGAAGTGTCTAGAGACCTGAGAAGGGTATTTAATCCCGCTACAAGCATCAGTAGACTTTACACCAACATCTCCAGTTGCACTTAAAATCAGGGTCAGCAAGTCTGACACAAGGCCAGACACAACCATAAGACAAAGGCATTCCTAAAATTACTGTAGATCGGGCTTCTTGGTCACCAGCTCTGCCCACACGTCAAGCTGACTTCTGTTGGAAAAGTCCCATGCGGGAAATAACGCTAACCATGATCATGTGTCTGGTGTCCTACATGCTGCTAGAATATTAAAGCATTTACTGCTGTAGCACTTCGATGAAATTTAACTTTTATATATATTGCATAGGATATGGTTGTCAAATATGCACTAGGGGGGCGGGAGGAAGTCTATAAACAGATTGTTGTCTATTCGGGAAAGTCTAGGTAACAAGAAGAGCTCTTTGATTTAATACCCATAGCATTTCAATCTCCTACACACATATGCATCCACATCCACCAAGTCAACTGATCTTCCAGTAAACCATTTTAAATGGGGTCTACAACAGGAAATAATATTTGTTTTCACCTGCTGTCTTTTGGAATAAAATGCATACAGGGCACTGCAAAAAAGATCAGTGCATCTCTCTTCTGGATCCTAAATTAAAATAACTTTTTGCATCTCTTCTACAATGACTGTCTCAATGGAGTTAGTTTCTGCTAATTTCACAACTAATTCCTCTATTTTTTTTGGAGACTAAGACCAATAGTGTGGAAGGGCAGCACTTTCTGAAGAATAGAACAGTGCAACTTGGATGTCAAATTTTGGCTACATTAACCTGGAACTTAACTTTACTTATACCAGCATAGTTAAAGGGTGCAAACCCTTACCCAGGCCTCTCCTTTGCCCCACTTGCCCTTCCACCCACCCATGGACCAGCCCCACAGCCGCAGCAGCAGGGAGGCACTTGTAGGGCCAGTGCCATCCTGGCAGGGGAATCAGCTCTCCCTGGGAAGGGGCAGGAGCCAGGCTGCCCTCCCTGCTCCCAGTGCTGGATGATGCACAACATGGTCCAAAATAAGAGTAAACAAACCCACACGGACTAAACCTTGACCACTTTTCAGTAAAAACTTTTTTTGTGCCTCCCACTAATTCCTCACTTATGTGGATGCTCTTGCTATATGTATTGCCATGAGAAACAGCAGAGTAAGTGAAGAAGAGGGGCATCTCTCACATTCCTGTATTTTAAAGGCAACTAGTGGCAAGGGGACTTCAGGGGCATTGGGTGAAGACCTGTTGCAGAAGACTCAGTGGTGTGCTGCGCAGGTCTGAGAGCAGAGCACCAGCCTCAGTGACTCCTTATACAAACTAAACCTGAATCTCCTGGGCAACACCTGGGGCCTGTGCACAAACGCTGCTCTGGAGGTTGGAGCATAAGGAATGTCCCTTGCTCTGGAATCAAGATATGACCTAGATGGGGGCACTTATTTGCAAAGAGTCTGCGCTAAATTCTGATTTCAATTACACCAGGATCTTCTGCATTCAGGATAAAACTAAGATTAAGTTAGCCTGTGCTTGCATTTCTGTCAGGTAGATCAAATCAGGACTTCTGTCACTCAAGCAAGTGGTACGTGGAGCATAAATATGCAGAAATTACACACGAACATACAATCCCCACTATCAATTCCATTTCGTGGGTCATTAATATTGTCTGTAGCACTGTATAGGCAGTTATGAATAAATTAATTGTAAAAAGTAAACAGTGATCTTTAGTTAGAGACAAAATCTCACTTCCATAGGAAGTTTTTCTTGGGGGGGGGGGGGGGGGGGGGGGGGTGGGGGGAAGTTAAACCTAACAGTGAGACCCATGTGAGAACAAAGAAAGTATAATACTCCGTCTCTGACAACCGCACAAAATTCAGCAGACAAGTAAATGAATGTGTTTAAAAAAAAAAAGAAAAAAATAATTTAAAAAAGGAGCTAAAGATGGGGACTCATCTACTGCCTTGCACCCCAGCCGGGGAAGGCGAGCCGGGGCTCCGGCGGCAGCAGCCCCGGCGGGCGACCGGCGGGCTCCCTCCCGGCCGGCCTCCCCTCCCTTTTCCCTCCCGGCCGGCCTCCCCCTCTGCCTCCCGGCCGGCCTCCCTCCCTCGCTGCCTCCCTCCCGGCCGGCCTCCCCCCGCTCCCGGCCGACCTCCCAACGGCACGCCCATGCTGCCATCTAGCGCGCCCGCCCCGCCGCACACGCCGCCGCCGCCGCCGCCGCGGCCCCCCGGCGGCCTCCTCCCGCCCGGCCCCGCACGGCCCGGCCCGGCCCCGCACGGCTGCAGACGCTCTCTACCCGCACCGGGGCAATCATGGCAATAGGAGCGTATTTGGTAGGAATTAATTAGCATTCCTTCATGCTTAATTTGCAGAGGGATTTTCAGCGGATTGATGAAGTATCTTCTTTAGGCGGAGAGTGTCAGCTGCTGGCTAGGGGGGGTGGCTGTGTTTAATTGCATTGCCAGGGCCCGGGGCCTGCGGTTTCTGTGTTTGATACAGGACCAAATAAATAGTAATGGGAATAAGCGCAGACCGCAGCAGCCGAGAGAAGTGCAAAGACCTGACGTGTGGTTAAAGTGGAGTTTCCTTCCATACTGCAAGAGATCTGCGTGGCCAGGCAGCAATTAAAAGTCCTTTTAAAATAAGGGCAAAAGGACACATTAGGACTCCAAAGGCTGAAGCGGAAACTCAAGAGTGAAAGCACATCAGGGGAACGTGTTGCTGCGAGCATCTGGTTATATGGGACGTTAGCCGATCCCACCTTCCCTTTGCTCCTTCACGCAGGTGGCGGAAGCACAGTTGGGGAAATGGAGACTGAGCCTCAAGTCCAGGCAGCGCTGGGGTTCAGAGGCCCAGCGGAGGAGGAAACCACCCTTTCTCCACCACACAACCAGAGCAGGACTTTCCCCTTTTCCCTTTTCATCAGAACTGCAGGATTAGCCCATAAAAAAGTGTCTCCTTAGAAACTTCATAACATTTAAACAGTCATAAACCACTAAGTAGCAGCTTGGGGAATAAGGCCAGATGAGGAACTACCAAAAATATCTGGACTGGTAGCAGCAGAAGGCAGAAGTCCTTACTGTCAGCACTGGTGGGTTGCGCTAGCAGCCTCCCAGGTCCCTTGCAGGGGAAGATACCAATACTTTGAAACACAGAATAAAGGAGTTTCCTGGCATCCCACATTTTTGTTTATACAAGAATCATCCAGGAGGGGAGGTGTTGCAGCCTCTCTTCGTAATCTTCACATCTCAGAACCAACTTTTTGCAATTTCATAAGATGTGTGGGATAAGATTTGCTACCAGAGCCCTCCGCATCCGGGGCTTTATGTCCGTGCTGCTCAGTCAAGTATCTCTGGCTTGATGCAAGCGCTTCCCTTGACCAAATCCCAAAAGAGCAGGGAGAAACCCTCTGCCAGTCAGCCTGCTTTGCCTGGTTGAAAAGTGAGATGCAGAGTTATGGGAACCAAAGCAGGGGAAAAAAAAATACAGAAGACCCTGAATGCTTCACAAAACCACGGAGCCGGGGAAACAGGAAAAGGTGGCACAAACCAGCAGGAAGATCACCAGAATGAAACAGGGGCCAGTGAGGAAGCGGGTGAATTAGCAAAGGAAGAAGAAGAGTGGAAAGCTGTTTTAATCTTGTTACAAGGTTTGGGTGTTTTGCTTTGTTTTGTTTTTCTGATGCTTGCTTTTGCAAAGCCCTGATTTGTAAGGGAAGCAATGCTACAAAGTCTCAATTTTCATTAAATAAACAAACGTCCCTAATCCTCACAGCTGCAGAGAGGGTGGGAAAAAAGCTTGGAGCTGCACGCTAGCATACCCCAATGGCTGGAGAAAACGAGCTAAAACCAAAATGATTGTTTTTAAATCCTCGGGGAATCTAAGTCCAGTTCATGGTGGGACTTCGTTAACTACAATTTCATATTCAGTATTAGCAGGACTGAACGGATGGAAGAGTACAATGATGACAACACCACAACGGGTATTGTAGTAAGAGCAAAAGAAAGGAGCACAGTGTGCAGTAGCGGAAGCAGGTTTGCCCAAAAGAAAATACCTACTTACTTGCTTAAGGATCTCACACTCTGCGCTGACCGATGCTGGAGCAAGATGAGAAGTCTGGACATAACAGTACTGGATTTATTTAGCTCTATGAAGGGGACTGTTAATTTTAAGTGTTTGGAGTTAAGGTCCCAAACAGTGAGCAGCTCAGGTCCAGAAACCAAAACCAGTTTCCCCACCTTAGTGCTGATCAAGCCAGCGTTTTACAGGATGGCCCAGCAAGAAGCACCGCACAATTTTGGTGGGGGTCCAGTTTGCTGAACAGCTGTCCCCTTGGCAAGAGAAAGATTTAGTTCTCAGTTTTTCATTTTGATGTCTCGCACAGCAACTTAGCACTTTCTTTGTATAAACAGCTACTTTCATCCATTTTATAGTCTTTTATAATTCGCAGGTTCAGAGAGCGGAGGCCCCCGGTTATGCTGGTGGGATTCGGTTATGTTGTAGGACAGTCCTAGCTGTACTACACTCTGCTACCGGAAAAAGAAGAGGGAAAACTCCTGTACAGAGGCCAGTAGCAGTCATTTCAGAAGACAAGCTGGTGCAAGGAGCAATCACTAATAACCAAATGGTTTCTTCAGAGTTGTAACTCTTTCCCTTGCTGGATTTACGGGCCAGCCCCAGAAAGGTATGAGGGAAATGTGTTCTTGCCAACGTAACACACTAATATTGGAAAAGACTACTGATGGAACAGCGATTGCTTTGGGGTATTACTGTGGCACTGCAAACTGCTACTAACAATTAATATATGGCTTATAAGAGTTGAGGCTTAGAAAAGGGAGACCACATTACCCATGGACAAAAGAAAACCATTTTCACAAGATTTATTTCTATTGAAGAAAGTTTCCCACTAATAGCAATGGAAGATGTTGATCAGCTCGCAGACTTCTTTAAAATCAGCTTCAGGACAACATTGCAATCACAACAGCATTATGTGGGGGCATTTTTGTCAGCATTGACAATTTTTATCCTGTACAAATGGTGGTGTTTAACAAAGACATATGTTTACACAGATGGAGGAGGGAGGTTGTAGTAATGGTGTGATTGAAAGTAAATTGGATTGGTTGAGTAGCTGATGCCAGCTGCCGTTTCAGTCTAGGAGTAGGTGGGTACTCGAGATGGGCTGTAGTCGCCGGGATCACATATTGAAAGTTTGCTGGGTATCTGTTATCATCCATTTAGGTGTTCCCAAAATCATCACTCAGCAGCTGCCGTAAGCCCCAGAAGTGCTTTAGCTACAGCTTTTGCTGCTGCTCCATTTGGCTAAGTGAGGAGGTTGCCTCCCAAGGAAGGCTCTCACAGGCCCCCGCGCGGCGCAGAGAGCTGGCTCGGGGCTCAGGGTTCAGCAGGGCACTTGGCTTTGGGTGTGCCCGTCCTCGAGGAAACAAACAAAATGTTCACCGGCAGCATTTAAGCACAAAGCTTTTTAGAGGCGGGCACACAGCACGTAGGTGAAGGCCAGACTTGGGTATCCTTACAGCTCTCCAAATGGAGAATTTGATTAATGACCCCCCCTTTCTATCCTACCCCCGTGGTGGTTGAGTATCCAACAAGCCAAACACAAAGATAACCATAGCGCTGTTTCAGCAGAATAGTAGGACATCCATCTTGCACAAGAAACACCACTCTTGGAGCGCTGACACTTTGGTCAAAGAGGGGCTTGTAAAGACAAAAGCGCATTTTCAGGATTTGGGTCTTTATGAGCTATCATTACTGGAATATTAAAGTACTGTAGAGCTAATGGGAACAACACCTGTGGGCCCCATCTTTTTTCACTTAGTGCTGGTGTGGCATAAGCAAAGGGCCCACCCCTCCCCATCTCTCCCAGTTTACAGGCCCTGCTGCCGTCTGGTGGTGATGGTGTCAGGACAAGGGGCAGAAAAGGACCAGGGAGAGCTGGGCTACATTCCAGCTTTCACTTCATTTTGTGGCATTATGGCTTTTTCTTCTCTTCTTCCTGCTCCAGTTAATTTAAATAATGCAGGGAACTTTAAGGGTCATTAAGGGTCTTCATAAGTAATTGTCAGGTCTAGCTCTGACTACAGTTTACCAGATGTCAATCCACTCTACAGAGAGGTCAGCATCACGCTTCCTTACGTATTATCTTGTATATTACGAACAGTGTCTCAAAAAAGCATTATTTTAAATTTAGATACAATTTTTTAAAGTTCTAAAGCTATTTTTGGTGGTTTCTCCTAATAACTACCATTTCCTTTTCATAATTTATAGACCCTTGATTGAATTGTACCTGACGATTTAGCTATAGCACTAGTGATACCTGTGTCAGGGTTAATTATACTGAGGGTGGTGTATATATGTACATGGAAGGCTGAAGAAAAAAGAAAACAGAGCACAATAAGACATTCTCAACTTACCTAGACAGACACGCAAATCTAAACTGCAAACATAATATTAAAGAGGTCATGACTTTTGAGACATCCGAGGTGAAGAACTAGCCATCACCAGCTTTCATTTACAGGGTCCCAGCTTTGAAATGGGGTATTGGGTCTGGCTGAGATGGAGTTAATTTTCCCCATAGCAGCCCTCGTAGTGCCGTGCTTTGTACTGGCAGCTAGAAAGGTGTTGATGACACACCAGTGTTTTGGCTACTGCTGAGCAGCGCTCCCACAGCGTCAAGGCCGTCTCTCCAACATTGCCCCCGCACCAGTAGGCTGGGGGTGGGCAAGATCATGGGAGGGGACACAGCTGGGACAGCTGACCCAAATGACCAAAGGGATACTCCATACTATATGACATCTGCTCAGCAAGAAAAGCTAAGAGAGAGGAGGAGGGGGGGGGCATTCGTTATTATGTTGGTCTTCCGGAGCAACGGCGATGCGGACTGAAGCCCTGCTTCCCGGGAAGTGGCTGGACATCGCCTGCTGATGGGAAGTAGAGAATAAATCTTTTGTTTTCCTTTGCTTCCATGCGCGGCCTTTGCTTTTGCTTTATTAAACTGCCTTTATCTTGACCCATGAGTTTTTTCCCATCTTATTTTCTCCCCGTCCCGTCCTGCTGAGGAGGGGAGCGATAGAGCGGCTTGGTGGGCACCTGGTGTCCAGCCAAGGTCAACCCACCACAAATGGGTAACATGCACCTCTTCGATAATAAGCACTGCAAAGTTACGTTTCAAGCAGCTGTTTTCACAGTGAAGGCTTATATACAAAAGCACTATTTTTTTTTTCTTAGAACAAAATTTTGCAGGATAGCACAGAGCATTTTCATTGTCGAAACTACTACAGTGAAAAAGGTTTCAAAACCAGTCATTATTTACTTTATCTTTGCTTATTCTGTTGAAGGGTCTAGATATAACTTCATTTAAATAGCAAGAGTAGCCTTCCAGCACATGTAATTTACTGTTACAAACAGCAATGCATTTTATACACCAGAACATCTACACATATGGGGAAACAAAACCAGCTACATTGACTATAATAATAAGATTGCTTCAGCAGCCTAAATGACAGAGTTAATGCTCAACTATGTTAAATGGCTGCTATTTCCCTATTATAGTGGGTGATATATCTTCATTGTTTCAGTAATGTAGCCAACAATTGAGAGCTAAGTAGTAGCCACTCTTCACCTTCAGTAAGCTTTACAGGTATTTTATATGCAAAGAAATAGAGTCCTTAAAATATGCCATTTACTACATCCCACTGAATTACAGTGTATAAACAATAATGGTTATTCGCTAAAACATTACAGCACATATTTGTTGTTGCAAAGGAGGTAAAGCCATGAAAACAAGGACAACGTATAAGCTTTTAGTTTTATACCAAGATAATGAACACGAATGGCTTTGTCAATATTAAACACGGGACTTCCATATTAACAATATAGGGTTTTATAATCAAAAATCTATTATGGTAGTTTAAGTTTTTATTTAGAAAAAATTTAATCTTGCGATAATACAAATTAAACCATCACCTTTAGACAGTCTCATGTAATGTTAAATTAGTGCTGTTCCTCTGGCCAGGAAGAGCAGCCTTTTGCACGTGGAAAGGCTGTTTCTCTGGGAACCAGCTTCCAGTTTCCCTCTCCTTCCTCCTACCCTTCCCAAAAAAAGGAGCCTCCATGCTGGATCATCAATCTGCCCTTCAAAGTTTAAGACAAACGAATGCACCCTGGATTCTTCCCCAATGAAGGAAGCATGGCCAAAAGGTCACAGAACGAACGGGACATCTTGTGCTATCACTTTCAACCTGTCCGATATATAGGGGGAGGAGGGGAGTTCAACCAAAACATGCTTTTGAAAAGTCATTAAAAAGAAATATCACGTTTGTATCAGCTATATGATGGTGTATATATGGGAAGCCTGTAAAGGAGATCACACCTTCTTAGGTAAGTGTTTAGGGATTGAAAACCACTAATGACGTTAATTGCCAGAAAGGGCGTAAACACCACTGTTGGGGTGATGCTTTAACATACGTGAAGACGGCAAATGCCTCGGGCATGTATTGCATGTAGCACTGCTGAAATAAATAAGCAAAGCTTTTGAAATATACCATAATGTGCAAAGATAGCTAAATATTTTGAGGGAAATCAACTAGAAAGGGTATTTGTTACTAAAAGTTCTCCCTTACCTAGAACTTCAACAAATCTGTAAGGACTACTTTGAGAAGAAAACTGGCTTTCAACCATGCCTGGCTCGTGATGCAATCCTATGTATAATTCTATAAGGAAAGTTGCTTATGATACATTTGACTTCTCTACTCCAGGCCAGAGGAGCGCAGACAGTGCAAAGGCGTCTCTTTAAATGGAGGACGGTTCAGCCTATTGTTGTAATGAAGCATGAACTAAGAATCAGAGACAGCTCACAAATTTTGCACTTCCCAGGACTCCTGAGCGATTTGGGGTAAATAGCCTCAGTTGTACAGTCTGCAAGATGAGGCTAATAGAAAAACATCGTGTTACGGATGTTCACGTTTCCGTGGGATGTTAGGTGTGAACAGAGTGCCGGCTGCTCCCCGCTAGCTCACCGTGCGCTCAGGGGGTAGCTTGCCCTCCCCTTTCGTCAGCAAACATCGAGAGGGGCAATTCCCCGCACCGGGGCGTTAGCATGCCCACATCCCTGAAGGACCTCAATGAGAAGAGGTATAAAACAGCAAGGCATTACTTCCAACCAGCAGTACTCCCTTATTCTCAGTATTTACGCTTAACTCGGTGCTCCGATAGGAAATGAAAGCAACAATCCTGTTGTATGTTGGTTTGTGGGAGTCAACTCTTTTATATCTGCTACTTAAAAGACCCTTTTCATACCAGTCATACGTTTTGCCATAGACTGCTGGCATAGAAGTGCTTTTCACATAAGAACGTTGGTTCCAGTTGTGATCTTATTCAGCTCCTTAGAAACGCTGGTCAGATTAGCAGCAGCACTGCTGGCTAACTGACCTGAACTGTAGGCACTGGGCAAGAATTAAACGCTGCTGGGAATCATTCAGCTACCAAGTTCTGCGCAGTCGTCATGCCATGAAGAGACCGAGCTGCTGGGAACCTGATCCAGATAGCAGCATTCAGATACTAATGTAATAAACAACTTCTGCCATGACAACCGGCACAAAAATATGGTAAGAGCGTGCATCTCCTCTGAGATGTTTTCCTGTCTCCAGACAACTTTTAACTGCTTTAATGGATCTTAATTTATTCCACAAGGGAAGCTCTAACTCTTCCAGTCACTAGCAAGCCTAGTGCAATGTGCACATAAATGAACAATAACATGAAGAAATTTTAAAATAATCTAAGTTCTGATGTGGCACTTGCATCAGCTTGTAGAGGTGGACCTTGCTCTCCACGTTTTAACCAATACACATGCAAAGTACTGCAAATTTCAATCAGTGTTTTTCGACCCTATTCAAAACCTCCATGTAAAGCAGGCTAAACCAGTAGAGCATTGCCTGCTCCATATAAACGACAAGAAAAAGGACAATTTCTTTTTGTAACAGTTTTATATTAAGCTTTAGAGCAGGAATCTTAACAGCCAGTCTCACCCCTGAGGCTAGATGCTGTACCTCACTGAAGAAGTCTCCAGTGACCCCACCACTCACCCCCTTTCACCAAGTAACGCGCTCTCAACTTTTCCTGAGGAATTACAATCAGAATCTGAGATGGGTTGAGAGGTTATTCTCATCTCTATCTTCATTTATTTCCAATCCTTAATTTTAAAAAAATAGATTTGTTCCCATTTTAGGAACTCAGAATAATTAGGTACAATGAAGAAACAGGAAAGACTATATAGTCCAGCCTTCTGCAAAATGAATACAGCAAGGAATGCTGCTGCTAATTTTTACTAGGTATGTATGTTTTTAAACTCTGCTAGTTCACAGGCAAAAAGGAGCACCCACATTTTATTTTACATTGCAGGCAGTTAGAGGAGTACTTCACACCTGCCAGTTTGCATCTGCCTAGGTATTCAATGTTTTCTTCCGAATTAGCCCCACGCAATACTCTCCCCATCAGCTTACACGGCCTATGGCAAAACTCAGCAACATCGTCTATTTTTGTACGGAATAAGCCATAGGTGATTGTGGAGTGGGAAAGCTACGGTATATTGTATTTCACAATACTGCAGAATGCTTGCAGTGCTTTGACAGCTGTTCACAGAGGCACAGTTACGAGCCTCAATTTTGCCTCTACCTATCCCATCAGCATTTACTCTTATTATGAAGAAACATGGTAGTGATTATTCTATTACGCTTTACACGGCTATCACCTTAGGACAATTCAGGAGCTTAAACCACGATATATGCCGTGGCTTCCTCGGCAATCAAGTACGTTGCAACTAGCGCAATGCGACACTGGTGCTCTGTCTCCCAGTCTGGCTTCTTTTTGGAAGCCTCTAATTTTGCAATAATTCTTTTTTGGTCATCTCTTTAGGTCAGAGTGAAAGGGCTTTCTTATCCTTAATCTGACCTTTGAAAAAGTACAAGCATAAAATTAATGACTGTATGCTATGCCTTCTTCTTTTTACTTTTTCAAAATCAGAGGTATCACCAGGAATGTTGATTCTTCTTAATTTCCCTAATGAAATATGACCTACACAGCATCAATTATAAAAAAAAAAGTCATGTCCTAAAAAACCCCCTAAGAATGAATTTGAGATGATGTCTTTAAGTAGCTTCTACTTACCTACTTTTTACAAAAACTTTGTTTAAAATGCAAGCATGTTCTAAACATACACAGAAAACGTGCTGCGATATGCAGCAAAGGTCTCACTATGACTGGACATTTGCATTCCTCTCTGTTAAATTAAAGATGAAGAAGATGTATTTCTAATACCACAAATAGCTTAAAAGAATGTCAAAACATTTTAAAAGGCACCAGTCTTTGTTTAAACATTTACAAAGGCACCAGTCATATTTTGTTTAGTTATATTATCCTTTATTATTTTACAATATATTTCAAAAACTTTTACAGATGCCTTGAACTGTTCTACAAGAGCCGCAATACTGTCATAAAAGCACACCTACAGACCAAATGCACAAACAAACTGTAATACCTACTGGTATTGAACCATTAATATCCAAAGGGTGTAGTCTTTTAGTAAATAGATGTGCAGTAATGCAAATGCAAACAGATGTTAATGAAGAAAAATAAAACTCTGCATTCATGGCTATAGAACAGAGGACTTTTCAAACACATTTGGTACTGTAACATTCTAGACAGCAATATGAGTAGTATTACATATTTAAAGCAATACATGCCCTGAAAAGCCTGTATTTTCAATCTGTGCGTGTAAACCTGAATCAAAAATAAACTAGATATATTAAAAAACATGAGACATCTAGTCTGCCAACAAGCTTTTGTTTCTTTTTTATCCTAGAATGACAATTAACTTGGGTGGGTGCACTCTGACCTGCATTATTATTTTACATTATCATTTCCTCAGCATTTCTGTAGTAGTATGACAGCCTGTGAATTTTTTTTTCTATTCCTTGTGCATAGGCACAGGGGAATAACTTTGATGCATTAATTTTTTTTTTTCTGAGTCTCCAAGTGGTAAATATAATTAATATTATAGCAAATACATTACCACAAAAAAGCATTGTATAATGAGGTTTATAACATTATTTGAAGTTCTCAGGTGTATTTCTCTGGTGCAACATGGCAGTGGCACTGCAGTTTTCAAGCACTGTGTATTGAATCCTCTCGGCACACAGCGTTTACTAACAGCTCAGATGTATATTATTCTCTACCTACAGAAGTTTTGCTTTTATTATCACTTCTGGTCACAGAAATTACAAAGGCATCTTTAAACCTATACTGTCTGTAAGTAACAAGGTAAAGCCAATTGTTTGCATATGTTTTTAAGCCTATCCAAGCTGATGTACTTTCAAGGGAGTCTCATGAAAGACATTAGGAGGGAACAGTAATTATACATATCAGATTTGTTAGGTAAAAAAAATAAAAGGGGTTAAAGTCAAAATTTATGAGTGTGGCACTGTGGCAAAAGAGGCATTCAGTTCTGTTTTATTCTTCAAGTTTAAAGTTTCAGTTACCATTAAATATTTGCTAACAGTGAACACCATTTCTTAACCAACCAGAGTCTACATCCCTCTATTTTCTTCAGACAGAGCTGCAATGGGTCATCACTACATTAGACCATAACTTTTTTTGCTACAGTCTTCCCAGCTAGCCTAAACAGCAGTCAGTGGTATTTACTAGTTATATACATCAGTCAGTCACACCCATCATTACAAACATGTTCTAGTTTATTTACTGTACAATGTATGTATACATATCTGTGTTTATTCAGTCCCTTATTTCTTAATCTCAAGCACTCCAATGGTTAAGGGCAGGCTGGAAAAAATTCAATATACATAAAAGGATTATAAATTTCAAGTCTGTAGTGATTCTAGTTTAATAGCAAAAGGGGAACGTCGTGCTCATGCTGTGAACATGGCTGGCAAAAAATAAGGGCAAAAAAAAAGAGGCAGACTATATTTTTCTCTGGAGTCAAAATCTAGAAAATTAAACAAAATAACATTACTCCAAAGGGATGCAGAAATAAAAAGGGCATTTTATTTAATGCACAACTAGAGCTATTAAGAATTTTCTTTCACAGAGGCCCTGAGACTTGAGTTAAATGGATTATCCCTATCATGTGTTTCATGTGAAGTCAAACTTAAAGCTCTATACGCATAAACATTTGGTATATAACAGTGGACCCATTTTTAAAAAGTGAAGCAATAAAATCTACATGAAAAACAAATGAAAGAACAATTTGACTGGAGGCCTCTGTCCTTTGACCCCTGCCCAATCAGGCTAAATGTCCAATAAAATGTAAAATGCAGCATACATTTGCTTGAATCTAAAATTTTTTTGTGATCATTTATTGCAAATTGCACTTGGCAGTTCACCACACCAATGGAAAACTGGCCCCCCTGTTGGTTCATTCACACAGTCTTTTAACACCAAATACAAGTCACCAGTAGAAAGATCTCGATAGAAAGTTTGCTGCCGTGCTGAGCCAGCTTGCTGCACCTTCTGGGTGTGACCCAACACGAGACACTGCTTTGTCCTGTTCCTTAGTAGGACTTTCATCTTCTGGTAAATATTCAGGTAGATCTGTATTCTGCTCTACTTCCACTGGAGTATCTTGGAACGGAACCAGCATCTGATAAAACACAACAGATTAAAATTTTGTCAAATGTTGTAACTTAATGAATGAAAGTTACACATATATATGCGTTCAGGATGACAGGCATGCATGTTGTGAGACTTCTCCCCATCCCCTTATACAGCAAGAATATAAATGGAACCTACTATATTTCTGGAATCTACTATGCTTAGAAGATAAACAAGAAAAGCTTTGGCTTAACATGGAAAAAAAAAATCAAATAAAGACATAGCCCTTTTACTGTAGTTGTGAAATAAAAACACTTCAGCAACTGCAGCCAAATAAAAGTTTCACTGTGACCCTTTTCATGTCATTAAAGAGAGAAACAATTACAGTATTTTTGTCCTCCTTCTGAACAATAAATTCTGTAAAACTGTTCTACGGATACATGTCCTGACATAGGATAGCCTTTATTCTCCTTGTACTGTACGTGTAGCACTCCCACTTAAAAAATTTTGCCCAGCATCAGATGTTACAGGCACAGAGATGCTGGTATTAGAGATACAGCTGAGCCAAAACAATTGGTATTTAGAAAGATACATATCCTACCTCCTCACCACTTTCACTTTTCACAACTTGCTGTGCCTTCATAACTTTGGTTGATGCTATTGCCGTTGCCAATGCCTACAAGTACACAGAAAAAAACAGGAGCTTAGTGTGACAGAATGCAATACTGTAAGGATCTAGAGGGTTATTGAGCACTTACCTCTGCTTTTAAGTCTGAGCGAATTCGGACCACGCACCTTTGAACAGCCATTTGAAAGGTAAAACTAATAACACCTTTAATTTTCAACAAGGCTTCTTCACAAAGATTCCTTCGAGACTAAAAAACAAACAAAAACCCCACAACTAAAGTACTTGCATAACACACCATGTGAAAATGCTAACAATTAATCATTAAGGAATTCCTGTATATCTGAGGGCAGGTAGTTACTCAACAGCATTTTTGTAAAAGAAAAACTAAGACTTACATTTTAGTGCACAAATATTAGACTGTCTTGCTACAAAAAAAAAAAGAAAAAATGCTTACACTTTGGAAGTCAAAGAAGGATGGAATCAACTGTAAATAATTAGAGAAAAGTGCTGAAAAGCAAAAGAATGTTTTTCTCCGTATGATCAGCTAAACAGTCCCCTCTGGTTAAGTTCTGACTGACTGAACTGCTCATTGATGAGTAGTTAGTGTTTAAGTTGCTATTTATCAGACACCTTGCCTCCATACTGACTGAATGCATCAAAGCAGCTGTTGTATCTTTCAGCTGCTTCATCTGTGGCAGCTCTCGGACATCACTGCACAGCATAAGCTTAATTCTTATTTCAAAGGGAAAATATTTGGTTGATAACCCATGGAATGTTATGTTTAAAGCAAGTGACATCGCCTACTGTGCTGTAACATTACATTGACCTGTACTAGTTGCATCTGTTCTACATTATCTTAGAATGTTCTATTTTTTTTTCCTTTTAATATTTGCACAAGACGGTTGTACAAAAGGATTAAAATACACTTGGAGAGACTGCTAGCACAGAAGGGGAGAAAAGAAAAGATAGCACTGTATCGGAAATAAACTGACAACTGTACGCAGGTTCAAAATAATGATGTATTTAACTTTTACTGCATGTTTCTGCAAGGTTTTAAATAATAAGCTATTTCAAAGCATATTTATATTAGTTATTAAATAATTACTGGTCAGTACTTGGGATAGTTTCATGCACAAGTAAATTAAATTCTTTTAATCTGTGGAAGAACTAACCGAAGCAGGGTTTTTTTTTTAGCAGTTTAGCATATGTATTGAAACAAGTCATTTGTGTAAGTTTATGTATTGAAATAATTAACATTTTTGACAGTTAAAAAAATAACATTGCTGGATAGGCTACATTTCTCATACACAGGAAATATCTGATGCAAAGATGATGGGCTGCCTTACGTGAGTGAAAGTCAAAACTACTTTTGGACATAAGAAGCAACACATTCGCAGTTTATTAGCCTAAATAAATAATTTATGCTTACATGGGTGTATAGCAATTCTGTGACAGAATTTGGCTTTTTACTCTGAGATCCCAGGTTAAGTCACAGGCACATCAGTTTAATTCGAAATGAGGCTTTCAGTGATCAGGTAACTTGGTGAATCACAAGACTCATAAAGACGAAACTTACCAAGGTCCATACAGACTCCGTACAAAGCTGGAAGCTTGGCAGCCACCGGCCTTGCTGTACAAACTTCTTTTGCAAAGTATGTCTAACTACGGCAATTAGGCACAAACCCCAGCAATGCATGCCTAGAGATCCTTCTGCATGGTACCCCTGAAGCATGGGCACAGGGCAGGACAGGTACAGGGTAGGACAGGTGAAATTTAGGTTATTTTCTTGCACACCTTGTAGTCTAGCAAGTAGTCCTGCTAGACTACTGAACGCTGATTACCATACCCTAATAAATACTACTAAAACGTACTCCTTCATTTTTTCCTTTTTTTAAAAGGTTATAATCAAATTTGATAATTAGATCTTAAAATAAAAACATCTGACCCCACACTAAACAACAACCGACCTTTCCCCTCCCTTCCTGAAACAATCAATATCTACTATTTGAGGTTTCAAAATCCACAAGCATTTGTAGGATTTGCAATCATTCTTAACAGCAGCTTCTTGTTTCAAATCTAATTGACAAAACACGGGTAAACTGAGAACACAGTATTTACAGCCCTTCGTTTATTTATTATGCCTTTTACTACTCATATGTGCCACCTAATATTCTTTGCTAGTTAAGTCGGGAATAAACTGTTGAATGAAACTAAGCTGCTTTTATTGTTCACCTCCTTCATCACTCTCCCAGTCCCAACTTATCCTGACATTTAAAACAGCATTACAGGGATGTGGGTGGGCACCTGGAGTATCAGTAACATTTCTTTAATCATCTGATGAAATACAGAGCTATGTACACTAGCCATCTCCAGCCAGTGCACAGTCAGATTTTTCTTTTCTTCAACAATGAGCTAAGGAAACATGCTGGCATGCTCTAGGCAACTACAGAAGCCTGCAGTTTTGCTCTCTGGAGCGGAATATCTAAATATCCTACACTTTTTCAGAATACCTTTGCCTCAGTGTTTAAGAGAGAAACTTTCTACATCTCACTAGGTTCCACTTGTCGAAGAACACAAAGAAACACTTTTAAGAAAGAATCAGACTATAGCCAGAATATCTAAACTCACAAAGTAGAAGTGGATTACATTTCTTGCTTGGAGATACCTGTGAACAAACAAATCAACTACAAGCTTAAAAACTAAACAAACTTAGCAGGAGGCAACCAATTGGACTGAATTAAAAAAACTTCAGAGTACAAAAGCCAATGGTGTTGACAAAGCACTGCCTTTCTAGACAGAGTAAGTGCTGGAAGGACAAAACTGTGAAAAATATTTACTTTATACAAAAGTGAGCTAGAGCAGCATGTTATTTCTAACAGAATTAACTGTAGTCTTATGAAAACAGTATGATGGGTATGCTGTTGATAAACTGGGCCTGTGGACATGCTTATTTGGCAAAATGTAAAGCAACAAAGCAAAGGATCAGGTTTGATCATTTAAAACGGGTACAAAACTGAAGATACAGAGTCCGGAGGGCACTTGTGGATAACATGCTTAAACAGTCTACATGCTGTTTGGCAGCCGTAAAAAGGCAAACATGGCCCTGGGGTGTTATCTACAGGGGTATGGTAGATAAATCCGTAGAAGTTATTCTGACATTACATAAAGACTCAGTGAGACCTCATTAACTCAAATGCCATTCTGGTCACTACAGTAGAAAAGATCTCACAGACAATGAAAAGATGTAGCAAAGCCAACTCAAAGAAAATACAGCATTTCTACATTAAGAGTAATAAAAAAAGCCCCAGTGTCTGAAATCTCTCATAACTAAAAGGAAACTTTTTTTTAGTTTAACACACTGATACAACCAATCCTTAAGTGAAACTGCTGAAGGTACGTTGTTTATTCCATTCTTTCTTGAAAAAGGAAAGAAAATTAGGAGAGGTGGAAACAGAATAGTTTTTTTAGAGTAACTGGAAAGCCATCTAGGAAACTGCCTTAAACCATCTTCTTTAGATATTAAGTAAGCTCAATTTATGCAAGATTTTATACGTATCTTTTGATTCAAAATATGATTCACAGAAATTGCTGACAATTGATGATACCATACAAGTAGCCTGAATACATTATTTTTGTGGGCAAAATACATCTCGGTACAGCATGCCTTATTTACATAAATGCTGAAGGTTTCCTTACCGAATCATCAAGGCCATCTATATGCAAAACCACTGTCTTGGCACGCTTATTTGTGCTGCCAAGGAAAAACTGCGCTTTCCGTCGACGATAATTCATCTCATTCACATTGTCCATGTCTGACATGTTAGAAGACTGAAGGATATCGTAGACTTCAGAAGCTAAAAGTTTAGTCTCTCCCGGTGTAGTGGTCCTTAAAGAAAAAAGAGATTAAGATTTGTAAATACTTGTTTTTACATTAGTACTCCAAACAGCTGCTGATTACGTCCTTGCAATTGGAATGCTCCACATGCTACAGAAATACAATTATGCAGTCAATACATAGCAAAAATCTTAAAAGGGGAGAGGAGAAATTAGGTAACCATTTCCTTTCCCATACTCCAATTTTTAAGTCGATCTGTTAATTCTAGTATCATTATAAACAAGTCTGTTCTCAAACAACACAAATACAGTTCGCATCAGTTTGACAACCACAAAACCCACATGGTAATAGATGCTCAGTATACCACTGTTACTTTGTTGATGTTGAGCTTTTTTTTTTTTTTAAACAAAAGATCTCAAACTGCCTTGTAATGCATTTCATTTCCCACTTACCTTGTTACATAATAAAAATAATTTCTCTGCAGAACTGTAATCTTTCCAAATGTTTTCTTCTCCAAAGTTACTGAACATCAACAGCAAAGCAGAATCCCAGATTTTTTAAAGAATCCAAAGGTTATTTCCAACTAACGTTTTTGGTATGAACTGTATGATAGCATTTTGGGTTTTTTTAGATAGAAAAAAAAATGTAGATAATAGACTGAACATATATTAATTTCTTATGATTAAGTAAAACTAATTTTAATAAGGTACGAATATAAATCTGTTGTCCAAATTCAGCCCTGTTTTAATTATGCCAGTGATTTAAAGCTATGTGCAGAAACAAAATTATTACCGCATCAACTTGCAATTAATCTTAAAATGATGAATGACAGCTTTGGTGCTTTGTTTAGCAAACACTAAGTAAGTAACAAGTACCTTTAGATTTTTTTTTTTCCATTTGACTTCCTTAATTACTATACATTAAACACATTTTCCATCCTACCATATGGACAAGAACACTGAAGCAAGCATGTTAGGAGTTCTCAACTTGTGGGGGTCCCAGCTAGCCTTTCCCCCCCCCCTTCTCTGCAGCTTGTTTTGAACAGCACTCATTTGGAGAGGAAAACATGAGTTCTTGTGATCATTCAGTACATTGGTAGCATTCAAAGAAAAAGGAAAAAAAGGGGGTAATAAGCAAACAACCAAGACCTAAAATAGCAAAGCATTTCAGCATATGTTCAATTTTAAGTACATGCTTATGTTCTGCTTTCCTATAGAGAAAAAAAAGCTTACGTTAATTCACAGAAACAAGTGCTGGGAACTCACAAAGATTTCAACTTCAACCTTCCATAATTTATTTGATAAACAGAATAGATGATAAAGCCGTGCATGCTGATGTCTTGAGGTAGTAATAAATTAGCTTGTGCAAAAGTGACATCTTATCAAGATACTACGAAATTTACCTACCCATAGATTTTGGCAAATTCTTTCAACAACAACCACCCCCCTGCCATGGTTGGACTAGATCATCTTTAAAGGTCCCTTCCAACCCAAACCATTCTATGATTCTAAGTGATTTACAATAGAGGACTTTTTTTTTTTTTGATAAGTTTAAATACAGTTAACTAAGCACACTATTGAAAATGTCACTATCCCACCTACTGCACCCACTATGCTCCGTTTTTGCTTGAGTATGATTGTATTATTGCATCCCAGAGTTAAAAAAAAAAATCAGAAAGACAAACGAGAAATAAAATATACTTAATATTAGCCATAATATATATGTGCATATGTATACATACACAAAAGAAAGAGAATTTAAAGTTATCAATAAGTCAGCAAATATAAAATATGCAAGTGCCTAAAAGTAAAAATCAATGGTGATTTTCATACATGCTTTGTGCTCCCAATGTTATAGGTGGCATAGTTCTTGGAAAACTAATGACCTAAGATTAACTGCATTATTGAAAACATGTTGATTTGAAAACACAAATTTAAATCCGCTCTTATTCAATACAAGTATTCCAAGATATTCCTAAAACAAGTCTGTACAGGTAAATGTTACACGTATGCACGCACACACACACACATAAATAAGCTACTCAGATAATTTCCTCTATTTTTCCAAATAGAGGATTACTACTATCTACCACTAAGTTACAGATGGTAACTCTAGTTACCCCTCTTACATTTAAAAAAAAATCCCAAGGACAAGATTTTAATTTTATATAAAGAGAATCTGTTGCAAAATAAGCAACTGACTGTGTAATAAGAAGCAGGATGAAACTCAGACACTACACTACAAGGGCAAGAACAACGGATGTCCCAGAAGAATATCAGATTGCAAAACAATCCCCAATAAAGGTATAAGCCAGTTTTATTCTGCAGTTATGCAATACTACACTTTCAGGAACTCAGTTAAAACAAACACACACACACAAAATTCGACACAAAGCCTTCTGCAATTTTTAGTGTACTGGTAAAATGAGCAAATATAAGTTTTGCATCAATCTGTTATTCTTTAATGAAAGTAATTTATACAACAGCTATAAAAAGAATAGAAACCTTAATATCAGACTCAATATAAGGAAGAAGTTTTTTCTGATGAGGGTGGTGAAACACTGGAACAGGTTGCCCAGAGAAGTGGTAGATGCCCCATCCCTGGAAACATTCCAGGTCAGGTTGGATGGGGCTCTGGGCAACCTGATCTAGTTGAAGATGTCCCTGCTCATTGCAGGAGGGTTGGATTAGATGATCTTTAAAGGTCCCTTCCAACCCAAACTATTCTATGCTGATTCTATGATCTTTAAGGAAAAAAATATCTATCTGGAAGTAAGTACAATAAACTCTCTCTATTGTAAAACCAAGGTGGTATTCAACACTGATTCTGTTTCTTTATACACTATATTGGTAACAAAAAGATAAATATAACAAAACTACATGTAAAATTAAAACCTAGTAGAATAGTGGAAGGTTTTTTAGGATAACACACGGGCTGTGCTTTTGTTGTCTGAAATGAGAAAAAATTGCAACTGTAAGAGAAGAGGGTTCCGAGGGCACTGACATGGGCCCTCCCAGCACCTGCATGTCAGCAGTTTCAGACACCACTGCTCACAGCTGTCTGACCCAGCCTCCTGCCACCATCAGAGCAGCAGAAGGGAACTCCTGCTCATCTTTCCACCACTCCCAGTCACACTCTAGTATCGCACTTTATTCACCACTGAAGGTGCAGGTACATACTCTAAAGTCACTATGCAGTTAGAGATTGTTTGAGAACAATCAATCACTGGAACCACCTCCCCAGGGATGTGGTAGAGTTCCCACCGCTGGAGGTTTTCAAGATGTGATCAGACAGGGCACTAGATAGTCTCATCTAGGTTCCCTTTCCCAGGAAAGGTGGGACCAGATGATCTTTCGAGGTCTCTTCCAACCTGGGCTGTTCTACAATTCTATGACTAGTGTTCTGCTACCCTGCTAGGGAAATGGTAGTCTCTAGTTAGAGCAGAGTAACAGTTGGTAAGAGCTGGTTACCATCTCTTTCAGAGGCGGTAACGTCTTACATTACTTCAGCGAGATTCAGAAGATGCCTGTCAGAAACCCAAACCTTTAATTTTCACTGTCTTCTTGAATTCCTGTCATCCTAGATTGCTGCCTGTCCTTCCATTATGTTCACCCAAGGCTGGCTGTATAAGTAATATGAACACAGAATCCAAGTGACATGTGCTGTATCTGTCAGAAGAGGATACAAGAAATAGTTCTCATTTTCTTCACAATCAAAAATAACTTTGTCAACATGGTCCAAGTGCTGCAGAGGTTTTATTAGCATAACAAGACTTTTTTTTAAGTTTCAGCTAAACTTAAAGGACACAAAAATCACTGTCCACAACTCCAAAGGTATATGTGATGTGGGTTGAGTATGCATGCTTGGAAAGAACATGTAAGCAGCATATAGCATTATGGCTGTACAACCAGCATGTGACTATACACACGGCATCATAAATGATAATAGAAGGGCTCTGACAATCTTCCTAGCATAGCTGCATCTGATGTAAAGGTAACATAGAAAGTTATGTTTCTTCTAAAGGAGAAAAAGCACAAAGGCTGAGAAAGACTAAATATAGTGGATTTGCCCTGTTTGGAGGAAGACAAGATAGAAATATATTCATAAATATATATATATTTGGAGAGGGGGTTAATATATATATGCGTATATGTGCATATGTGTAAAAGACCGACTTATCCTTTTTAAAGCTATAATATTTTACGTATGTATTTTAAAATAAACATTTATGTACATATACGTATGCGTACATCACTTACACACTCCTGTATCAGAGGAAACAGCTGCAACCATAATCCTGCTCAAAGTACAGCAGACCCTGTACACAAGCACAGAAACAATTACACGCATTTCCTTAGCGGCCTAACATTGGGCTCTGAAGACACATTAGCCAAACGGATAACAAACATACTATAACGGCATTTCATTAGAGTGTTTCTACTGAGTTTATAACCTAGAGACAGGAGGTTTTCAAATTAAAGAGGGTATCTTTCTTTGCCAGAGATTCAATTACATCCCAGATTCTATCAAAGAGATTTGTGTCATTTAATTCCAAAAGTCTCACTTCTACAGTGATGCTGCTTTTGGTTGTACTTGCTCAGGTTTGTCCACTACCCACAATAAGACAACAAAGTTAATTACCCATTCATGAAATTTCAAGGCTCATGATAATCTTTGAACGATCACCTCAACCCCTGGGAAGGTGACGGAACAAATCTGGAAACCATTTCTTCCAGGCACATGAAGGACAAGAAGGTGACCAGGAAGAGTGAGCACGGATTCACAAAGAGGACGTCATGCCTGACCACCCTGATAACCTTCTACAATGAAATGACTGGCTTTGTAGATGAGGGGAGAGCTGTGGATATTGCCTTTTGACATTGTCCCCTATACGATCCTCATAGAGAAGCTGATGAAGTATGGACTGGGTGAGCAGATAGTGAGGTGGACTGAAAGCTGGTTGGATGGCCAGGCCCAGAAGGTGGTGATCAGGGCCATGAAATCTAGCTGGAGGCCAGTATCTAGCAGCATACTTCATGGGTCAATACTGGGTCCAACCCTGTTCAATATCTTCATTAACAATCTGGATGATGGGGCAGAGTGGACCCTCAGCAAGTGTGCAGATGACAAATGAGGAAGGAGTGGCTGATATGCCAGAGGGTTGTGCTGCCATCCACAGGCTGGAGAAATGGGCTAACAGGAACCTCATGAAGTTCAACAAGGGGAAGTGCAAAGTCCTGCACCTGGGGAGGAACAACCTCAGGCACCAACACAGGCTGGGGGCTGCCCAGCTGGAAAGCAGCTTTGCAGAGAAGGACCTGGGGGTCCCAAAGGACATGAAGTTAGCATTAGCCAGCAATGTGCCCTTGCAGCAAAGGCGGCTAATGGTATCCTGGGCTGCATTAGGAGCATTGCCAGCAGGTTGAGGGAGGTGATCCTGCCCCTCTACTCAGCGCTACTGAGGCAACACCTTGAGTACTGTGTCCAGGTCTGGGCTCCCCACTGCACAAGAGATATAAACATGCTGGAGAGTCCAACAAGGGGTCAGGAAGATGATTAAGGGGCTGATGAGGAAAGGCTGAGAGAGCTGGGACTGTTCAGCCTGGAGAAGAGAAGGCTCAGGGGGATCTTATCAATGTATATAAATACCTGAAGGGAGGGTGCAAAAAGGATGGAGCCAGGCTCTTTTCAGCAGTGCCCAGTGCCAGGACCAGAGGCAATGGCACAAACTGAAACATGGGAGGTTCCCTCTGAACATCAGGAAACACTTTTTCACTGTGAGGGTGACCGAACACTGGCACAAGTTGCCCAGAGAGGTTGTGGAGTCTCCATCCTTGGAGATACTCAAAAGCCATCTGGACATGGTCCTGGGCAATGTGGTTTAGGCAACTCTGCCTGAGTAGAGGGGTTGGACCAGATGCCCTCCAGAGGTCCTTTCCAACCTGAACCATTGTGTGAGTCTGGGAACACATATTAGAAATTGAGAAGTCATTAGGTAAATTCACACAGCAACGTACGTGGAGCATATTCATTTTTATCTACTTGTGGATATCTATTTTTTTCAAGTTAAGAGCATTTTAGAAGTTAGGCTTTTATGTAAGTAAAGCAAAAATGTATTTAATTTTCCTGCCAACTATTTTCCTTACATATTGTTTTCCAGAGTTTTGCATGACAGCTTACATAACTCTAATGCACCTGATAATTAGAAAGACTGAAATATAAGCAGCTGTGTAATTTCATTTTGATTTCAGAAATTTCCTGCTCCCATATTTAGACTTATGGTTCACTGCTCAGTCCTAAATTGTTTTATCTTAAGGCATCACGAACTAAAGGCAAGGCTAGATGGAAAAGGGAAAGGTAACGAAGCCTCAAAGTCATTAAACAATTTGCCAATTGGTATTTCAAATGTTTGCACCTTAGCTTATAGCATGATCTTACTAGCCACAGTCATCAAGAAAAAGTTACTGAGCTTTTATAATAGCAATTTAGAAACTTTTAATACAAAACTTAAAAATCTAATAGTTTACAGGTTCAAACATGACTTTTATTTTAGGAAAACACTGCTCCAAGTTTTCCCCCTCAATCTATAGCACTTCTTCATCATTTTACTTAGCACAATAATTGTATTCAATAAATTTAGTATAGAGCCAAAAATGAGATCGCATAGGAATACCAAA
Source organism: Phoenicopterus ruber ruber (assembly GCA_009819775.1). Taxonomy (NCBI): domain Eukaryota; kingdom Metazoa; phylum Chordata; class Aves; order Phoenicopteriformes; family Phoenicopteridae; genus Phoenicopterus; species Phoenicopterus ruber. Next base: position 131,543,936 of record CM020216.1, read on the forward strand.
GAAATATTTTAATCTCAAGTCATTTCACAACAGAAATCAAAATGTCAGGAGTTTACATTTTTACTCTCTCTCTTAACCAAATCTGATGTAGTTCAAGAGTACTCAATTGGTAATCTAGGGACCAATTTCAGCCTTGTACCACTGGACCTTTTTCCACAGCGTTGCTCAGGAATAAGAGATCCAAAGGCAGACAGACCATTCTCAACTTCTAGCTTTACACCTCAGGATACATGGAGAAGAGCTACAGCTCATTCCCTGCACAAGGCTGAGAAACCTCTGTGAGAAGAGGGCAACCAGAGGCAGACTCTTTCTATCATAGAACAGCCCCCACTCCCCAAAACTCTGTTAAGATCCAAGCAAGGAAAATTATATACAAGAACAGTACATTTGCAGTAGACCAGCTACACACATGTAATAGACACTTTCACACACAGAGTGTCTGTACTATATGTATTTTCAGTATGCATGGTGCCATGAGGGAGGGGGCATGGCATGCAGCCTTACAACTCATGGGGAAAGGCTGTGTTACAGCCAATCCGAAAAAGTGGACGTGCATTCTATGGCTCATCACTACGCTCTTGTTCACAAGTACATGGGAAACCAACACACAGAAAAATTAATATCAGGAGCATGCCTGTAAAAGCAAAGAAAGCTAGCAGTAGTGAAGGAAAGATTAATCCAACCCACAAAACTAAGGAAATAGATCTCAACCTTTTAAAGTCAGTTCAGGTAAAATTTCCTGTATTGACATCTCAAGGATTTTACATAGTAATGGAAAAATAGTACCTTAAAGTACAGATCTTTAAAAAAAAATCCACCACACAATTCAAGTCTAACAAATATGAAGCGTTTGAAGAATAAAAATGTCTTCATTATCCAAGTTAAGGCTCAGATATTTGGCAAGACCTCAGCTGAATCTCATACCAAATAACCTACTCATAAAAGTAAAAACAACTCTCAGATTTAACTTAGTCTTATCACAGAAAAAGCCTAAGCAAGTCAGTGAATGTAACAAAGGACTGAATGCATAATTTTTTCTTCAAAATACTAGTTTGAGAGACTCCATTTCTAGAATGACCCAAGCACTTTTCCAAGAAATTTGAGAAAACATATGATCACATAGAAGTAGATATTTTCACTTGATCCCAATCCTTTTCATACATGCAAGTACTGCCCCTCTAAGGCAGAACTAATATTTTTCCCTAGAATCCTACATAGTGATATTTTCAACCATCATTTTATTTCCGTAATGAACCTCATTCACTGCAGTAAATGTAGTATCCTATATGACACAAAAAGTGCAAGTAAGAATTTAATGGATTGGCACGAATTCTATCTAAATACATTGTTGGGTAAATGCAGCTGTATTAGAAACCTTAAAGCATATACTTAGTAAGAGATTTATCATTTGATTTAGTTATGGTTAAAAAATAGCTAACAAATTGATACTCATATCAACTATGCTTTAAGATGACTGATGTATTTGTTTGCAGGTGACCAATTTCTTTCAGAGCCTATTGTTCCTATATTTAAAGACAGAAATTGTCTCTAGCCATAACTAAAGGGAGCAGTAAGCTGCAAAGAATGGCTACATTCTCTAAGAGGGAGGAGGGGCGGAAATCACTAATCCTTGATTCTAGAAGTGAGACACAGTGATTGACATGGTTTTGATGAAAACTTTGAGCATGAATGACAAGCCTAAAGAAAGAGCACGGTATTAGAGAAAAAGCAATCTGTTTCAAGACAGTTATCTGATCTGTCTGTTTTTATGGCTGTTCTGCTCCAGTGCCAGGGCAAGATTCTTTCTTATCTCCAAGAATGCTGCTCTTTCTTGTGAGCTGTTAGTGCATCCCATGATAGGGTGGGCTCACAAGCATATGGCTGCTCTCCTGACTCATTCCAGGCACTGGGCAAGTCATTTGAAAACAACTTGAAAAAGAGCATTACTTCAGCGCACACTTTCTTAGAGTCCCTGTACGGTGCTATTACAATGCTATCCATTACAGTACACCTCAGTTCCTTCTAGCCCCAAAACACCCAGTAAAAACCAGATAACATTATACAGCAGCTGACAAAAAGGATTACCACCTGCTTTCTTAGAGAAGTCAAAATCCTCAAGAATATAGACAGCAGGATCCTTATGTTGGCCAACAACATATCAAGTACAGTAGTGGGTTAACAATAGGTAAAATAATTCATAGGTGCACAACAGGAAAGACAATAGAACCTGTAGGACTGGGAAAATTTGAAGTGACACACTGAGCTGCAGCACTATGAATCTCCAAATCCAAAAACCAAGCAGCTGGACTGCTCGATGAATCGACGTAAAGCCTGAATGCAGTTGTGTTATGTGACTGCACTCCAATGGTACCAACCATGTGGTAGCTACATGTCACCTTTATTTACTCCAAGGCTGTCGCACCACGGAAACAAGGCAAGGTCAGACAGACTTTCCGAGAATGCTGTCTAGACTTGCAAGATGCCTGCCACTTGGCAAGTCTTCCAGACTCTACTCGCACTGCTAGCTGCAACAATTTGACCAGGAGACACTAAACTAAGAAAAGTTTGGAATGGAACAAGGAAACCTGATGTCTTGAAGTTGATTTTGTACTAAACAAGAGATACCTCACTGAAATTAGGAGTGAGGATTGGATTTCCCAGTGTCAGTTCCAGCTCAATTTAAGTCACGTGCTGACTGACCCTGGAAATTTAGAGAAACCCCATATGAATGCTGGGATGTTCTGAAGACTGCTGAAAAACAAAAAAAGCCTAAATATTAAATACAAGTTGTAAATCTGAGTAAAATCACAGTACAATCCCATTAACTGCTGTAGAATCAGTGACTGTGATATAATCTTAAGCATTTAGCAAACTGAGTAATTACCCATGCTTAGAACATTTCCCTGATTCATTCTATTGTCCTCCGATCACAAGAAGAGAACGAACTTTCAAGAATGAGATAACAGATTTGAACATATGCCATATGTTTAACCCAGCTATCCATCCAATTTTGTTTAACTCTTGCTATTTATACGCTAAATGGAAGATCAACTTTTGATCTTCCACAGCTTGGTATCTACCATATGGACATATTCTCCATCTCAAAAAAAAAAAAAAAAAAAAAAAAAAAAATCAAAGCCTGTTACTCAACTAAACTCAAAAGGCTTCAGAGTAGCATTTGCTAGACGAGAGTCTGCATAACAGACACAAACTCCATGTTGAATTTCACAGTAGCTAGTTCCAACATCTTGCCTGCTAATGAACAGTAATCATTTCATGGATTTATATGGCAGAAATCATGTTTATTATATGGCTTCAACAAATTGCATCAGGGTTAAAAAAAAAAGAATCTTAAGGGTAAAGACTCTCTCTAGTCCTTTCCGGTGGAAGATATCAAATACTGGCATTAAAAAGCCAATCCTTCCTGGTAATAATGCTGTAGCGACAGGTAGAAGTATTGGTAGTGCTGGAATTAAGCTCTGTACTGAAGCATTTTAGGAACATTTTGAAGGAAGCCAAATACTATTTCTTGTATTATAAGCATGCTAATAGCGTGTATATCATATAATAATATATGATGATAGTATATAATTATCTAGAAAATACTTTTATGTCTTTAAAAAACCCAAACCGCAGTTTATTTTAATTTTGAGAAGTAAGCTTCATCTGATTATTTCCCTGAAATCTACTGGATAAAGTAAAAAAATGTTTGCAAACTTACAGATAAAGGCTTCCCTAAGCAAAATCTGTGTGAATAATAAGAATTAAACTACAGTACCAACCTATAACAGAGCAAAAAAATGCAGGTTTAGTCTATGTAGGCGTATCTGGGTGTAAGCTTTGTATCTGACTCATTTGCTAATATAGTTTAATATTAATCTATTCAGCAGATACTTGAAGTAAGTAACTTTGAAAGCAACAACTATTTAAACATCTTGTTTCATACTCTTGAACTACTTATTTGTTGGCAATGGATTTTTTTTTTTAAAGCAAGCCAGTATTAGCAGCTTCAGTACTAGCCAAAGGGACAGCAGTCATGCAAAATAGGTTGAAGCATGCACCAAGGTTTAAAAAAAAAATCTGTGTGAACTTGATGTACTATGTAATAACACAATGCGCTAACAATTTTAATTTGTTCCAAGTTATTACATAGGACTTCCTACCTGCAAAATTCAATGGAAATCTTGCAGAAAAAGATATTGTAGCATGCACTGCAAAACAATGAAGTATAAAAACACATTCCTGAATAGAAATACATCTAATTCAGAACAACATATTCACTTAGCATTAGTTGTTCCAGAGTAAAATTCACTTTCTTCTGAAATAACAGCTCCATTCAGAAACTATGAATGAAGACTGTTTCATCATTAATATTTTTTGAGGCATTTCCCTTTGTGGCACTTACTGCCTGTAATACCCACGTTTCTTGCTTGAACAACATTGAAAAAAAAAAAAGAAAAAAGGTAATCCAGACACTGATGGTTTAATAGAAAAAAAATCTGCAATTTTTTGGGGAGGCTTAGCATGAAGGTCAAAAACCAGGGACAAGCATCACCTGTGGACAAGTTCACTGTAACCCAAAAGCAGACATATGATACTGGCAGGGAAACATGAGAAACCTCACAGTGCTAAGTATCTATCAACTCCCTTTTCATAGATAAATGGCTCCAGCCTACAACACTGTCACAATCTGCACCTGCAATAAGTATTAAATACCTCACAACACAACTTGCTACTTTTATTTCAAAGCATCTTAAGCCTTCCTTACTCTTTATTTTAGTAAGCTGCCAGCAGAAGTCAGCATATCAAAGAACCTACCTCAGCACTTTTTCTTGTAAACTCAATAGTAACCAGTGAAGGTCACTGTATTCCTAAAATGCTTTCCACACCAGCTGATGACAAGGTTTATTGAGTGTTAAAGGCACCATCCTGTGTTGCCGTTGCTATTCCTGACTCTTCTGCCAATCCACTTAAATCTCTTCCTTTGCACCTCAGTACTGAACCCCACCACAAAAAGAGAAGACAGTTGCCTTTTGGCATGCCATGTCAGATGGGTCTTGAGGCACTGAGTTCAGCATGACAGTATTTTTTTTTTTCCTACCATACAGTCAGCAATTAGTTAAGTGTCAATTCAGATTCTATTCTATTTTAACATATCAGAACATTGTGCCACACTCTGTAAACCATTTTATTTTTTATAAATCAATGTTTCTCAGAGTTCCATATTTGTTTTAATATAAAGTCTGCAGGAAAAATTGGAAGTAAAACCACCTTTAGCTTATACTGCTTTCTAAAATACTTAGCTCCCTGCTCCAGCAAGTTTCTAAATAAAGAAGAAACTGGCTAAGACAATGACCACAAAAGGCTTTCAAATGTATGTATTTATTAAAGTTATTTTATACTTAACATACTTTTTTTCCCAGTGTTTCAAAGTTCTCTTTTTTTATTCTGCAATACTCATCACAACATTTCTTGCCTGTAATGAAAAAGCTACTAGTTCATCTTCTAACTTCCCAACTGATTTCTTCACATTTAAATACAAAGCACTCAAAGCAACTGTGATTGTGGCCCACTCTCTGCCAAAAAAAGCAACACCAGAATAATGCCTATTCACTCAGTAACAGGTACTGAAAATTCTTTTCCAGGTTTAGGAACCTATGATTTGGTAACGTGTCTTTTCAGATATTGTACATAAATCACCACTGTAGAACTTAGGCACTTCAATGGTTAGGTAACAGGCCATGAAACTTGCACTACTTGTTATCACGTTCTTAAGCCAGTCATTGTAAACCAGCCGAAGGCCATGGTTTTGAAGGACTTACAGGTAGTCTCTAAATCTTATGTTATGTAAATGACCAATTAAAACCACTGCATTAATGATTACTTTCTTTGTTGCCTCACTATTTGTCAATTAATTATTTTGGAATTCACTAAATACCAAGAAAATGAAATATTTATATCAAAGAAAAGGGACGAGAGAAACTGTTGAAATGCAAGAACTGGAGTGTCAGAGACACACCAAGAAAGCTGTGCATTAACTGGAAGTGCTGCACAAAAACCATAACAAAAGTAGCTGCTCCACTGTTTCAATGAGTGTGCAAATGTATTGAGAACTAGTATACTAAAAGCTAGTCTATTGAACTAGTATTTATTGAACTGGTATACTAAAAAGTCTATGGATGTATAGTACCCAAATCAAAGAGACAGACATCAGATGATGAAAAGCCGCCCAATCAACAGTCCTGATAGAGATGCCAGATACCAAGTGGAATGTTACAAGGTAAAAGTAGTAGCTCGGAGAGCAAAAAGTGAAACCAAACTGTATTCCTGACTACAGTTAAAAACATTATAATAGGAATTACACACACATGACAGAATGAAAAAAATACAAACACACAAAAGCAAAACCTAGAGGTTGACAACCACCTAAACTGTTGAGTACAGAAACAGTACTGATCGTACAGAGCTCACTAAGCAAGTAAGTTGCATGCAAGAAGAAACGATGACTTTTTAATACCTCTTTGAGAGGTCCCAAGATAAAAAAACCCCACAAAACAGAACATCAAAAGTAAATTGATCAAGCACATCTTGTAGGGCACAGGGCAGATCCTTCCATTTGGTCACGCTTTCATATTTTTCTCACTGACCGATTCTACACACACAAATGAAAAACCAAAGAATAAGCCCATCCTAAATTGCACCTCTCAAAGTAAAGGTTTAAAGCAGTTATTTATGACTGCTAATTTATATTAACCCTTGAAAAATGTAAATCCACAGTAGTATTTCAACATTTAAATTACTTGTGACATTTGAATTGTTGGCAGTCAAGTTTTGGACTGTTCTTACAAACGACATCCATCTTTCCACACCTTTAAACTTTATTTTCTTAATCTCACAAAAATTGTAAGATTCTCCCAGAAAGCCCATTACGTCATGACTAAAGTCCAGGTTAACACCAATACTGTAGAACTATGATTTTACATCACTTCATTACTTAATGCTTTTTATGTTTTATTTATCATTACCATTTGTCCCTGTGCCCACATCTCTGTGTTGACATCATGACTTCCTATATCCTTCGTAACGCTAAATATACTACACGAATACAAAAAAAGGTCTTGAAACATTTTAAAAACAATTGCTGAACTGTGAGAAAGTCTGAACTCTCATTAGTTTGCCATGACCCACAAGCAAAAAGAGCCAGAACTTTTACTGAGTACAGGCCTTACTGACCTAGGTAGCCCACAGCACTGAACCCATGCTCTCCCCTGCCCCTCCGCTCCTTCCCATACATGATCTCCTCCAGATACCACAAAGCTGTTTGACAGACAAAAGGAGCATTCAGCCACCTTGGACAAACAACATGGTATATTTGAAAGAGGACATACTGACATTTCCTACGTTTCCTAATATTTCATTGGGGTTTTTTTTTGGCAGAGGACGCTTTTTCAAAAATAACTTCAAAACCCAATCTATTTCTGAAGCTTGTAAGATTAACAAAATATACAATAAGAACATTCCTTAAAGAAACTAGGGGTGGGGGAAGGGGATATTAAGGCACTTTGCTTAACAATGCTGAATAAAACAGCCTGCAGATGTCTTCCTGCTGTGACCATCCATTATTAACAAGCACATTGCTACAGCGCTGAATGGACTGGAGCCCCACAGCCCAAAGAGAAGCACCAGCAACCAATAGCGTAATTTTCTGGAAGCACTTACCTTCTAATAGACAAAATGTAACAAAGTGGGTAAAACAAGGAGGCTTGGGAAAATAACAGGAAAGGCCAGGAAAGTTGACATGGAATAGACAGAGAGATGTGTGTATTACTCTTGTTCCAGGTGATACACTGCCATTTGTAAATCATTTCTGAAAACAAAGTTTTTGGAACCTCCTGCTCACAGGAATATTTAAGACATAGGATAACCATGTTTTTCTCCAAAAACACAACTTCTCAGTACAGAATCACAAGTATGGTAGAGTCCAAAAATAATCATGGAACAGAATCATGCTTCCCATTACCCAATCTCAACCATTTCTCAATTTTGATGTGTAAAAAAACCCCACACAGCAAGGATTACAAAAGTAACATTACTAAGTGATTCAGGTATAGAAAAAAGATCTCTACAGTCTGTAAAAAGCTATTTCCTTCTCCTTTGCAGATCAGAATTTACGTATTCCAATCAATAGCATAAATGTATAAATGCAGTAAATGTGAAAAGTTTACAGAAATTTTTAGCTATAATTTCTCACAAAGTATTATCTTGAAGCCAGTTATAATATGGCAACAACCCCTTCATCATCAGATATCCCTTTAAATATGTAGTCTGCTATCTTGCTAATTAATACATGGCCTTTGCCCTGTCTTCCCCCAGCCATTCCTCCTTTCTCACAAAGGAGAAAAAGAAGTATGTCACACAATAAAAATGATAAAACTATTGTGATGCTACATCCCTACTATTTTAATTTCAGCAAATACTACCTGAAATACTTGGCTGTTTTTTTTTTGTCAGACATCATAAATTTAAACTTTGCTGGTTTCAACGAATAATTAAATTTTCAAAAAGTATAGGTAATTAAGACTACCAAAAATTAAAATTGAGTAAGAAGTCAGCAATTATAGACTGCATGTATTTTACCAGATCTGCAAGGGACTCTAATTAAACACATATTAATTGCCCTAATCTTCTTAGGCAAGTAATAAATTGGAAGAGCTGATTAATGCACTGGATTTAGTTCAGCTTGTTAAATCTGACACCCTGGCAAAGGAAGACTATCTTGAAAAGCTCTTTTAGCTAAGTAATTGGAATTTTACTTTCAGTAATTTGCCGTTCCATAATAAGAGCTATTTAGTATATTGACTCTTCATCAGTTTTTTTTTTTAAATACATGTTGGTTATATTTAAACGGTACCATTATGCTGCTCATAAAGATTATGAAAAATTATGAACTTTGACCTTTACTGTCCATCAAAAGTCACTTCCACTCTGAACACAAATTAGTATATTTCCTTGTAGGCTATAAATCCTAATTAATTTTAATTCTAGAAGCTGCTAATAACATTTTCTAAAGTCCATACGGACACATTAAGTCCTCCATACAATTCATAAAGCCAGCAACTAAACCAGTTTTTAATATTAAATAACTGCTGATGACTGCTAGCATACAATGAAACACCATTCTCGAATGAGCCTCTATTTCTCCTCTCTTTTTTATCTATTTACACAAAGACTTCTACACATACACTTACAGGCGCTCAGTCACCTGGCAAGGGAGTGAAACGTTTTTGTGACAGCAACAGAGCAGTTATCAGCCATAAAAAAAAAGAAAAATAAAAGTTTGGAAACCTGCAGGTAGGGATTTTAAAGGTCTGATTTCTCTCCAACACAGTTACTATGATGCATCAAGCTTCACTTAAAAATAAGCAGATGTGGATGAACAAATAAGAAATCTCCCCTAAGGAAAAAAACAGCAAGTATAGAATAGGGCAACAAAAATTTTTATATTTGAAAAATATATTGAAGTATTCCATGAAACTTGAACAGCTTCTCACATGTCCTAGAAAATGTGGAAGTGTATAAAGCCTTTCATATGAAGTATCTCAGAAAGTCATACATGTTCCAAATCAAGTTCAGTCTGAAAAAAAACCCCTAAATATATAAATATCTCACTGCCTTCGAATTTTTATTCTGTACTCCTCAGAACTGACATTTCATATTTCTGCTCTAGAGCCTATAAGCTCCAGCCTCTAGATCTAAAATCTGTTACTCTTCTGTTAGCAAAAACTAGTGTTCATAGATCTTGAAAATCACTGTCACAGTGAACCTAAAACCTACCCTTTGTTCCTTAGGTGAAATGTAGTATCAACTAAGGAGTTAGCCAAACATTCATTTTAAACAGCAAAATGATTTTCACAAATGAGCTATAACGCTCATTATAAGCAAATACAAAAAAGCTGATCAGGTAATACTAGGGGACTCATAAGTCATGAAATGGGACATGAAGGTACCTCGAAGAACTACAGTTAAACTGAATGTCTCAAATGTTTCCTACCCATCTTCCATGATGCAGTACAGAGTAGAATTTACTGCTTATCATTGGATAAACAGGTGGCACTCAATTTCAACTCTCATCCTTGGCAGTCTTATGAAGGAAATAGTACTTCACCTTCATGATAACGAGTTTAAGCAAGTGCTATATTCTTCTTCCATTGGTTGTGTATTACTTGCAACAAAAGGGTTTTGGCCTGTGCCTGAGGCTCCCATGTACTATTACAAGAAATCATAAGTAGCAAACTAACTCCAACTATTTTCCAGTTGATGGCATCAACCATTTAAAGATCTGTTAGACTGGTTAGCTGTGGGCAGGTTATGACAAGAAATTCCACACCTGAACTTGAGGTCTCTAATACAGAGACCATCAAGGCTTATAAAGAGATGCTCACGTGATGAGAAAAGCCCTCAAATTTCAGGATTTACATAACTGAAAGCAAAAGAGAACTGGAATTCTAAACAAACTCTTGACTTCCTAAGCACAGTGTCAGTTCAGCGCTGCTGAACATCAACTTAAGTCTGAAATATGACAAATATTCAGTTTGCGACTTGCCTCCGTGCACACAAGCTCCATTTCATTGCTTGAAAAGATGTAACACAGCTTTATCAGTGGCAGAATACAGTTTGTCACGATTCAGTACTGAACAGGGAAAGCCAGTGCATATTATTTAGTTAAGTGAGAAGTCAATGAAAGTGAACAGTGAGAGTCACAAAATCCTTGATGAAAGGGAAAGATTCAGACCACAGGATGTGCTTAACCTGTCAAGAGCAAAAAGCCAGTGACTACAGCTTCTGGTTCAGAAGATGCTGGGTTCTGTCTCGCTTGAAAGAACTGCAATAACTGGAAAAGCAGAATGCTGACAGTAGTTCATATCTCTCTGTATGATTTGTTTGCATTTTTATAACACATCACCAAAAAAATAATCTACAACTCATATTAAATTGTGGAAATAATCAGATTTTAGATTAGATAGAGCGATGAGCTAGATACACAGATTCTGGGAAGTACACTGGACCACACAGCATGAAGTCATTAAGACCAAAGCGTTTATTACTGCATTTATTAATATTTAGTTTCAGTTCAAAGGACTGAAATACCTTCTGGAAAACTGAAATCACATTAAAAGCTAGAATCTGCATTTTGTAAAGCAAATCTGAAGAAGGTAGAGACCTTGTTTTCTCCCCTACAGACTTTCTAACAAAAAAACACAACCCCAAACCATTGGTTTTTTGAGACAAAAATAATTCTACATCTATCTTCTCAGCACTTTTCTACCATCTTTGTCCATATTTCTGCAGGCAATACAAAACTTAGCTTCAGCATTTCCTGTCAACATTAAAGCCTAAAATTCTGACAAGCACATGACAAAGTCTTGTGTTTGAAGATGCTATGTATTTAAATTTTCATGATATCACACTTCCCAAATGTTACAAGCATACAAATCAAATGTACGTTCTTACTCTTGCCAAAGAGCTTTCTACAAAAAAGAACACCTACAAGATTTCCAGTTTTTACTAACTTATCTCTCCTTTTCTGCACGTTTCTGAACTGCACACTCTTTCAGTCCTTGAAATTGAAATGTAGAAAAAAATGTCGAAGAGATTTCCACAAAATTCTTTAAACAAAAGTTTTAATTATGACTGTTTCCCAAGTAATATTTGTAAGCTGGAGAGACTGATAATGAACCACCATTCTCCTTTCAACAACTTCTTAAGGATGTCTCTGTGCTCTAAATAGACATGTAATCTATACCAAAAGTAAGTTCTTCTGGAATACATGCTTCTGTTAGTACCTAAACATTTCAGGTTTTATTGTTATTATAAAAGTAGCAAGACCTCTGTATATTTTACCTTAACTAAGCTTGTCCTTAAAAAAGGTGAATACTGTAAGACTTAATTCCATTTTTCCCCATACATCCTATTAAAACCACCTATCATTTTTAAAAGTTATAATTATCACATTACTCAAAAAATTTGAGAACTATTCACTTCTGAATTCTAGTCATATAGTTCATTGTCCTATTTAAGACATTTGTTTTAAATCCTTGTGTTTTGGTTAACTGGTGAATAACACGATGATATTTAGGCATAATGCTGAATTTCATGCCAAAACATAATCTTGCTAGTTTCAGCAGAACTAATAAAGGTAATTTTAACTTCTCTCTTAGATCACGTATCACATAGGATTTGTGAACAGACCAGAATTTCTCCTCCAGTTTTTCAGGTTCACACCTTTAGATAAGCAGTGTCAGAGAGAGACAGGTACAACAGAAGATACCCCACCAAAAACTAGTGATGAAGGAACTAGGAAAGTCTAGCCTTGGGTTTTTTCTAAAAGAAACTTGTAACTTATACAAATGATACATTAGAGATTCAACTAACATATTAAAGACTCAAAAGCTTTCCACTTGAATCTTTAATACACAATTTTACTTGTGTTTCATCCTTTTATAAATAATCGTTTTAAACATTCATCTGAGACACATCTCAGTGCAGCACTATGACTTTTCTCCTCCCTCATGGAACAGTCTCTCACATGTGAAAGTCCAGTTAAGTAGAGTGCTATCAAATGGCATGTAAAATAATCACCTTTTGATAACTTGATGGCAAATGAATTTTTGCTATGACAGACTGATCTTTGAAGGAGGTTGGGGTTTTTTTTTGGTAATAACGATTCAACTTAGTTTATCATATTAACTTCTATTGGTAAGTGCACATGTGCATCTTCTCCAGTGTGCATATATCCACACATCTTCCAGTATTCAAGACTCAATGCTTAGCAATCTTAACAAAATCCAACAGTCGCAAATTTTAAGAGACATAACCCAGCTGACACGTTCTACAAAGAAATTAAGAGACCACTACAAACCTCACTAACTTCTGCTCCACCTTCAAGATGCTTCAACACAGAACTGCAGATATATAGCTTCAAAAATACATCATACATTTCAAATACAATTTCCCTTCCTGAAGGTGGGATTCAAAGAATAAATGTGGCAGATGTCAACCAATTTCATTAAATGCACTAGTGCAAGGCACCCTTATCAATGATGAGAAGGATTATAAGAGAACCTAAGGGGAAGAGACAAAATTAGTTATCTGTAACAAGGGGAAGAAATCTGTTGTTTGGCAAATGACTTTCAAATTAGTATTTCTTGTAGACTACAGTCTAATTACTTTGCCATACTACAAAGTGAAAACCATTAATTGCTTGCAGCCACATAACTCCAACAAGGAAGAATGCAATATTAAAAATTGGCTATACAAATTCATAGTCAAAGTTTTACTTTGCATCAGAATGTTATGTTTACGCTGTCTTTGGATCCAACAACCCACCATAAACTTACTTTTGTATTACATTCTGTAAGCTGAGCATCATACCCAGTTCACTTTTCATCTTTTCTCTGTTGGCACGGCACTCTGCCAAATAGCGGAGAGCCTAAAAGAAAGGAGATCACAGCAAATCAGCAATATGTCTAGTACATTATCATTCATTTTTATTAGTGTACATCTGCAAAACATTCACAATGTGAGTTCTAGTAAGAAGATAAAGATTATCATCACCTACTGTGAACATTAAAAAATTGTTTTATTATTATAAATACACAGAAAGCACAGAATATCTAATCTATGAGAAAAGGTTGAGAGACTGGGTTTGTTTATACTGGCTAAGAGAGTCTAAGGGACAATCTAACAGCTGTCTACAACTACTCAACCTTTACGAAGATGACTAAGTCAAATTTTCCTCTACAGCAGCAGACAATGTAACAAGGGAGAGCAGCCACAAACTGCAGCTTGGGAAGTTCAGACCAGATATTACAAAAAGTTTTTTCACTATGAAGGTAGTTCAACACCAAAACAGATGGCCTAGTGGGACTGCAGAATCAACGAGAAAAAGCTACAACTGACCTGACTGAGTGCTGGTGACAGTCCCAATTCAAGCAGGAAGTTGAAGTGAATGACTTCCAGAAGTCCCTTCCAACAAACATTTATGTGATCTGAGATCTAAAGTAATTGTTATACACTATGTTTATATTATAATTTCCATCAATTCTATGGGGTCCCCCAGTACTGGAAAACTCACCACCACCAAGTTTGTACTGTCCATAGAAAGAGGTCTACCATATTTGTAAGCTTCTGAAGACTAACTGCAATATTTATCACTCCATGCAGGAATTAGAATACAAGCAGCAGCAAACCGCTTAGGTTATTGTTACCTAAACTGGGAATTTACACTTGTGTTGCCAAAGGTTTTGTTTACTTGACTTTCAAGGTAGACTCTTTGCACAACTTCACATTGCTGACCGCAGTCAGCAACTGTATATTTGCACAATCCTCCTAACATAATACTCTTCCAGTTAAAATGTCAGTCCTTCTTTCCATGAGACATCTCTCTATTGTTAGTGCTGACAAAGTTTTCTTAGGAGGAATCTCCAAAGGTGTACTGTACATTCTGCTTTAATCAGTGTTTTACTGATGTAGGTACAAGAACTGCACTTGCAAAATCCTGCAATACACAAATACAATGGGTTATGAAATGGGGTTTGTGATAGCAAGGCTTAGAAGGGTACCAATGCTTTAAATATAGTCATATAATAGCTATGCTGCTCAACAGCTGCTTTAAAAATAACATGCTCCTTAATCTCTTCAGAGGTAGGGAAAAAACCCAGATAATTAGCTCTCTAAGTTATCTTCAGCACGTATTAGGTAAAATTCAAGACCATTTTATTGCCTTTTGAAAAAGTCTGGCTGCTGTCTGGCACGATAAAAACTCTAAATGTGATTTTTGCTATTTCCTGATGTGGATCAGTATCAATAATTGCAGTTTATAAATGTTGTATATGCATTTATTTTCTTACTCTCCAACTATGGGGAAATACCTGAATGATAGCTCTGAGATACTAACTTTCATGTTAAGACACGTATCCTTACTGGTGGAAAGTTTCTTGTTTTTATTAGTCTATGTTCAGGCAATTTAGTGAGGATGTAATGTTGTTAGACAAAGAAAAACCCATTCTCTTAACAGTTAATTATTTGAGTCCAAACGTAGGCAATCTCTTTTCCATCTGTTACATATTCTTTACACACAAATGTAACTTCCACTAAAATAAGACCAAAGACAAAGTTATCAGAACTTAAATGACCTGACTTTTCAACACTAGAAAGTCCTATTCCCTCTGCCCTCCATGAAAGATGCAAAGGTCCGCATCTTCAAAAAAGTGAGATCATTTATGCTTATTAAATCGCAGTCTACTGAAGGCATAAGGAAGATTACTATTATGGACTTTGGCTCAGCCTCTGTTCAGCAAAACACTTACATACATTAGCTTTAAGCTCACAAGTAATTTCATCATAATTAATAGAACTGTCTCCATACTTGAATATAAAAATACACTGTTGTCAATCTTAATAACAAAAGACACATTTGATCTTTTATAAGTGAAATGTTAATGTAGTTTCTTACCTTCAGAGTCCTACTTTTGAAAATTTTAGTCCAAATTTAAGAGGGGAAAAAAAAAATAGTAGTATTGCCCGAGTTACTTCTGAATTTTTTATTTAAAACATTTTATTTAAAACTTTTAGCGTTTGAAGTGTACTGTAAAGAACTCCTGGAATCAAAACTAGAGAAAACTATAGAAAAATATACCAAATCTTGATCGTATAAAAGAAAGGACTGAGCTGAAACTGCACATGGGGAGGAAAACACCCTCCCTGAAAGATTCTACAACATACCAAAGAAGTTAAATAGAGAACTATTACAATTCATACAGGTAATTTATAATTTCAGCTATGGGAATTGCAGAATAATACAATAAGAAACAAAGTCAGTGCTGTACATCCTTTTATTAGGTACAAACTGAATGGAAAATCATTAATGATTCCCATTCAAATTGAAGTATCTTTTTGAACAATGGGATGCCTAGAAAACCAAAACAAAATGACCTTTCAGAATGGAAAAATATCAAAGATGAAGACTAAATAGTTATCAGCAAAGATATTAAAAGCTACAGAACCTGAGAGGTTCAAGAACTCATGAACACAAGGAGCGCGAGTAGCAGACAAAAACATGTTTTCACAGAAAAGTGATCCATTTCTGACTGCAGCCGTGGTCCTGGGATATAGCACGGTCTCCTCTAAATCCTGATTCTTAATCCAACTCTAACTGTAGGTTATCACTAAATGGAACAACACAGCCGTCTCCCATTCCCACCCAACGAGATGCCCTTACAACACAACCTGAATAATATCTGGGGCTGTAGAACCACACTGCAAACTGGATTAGTCCTCATCGATCTGACAAAGTCAGTCCTTTTCATATCAAGTTAATTTTTGTAACACGATCACAGACTGATTACCAAATCTCATGCAGGCAATGGGAACAGGCAGCCCAAAGGAGCAAAGGAAGGAAAAAGAGAGTGAGACATCCAAACAAGATCCTACTGTAAGACCACAACCTAAGGAAACTGCACTGGAAAGAAAACGAATGCAACATACTCCCAAGAACTGTAAACTCAACTCAAAGTTCTTCCACCGAAGAACATTCTAATCTGGCAAATGCTATAGCAAGGCTAACCTAAAAAGCAGTTAGCAGAACACAAGTCTCCTAGATTATGGGACCTCATTTCCTGAACGCAGAAGAGTATCACAGACACTGAAGTAATTCCAAGAAGTCCACTAATATCCACTATGAAAGTAAAGCAAATGAAAAATACAGAATCATGGTACAGAGAGATCTTAATGGTATAAAGAATAATGTATACTTGTATGTAAAAGCCAGAGCTTTTTATTCTTTAGTTTCCCATTGTTTAGAATTCAGTAATGACATAAAAATGAAAAAAAGAGCACCACATAAATTTTAGTAACTTAAAATCTTATTAGAAGAACTGAATTAGACTTTTAACAGAATCTTGACTTTTGTTTGTCCTGTTTCTAAGAAAGAAATACACTTCAAGTTAGTATTTAGATTCAGGATGAGAAATCAGGACTTTAGTGTTTATGAATTAGAACGAGAAGAAATGGACAAAAGTTTGAACAAGTTGTATTAGATATTAATAGATTTTGGGTTGGTTTTTTTGTGTTTTGGGGTTTGTTTGTTTGTTTTTAATACCATGAGGGTGGTCAAATGCTAGAACAGGGTGTCAGAGAGGTTATGGAATCTCCATCCTTCAAGGTGTTCAAGAATCAAGCGGGCACAACCCTGAGCCATGATCTGAGTACACTTAATTTGAGCATGGGATTGGACTACGTCACCTCTGGAGGTCATTTCTAACCTAAATTATACTATGTGTTTGGTGTTTGTTTGTTTGGTTTTTTTTTTTTACACCATATGAATGTCGAATCACTGTGTATATTTACTAAGCTCCATGACTTCACCTTAAGAAAGAGATTTAAGGGCGCTTACCTCCCTCCATACAAAAAGTGAAATAGCTGTATTAGGGAAAAAATGCAAAGTAAATTTATCTCTTCCAAAAACCATAAATTCCCCTGGAATAATGTGTCGTTGCTAAATACTTTTTGAAATACATGCTTTTAAAAAAACATGTATAATGAATACCAACATAACATAAAACCAAGGGGATTTTTTTACATTTTCACTTGTTTAAAGACATTAACAAAGTTACAAAATGTCCTACTGACATACAAATTTATCTCCAGAGTACTTACTAGTAAAGCTGAATGAACAACTGGAGGGTTGGGATGGTCCAAAAACAGAATAAGACCTGGCAGGCATCCTTGATCCTGAACAATGGCCCGTCTGTTCAACGGGTCAGCTGCTAGATCTCGGAGTTGGTTAACTACAGATAGTGCATCAGGCTCCTCGCTCATAGTAGAATTCATTTTCTCTGCACCATGCATACAAAATACCTGCTGAAAAAAGAAAATAAAAAAATCCCTATTACTAATACGACAACATTTATCATCAATTAAAACACAGGTAAGACAAAAGCACAAAGGCACTGATTTGTTATAAGCATAAAAGTATAAAAAAAAAAGGACTAGAATTCACAGAATATGGATGGAACTGATAAGGGTGTAGATCTTGAAATTTGTAAACTGGAAATTTAAACTTGCTATGCAGAGAACAGGTAGGTTTGGTTAATAATATTTTGATTTGTTTCCTATATATAATTTCAGACCAGTGAGCCTTTATGGGAGTGTGTTTGTGTTGGGTTTCTTACACTACTGACGAGTATTTCCAAGAAATCCATAGTTTTCTCACAACAAGGCACCATAGAAGTCTACAGACATCCTTCTGTATAAACACGTGTAAAATCAAAATATGTATTTTCAGAGTACCTTTAGCAATAATCAAATTTTACACAAAAATGAACCAGAAAAGCCAGCAAAAGATTAACACTGCATCAAGAACAGTGAACATTAAGTTTTAATCTGGATCTACATATCAAATAACTAGTGTAATGCTATACTCATTCAAAGGCAAAAAGGGTTTTAGAGAGCGGGTTTGGTTTTTTTTTTTTCTTTTCACTAGTACCCTCTCAATAAAAAGAAAGCAAGCAGGTCACACCTCGCTCCAGCCGAAGTCCAAGCCACCATATCAATTTCAAAGGAGACACGTGTTAGCTTGAGAGTATCACATTCCAGAGTTGTTAATAAGGAATAACTACTTAACAGGCAACAAAAGCATAAGGTTACTCAGAAAAAATGCTGCATCTTGGTGCAAAAACCTAGTTTCCTTCAAAAGACTGATTATGTGCCTCTGAAACTACTAAATGCTAACTGTGGTTCTGGCGTTGCCAGTACTAACTCACGCAAGTAACTTTTTTTAAGGCACAAAAGTGTGAGTAAATACATATCGTTAATTTGTGTTCCCTCATTTTTCCCCTGCATAAAACAAATTAAATTTGTAAGTGGTCACATTCTTTTAACATTTCCCAAACAAATACTATTGTACAAACATATTGTTTTCTTACTGAAGGCAGGCCTGTGAGCAACACAATCATACTCATGAAAAACAACGAACCACAAATATGCATTTTGGTTATGATAATTTCTGACATTTTTACATAGAAAAAATGCTGTTAATCTCTAAGTCACTGGTCCTTCCTTCAGCAAAGAGAGTGCTAATGTGAAAAGTACATGCCAATGACTAGTTTCCAGGCTATTTTTCTCCACTATCACAAGTCCAACTGGGATCGCAAGAGACTAACTGGGAGATACAGTAGCTCAATCAATAAACAATAACTTATATTTCCAAAGCAGACAACTCTAAATTTAAAAAAAAAAAGTTTCTGTTAATTATTATTAATTACTTTTCATAGCTGGCAAAGGAACTTATTCAAAACTTAAAAATCAAGTCAGTCGTGGAGCAGATGCTAACCATAGTCTCTGACTTCCAGTTCTGTATCCTAGGCACCAGATCATTCCTACAACTCTCTCCATCCTGATCACCTTTTGCCTTTTTCTCTCTAGTCTCCTGAAAAAGCACAAAGCCAAATTTTACCCCTCTCTTATCCCATTAGGCCACATTAATGTCCTTCCCAGACCCTTCTCCCTCAGCCACAGCTGAGGAGACAACTGAAGTCCTTATCTTCTCCATCACCTACCACAGCCAATTTTATGAAAACTAGGACCCCCAGCATTTTTTATGAAAAAACAATTAAGCTGTTTTAAAAGTTTTAAGAAGTTATCTAAAATTTGAAGGCCTAGCAGAGGAGTCAGTCAGGTACCGGCTCTTTTCTCCTCTCTGCAGCTTTGAGATCAAAGCTTAACAAAGGCGCCGCGGATCTCTCTGTGTCTCTCCCTTTCCACTCTGTGTCCTCACCGGGGAGGCCCAGGAGAGGAACCGCCACGGACTCACACCTCCGCTGTCAGCTGAGCTTTCCCTAAGCGGCGGAGCTGACAGTCCGGCTGCGGCAAGGCCCCGAGGCTCAGCTCAACTCCCGGGCCCCTTGCCCGGCGGAGGCGCAACCCTCCAGCGACCGGCCGACGTGAGCTCCGGGACGCGGTGAGGGAGGGCAGGAGGAACCCCAGCCGGCCTCGCCGCCCCCCTCTCACGGCCATCCCGCCCCTCCCCAGCGTCCCCCGTTCCCGCCCCCCAGCGCGGCCCGCTCCCCTCCCCGGCCCCGTACCGTTGCAAAAGACGAACCCGGCCGGGAAGCTCAGCCCCGCGCCCCCATCGCCCGCGGGGGCGGCACGGCCTGCGGAGGGCAGCGAGAGGAGGGCAGCAGCAGGGCCCGCCGCGCACGCACCACCCGCCAGGGCCCGCTCTGACCCCGGCACCCCCCACCACCCCGCAACCCGATTGGCGCGGGAGCGACCGCGTCTCTCCGCCACTCGCGGCGCGCTTTGTTCCTGACGAGGCGCGATTGGCTGCCGGCGGCTGCCTCGCCCTCTGGCGGCGGCGCCGCCGCCGCTCTGCACGCCGGGAGCTGCAGTTCGGAGAGAGCCGCAGGACCTCGGCGGAGACAGCGATGGCGGGAAACGCGGCCCTGTAGTTAGATTTCTTTTTTTTTTTTTTTCTTTTTAAATAACTTTTTTCCCCATAGATGGTCACCACCAGAACTCGAATTTACTGCTCGTATAAAGTGTACTGTAAAATCACATAGTGTAAAACACACCTAATCGCGCATGGAGACACAGTACCCACCCCCATTTTGAAACCCAAAGCAGGTAGTTCCCACCCCATGACACCTGGACAATTAAATTTATTTTAATATAAGCAGATCTTAATCCTACTTGAAAGTTTGGGTTACACCGCCCCCCAAGTTACAACGGTTTTTCACCTTCACGTTCCTCTGCTCCACTCATCACAACTGAACCTTTCGACTTTTGAAACGTTTGAGTAAAGTCTCCAGTGAAGCTTTAACAATTGGAAATACCTCCTAAATAAGCCTTAAACCTAGACTCGGCACGGGGAAGCTTCTTCTGAGGAGGCCTATGCCCCGGCAGCACGCCCCGCGGCGTCCGACTCCCACTCATTTGGAGGGGGCACCTCTGGCCGCTGCCGCAGCCGGTCCCACGGAAACGCCTCCCGCCTCGTAGGCACGGCAGTACTTGCTGCCCTTTCCTGCACGATTTCACGGGACACGGCCAGCGCTGCCCACAGGGCCACCGGCGGTGCTGCAGCCGACACCCGCACGCCAGACCGCCGTCAGTCAGCAGCAGGCGCATGGCAGTGCCGTTAGTTACCCGCGGGGCTCCGCAGTAACCCCCAGGAAACCTGCCAGGCCCCGAGCGCTTCCGACACTGGCAACTCCCGCACTCCCGAGGATCCTGCTCCAGGCAGGCACGCCGCCGCCGGGTCGATAACGGCCAGGCAGGGCCGCTACCGTCCCCCGTTATCCCAGCCCCCGCGGGAGCCGCGCTGAGAAGCCCCGCGGTGAGGGTGTGGGCCGGGGCCGCCGGCGCCCGACCGGGGCCGCCGCGGAACCGCTAGCGACTCTCCCGCGGCCCCTTCTTATTGGAGGGGGCGGCCACGTGACACGCTGGTCAGAGTGGGGGAGGGGACGGGGCGGTTTCACCCGGCTCCTCCGGGCCCAGTGGCTGCCGGGTAGGTCGCCGCGCCGCAGCCTGCGGAGGGCAGTCGAGGTCCCGCCTCCCGCGGGCGCGGTGACTATTGGTCGAGGTGGCGCCGGGGCGGCCGCGGATTGGCTGCCGGGGGAGGTCGGGAGCCGCGGTGGAAGAAGCGGGTGAGAGAGCGCGGCCGCGGCGGACGGCGGGTGAGGCGAGGGCGGCGGGGCGGGTGGCGGCCCCTTCCCCGAGGTGGTCCGTGGGCTTCCCCTTCCTCCTGGGCAGCCCCTCTCGTCGCGCCCGGTCCCGAGTGGGGGGCGGTGCGTGAGGGGGAGCGCGACCCGGGCTCACAGGCTGCTACGCTTAGCACGCCTCTCGCCGTCTGTTGCGGGCCGCTGCCGCCGCCGGGCTGGGCAGCGCTCGCTCCGCTCCTCCGGCTCAGCTGGGGCCCGCCCAGACCGAGAGTCCTGGGGGGTCGGAGTGTGTTGGGGGGGTGTCCTCCTGTGGGATCTGCCCTCAGGAGCTCCCAGGTCGGCGCCGAGGGGAGATAGGGGTGCTGCTCGACTGGAAGCGCGTACAGGCCGCTCAGGGCGGCCCCGCTCACGGCTGCTATCCCCGGGCAGGGCGGCGGGATGGAGCCGCCGCCTCCCGCTGTGAGCGTGGCAGCGCCGAGGGCCGATCCTGGGCAGGGCAGGTGCAGGGCAGGCTTGCGCCGCCGTTCCAGAGGAGCAGAGCAGCGTGGAAACTGCTCGGGGTGTTGGGGCCGAAGCTGTCGTTTCTGCAGGCAAGCTGACCGAAGCAGAAACCCTCTTACGTTGCTGTGATGGGAGTGACAGGTCACGGGAAATCATATAAATAAAAGATAATCTGGAGATAGTCTGGAGAAGTTTCAGAGAAGTTTTTTAAGGAGGCTTTAAAATACAGAGATAGCATATAGAGCGAAAAAGAGCCTAGTCTTAAGAGGTCTGGTGCTTATTTTCCTTTTCTGTAAACTTACGATGCTTACTTTGTATACCATTAGTGATACTGCTGCTGTGCTCAGGTTCTTCTGAAATTGTCATAAATAAGTAACTTGCTAGATGCTTGTTTTTATTTTGTTTAACAAGCTGTCGAAATTCCAAATATTGAGTGTGAGTAGAGTTTGAACGCTGACATCAACTGTAGTGCATTGATCTCTGTCTGATAGCATCAGCAAGACTTCATTAATATTTACATGCTGTCCTCAGACAGGCGTAGTCCTCTGTAGCTCTTGTGAAGACAAGACTTACCAAGACTAAATGAAAAGGAAATAATTTTGTCTTCTGATACCCACTGCTTTTTACCTAGGTGATAAAGAAAAAAGGAGCTGAGTTTTCTGCATATCAGCTCTAAAAGTTCCAGTTAACTGTCACTGAATCAAAATAATTTTCTTCACAGAGGTCACTAGCTGCAATCTGATGGCTGTGTGTAGGAGCTCAACAGTGTTACAAAGAGAGATTTTGTGGGAAAAAAAATTAACATTTTAAATGCTTTTTCAGACAAATACGCCCTTTTGTTAACAAAATTTGCATGCTCTTGTTTCTCAAAGATGTAGCAGAAGGACTGGCATTCACAGCAATGACTAGGGAGGTCTGTATGTCTGGCAGGAAAGTGTAGGTGTATGATTATGTCCGTATAGTATAATACTCTATGGTTTAGAGATGTTGAAGGATTTCACTTACCTCTCCCTGGTATCGTATTGCACCGTGTAGGTATAATCTCCCCTGAGCAAAGGCTTTTGATTGAACTAGTGTTAAACATGAGGTTTTTTATGTTCTCCATCCTTAGTGGGCAAGATATGGTAACATGGGTAAGATGTGATGAATATGGTTTTGCGCTTTGAGGTATATGTGCCTAGGCTATATTTTTAAGAAGGCTTTAACAATGTTTATTGCAAGTATGTATTATTTTCAATTCTTGCTTTAGATTTCATGCTGATATTCACTTAGATAAGCCCTTGATTGTCTCTGTAGTATTCACTGACTTCTTTCTCTCTTTGCATATCTTTCCAAACAGGTGTTTCTGAAAGTAGTAGGGCACTTCATTATTAGTGGCTTCCAAGCCAAAAAACAGACCTCTGTATTTGGCTGTGTGATCTCTGCCAAATACTGACATTACTTATAACTGGTCTGTGTCGATTTGGGAGAGGATCTAGTCCCTTATCAGAAGGTTCTTTCTGCCTGCTTGGCTTGCTGTTGCTGTGATAATTTTTTATTGGCTTTATCTTTCTTTATTACTTCTTTAATATGTTTCCTTATGGATATAATGTCATGAGATGAGCTTGGGTCATGTGTCAGTCTTAAAGACTGTGAAGACATGCCTGCCCTAGTTTCCTGCTAAAATAAGGAGGAACCTGCTCTTTTGCGCATGATTTTTTTTATGTGGTTGGTGTTCCTTTGAAACCATGCTTCTTTGAAAATTTTGTATTTCTTTGTGTTATACATACCCTTTCAACTTAGAGACTAGACCTTTCATTTTTCAGATTTCATGCATTTGTTTACTCTTTGTTAAGGCTGATCTGCTGCATCAAGCCCATTAAGTCGTTCTCTTTTATTTTTGCGTGGATCTTATGTGAATGAGAGAAACTTCCTTTAGTAAGAAAAATATGAATATTGTATTTCTTTTTAAGAGCAAGAACTCATAATTTGAAAGGGACTTGGACAAATACATCATTGGAAAAAAAACATAGAAGAATTTCAATTTGAAAGCAGTTGCATCTGATTTTTCTTTCTTTTCATCTTTCATGTGTAGGACTCACTAGAAAGCCTGCCAAAGGGCTCCATTTCATATTTCCTGAGTGGTATGCCTTATGTGTACAGCCTCCAGAGCCTTTATTTCATAAACATTTTGTAACTTACAGGTGGTATTCTCTCTCAGCTTTGTAGACTGGTATTTGATATGACAGTATTGAATGAAAGCTGCAAAAGTGGTTGGGAAAAGTAGGGGCAAAACAGAGTTCAAGGAGGCTAAAGTGAGAACCCTGACACTCAGAAATGTAGACCTCATTTCTGAACCAAGGCATTCCTGCATGTTTCCATATCAGAAAGAAAGTTCTTCAGCATTGCTAATTTCTGTGTAAGTGGAGTTTTAAAATTAAGAACCCATGAAATTCCAGCCCCTGCAGTGAAATGTAATTCTTTGTGTTATTATTCTTCTAACCTCTTTTGGGAATCTTGCCTAAGACTGCTGCTTATCGTTGTGATAGTTTTGCTTAAGCACAGCAGAAGGACCATGTTTTATAGCAATATTACTATCACTCGGGGCATTTTGTTGTAGTAATTGAGTTGTGGAAGTTTTAGGGGAATTAAACTACTATTAATTTTAGTTTAGGTAGCATAAAGCAGATAGAGGATAAATAAAGCAAGCATTAATATTTTAGAAGAGGTATTATTCTGGCTTACCAAAAGCAATAAACATTTAACTCCTGCTTCTGAAATTGGCATGTATACAGAGCATGAGAGAAAAATTTGCTAATGTTTTCATTCTTGCTGTCCAGCAGTTTCACTTGGAATGAACCTTTTCTGTTCTTGGCACATAAAATAATTGTGAAATAACTGAGATTTATGAAGAAAGGTATAGTGCAATATAGTCTGGAAGAAATGAGTATCAAGTTTGTCTGGAGATAATTCTGGAAAACGAATAGATCTCATAAAAATATCAAGCATTTTCCTTTTAGATGTCCTTTTAGATAACAAATTAGCTGGAGGACTCTGCACTCCTACAAATTGACTTCTGTCATTTGCTTCTGCAAAAGCAGATAACAGGTCATTGACAAAAGCAAGGAGTTGATGATCCCTGTCTTAGGTACTTTAAATATTTAGGCTACAGAAGAAACAATGATTTATAATGTGAACTATAAGTAATCGTTTTACTGAAGTAGTTGTTTTGTTGAATGAATGCTCTTTTGTGTTCGGTCATCAAAGTCTTGGAACCTGGAATTATAAAAGGTCACCTAAATGTTTTAGGGCAGGATAAGTATTTCAGACTATTCCCGATGCTTCGTGTCATCATGCTCCTGGGTCTTTTGGATCTCATTGAACAAGTTTCTAAAAGTAATCACTAATGTTTCAGAACTTGCTTTGGCTAATTTCTGAGCTGTTCAAGGTGAATTTCATTAGACCACTGTTGTCCTGGATGCTTATAACTTTTCAGAGTTGTCTATAACCCGTTCTAACATCTGTCTCTTTCTTTTCTACCATCTTCAAGTGAAAACACAGAATATACTGACTGCCTATATCACTCCTTGCTTGCTTTCCTCTCCTGTTAGATCGTGGCTGTATCTCGTCTCCTGCTGACTCCTAATACATGTGTAGGATTTTTTTTATGCCTATAAGCTGGAACCTATTTTGTACCTTGGCCTTTTTTAACTTACGACTTCATATTTATACTGTTCTGTCATCCTAATATTATGCTACTTTTTTTCTGCATTTGCTTTTGTGCCTTTAATTGGTTACCTTGTCAGGTTTTGTGTCATTCCTTTACCTCTTTGCCTCTCAGTTTCTTGAGTTTATGGAAACTTTCTAGACCTGATTTCCTTAAAGGAAGTTCTAACACTCTTTTTTCACTTCTGTCCAAATTGTCTCTGTTATTAAAGATTCGGTCCTCCCAGTTGATCAGAAACAAAATAATACGTTTTCTCCACTTCCTGAAACAAAACATGACTCTGACTAGTCTGGGGATTTTTAAACTAATGACCCGGCTATCTGTTGAAATAACAATGTATCAGGATACTGTCATCCCTTTATCACTTGCCTTTACCAGCCAGCTCTGTCCTCGCAATTGCTCAGCAATACAGTCTCTGCCTTTTTTTCACTTTCGTTTGCATGTCTTGACACTGCTTACATTTTTCTTCTCTTTAATTTCCACACTACGTGTTCAACAAGTCTGAACTTTGGAATGAGGCAGAGTGCGTCACATGCATCACACTTTTGGAACAGGTTTCCTCTTTTAAAGGAGCATTCCTGTCTCTTTTATGTCACTGCATGTCTGTAGTGCCAGATATGATGCCAAATCTAATATGGGGCATGTAGAAAGACTTGTATTCTTCCTATTTTTTAAAAACACAGCAGGTGCAATGTGATCAAAGATCCATACAGTGCGGTGGCTTGTCTGAGGGAAGAATAACAGATGCCTAAAGGAAGACTAGATCAAGTAGATGGTAATGCTTCCCTAATAGACTTTTCCAGCTTGCCATAAATAGGTCCATGACATTTATTTATTTTGTACAACTGCAGCTTATATTCATGGCTGTTTGGTAGGTAGCCCATTACTCTTCCCTATTGTTTTTCTTATAACAATTGCAGTTTCCATTCTAATCTTGTGGTGGTTGGTTCACCTTTTTTTTTTTCTTTTTTCTTTTTTTAATAACTTTTTAAAATCTTACATTTTCATTAGTTTTTCTTTAGCTAATAGATTAGTAGGTTTTTTTCTAGTTTATTCAGAAACAAAAGAAAATCCTGTTAGGAAATGTCCTTTGCTTTCTGTGGTGATGAGAAACTAATATAATCTCTTTCTTTTAAGCCTGTCTAAAAACCATAACTGTAGAGTTATACTGTTCCTGCCAAGTTTCCACAAGAAGCAGGTTATTACTAAGGAACTGTAAACTGTTGAAAAAAATATTTGTAATGGAAACAGTGATGATTTAACTGTAACGCTTGTGGGCACTTTCAAACAGCATAGCTTTTCCATCTCCTGACTTTCAAACGTCTCAAGTACCGGTTCCTTGCTGCTATGTTGCTTTAGTCATCACTCTGTATAAATATATAGTGGCTTCAGCCGCACTGTTGTTCCTACTACAAATATGTTGTTCAGTGTGGTTCAACAGAGTGTTGTTTGTAGCCTGATACACAAAACAAACGTAAACCTAAATCAGTGGCTTCCTTTTTGTTTTTGGTGGCATACACTTCTCAGTGGCATCCAAGTTATGACTGGGTAGAACATAGTTAAAGAAAAGCTGCACTATTTTTACTGAGGAGCAGTAAAAACATCTTGATTTAAGTGAATGGTAGTATATATAAATAGATGCAATTTGAAATCTGTCCAACTTTATAAATCGCCTGAATATTTTCAGGTCCCACATCTATGCTGTTTCCTGTCATTTTCTTGCATTAGTCATTTTTCCATGTTTCCTTTCTCTCCTCAGTTGTGGGAAAAAGGAGGAAACAGCAAAGCCATCAGAGAATGTGAATGAAGAGAGGTGATCAGCTTTCTATAGTTTGTTTCTGCATAGAAATGACTTTTAGATAGGAGTATGGCCCTTTAACCTTAGTGCTAGTCCACAGCTGCAGGCATTCTGTAGTGTTTGGTGCTCACTTTGAGTTGTTGAACACCATCATCTGTCCAAGCTCAAGTGAGCAATCTTTTCCCCGGCTTTTTAATTGTTAACTTTGCAACAGCTTTAATTTCTTAAAAATGATACTACTAAAAATCTTTGTCACCTGTATTAAGTAAATGCCTTCTGAATACCTATACTTTGCAGTGCTAGGAATTGTTGTCACCTAACGTGTCTTGTTTTCACTAGCTGTTTCTAAAGCTTGCTTTTTTTAGGAATACCTGTAGCAGTTTACTTCTGTCTGTGTTCCACAACATGCATCTAAAATTCTTATGTTTCTCATTTCAGAAGTACTATGGAACCTCCGCAGCCCTGTAGACTTGGAAGGCTGAAATCCAAGTTTGGAAAGGCTTTTTCCATTCCAAATGATTTGCTGGCTTAAGCGCTTAATTAGGATGGCTTTTGAACAAGTAGGATTAAACATGGAATCAGTAAGTGTTTCAAACGTGCTTTATGTTTTCAGAAAATCAGGTATAGAAAGCACTTCATATATTTTAGTTTGTGCTTACCTATTCCAGCAGAACACTTTAAGTATACTCAATACTTGTATGATTCTGCATTACTGAAAAAGTATGAAGTTTACTACTTGGACGCTGAAGTATTGAGTAATAAATGTGTTAAAAATACCATGCAGTTCCCTCTAGCTCTAATAACAAACTGTTTACATTGTAAACACTGCTTTTCATGCTGGACTTCTATGTGTGTTTTGAAGCTGAAGGAAAATTTTCAACTGATTTTTAACAGTGATATTAATTCTTAAGTAATCTTATTTCTTAATTCTTAAGTAATCTTATTTCTTTGCTCTTACCTTGGAGATATGAAAAGCCTCAAAGAATTGAGATGATGATAATTGTGCTAGATTTACCTCTCCTGAAAGTGTTACAGTACATCAGAGCAATACGACTGTGTTCTTTACTGGGGAAAAAGAGGAATGTGCATGCATAGCTCTCCTCTTGGAGGAAAGTGTGTATAGAGTTTTCTTTGAATGCTTAGGATTGAGAGAGAGAAAAAGAGAGAGAGAGAGATCTGCTACACATCAACTGCTTTGTCGCTGGGACCTTTAGGAAGCTATTTTGAGTAGAAGTATTGACCTCAATGCAGTAATCCTTGTAAGTTGTCAAAATATTTTAGTGTTTTAACAATGGGGAAATCCTTAACAGCTATGTGCAGTACTTAGAAGGGCAGTTCTTATTCTGGATTATTGTGGTAGAACCTTTTATCAATCTTGGGAATTTATGGAGAGCAAAATGTTTATACATTGTAAATTAAAATTACCAATAAGAATGTGTGTTTTAGGATTTTATTCGAACTTGGATCTGAGATTTCATGCAGTGTAACTGAAAATTCAAAGTATGAGAATATGCTGGACTACCATGAGTGTTGCCGTGGTCATCATCAGCAACATCTTTCAGCCTAAATAGCAAGGGGGAAACAAGTTTTTAATCTGTTTCCCTGTATTTTCTACTTGTATCAAGCTTGTGATAATGCAATTACATTTCCAAATGTCAGCTGTTCAGGATGACAGCAAAACCACTGATGCAATAAGAGGGTATGACTAATATTTTGCAGACTTGCTCTGCCAGTGCTTCAAGTCAACAAGAAGTTGTGTGAACTTGGGTAGAGCAGTGCTGAGACTTATTAGCTCAGCTGAGCAGTGTGCTGACTTGATGCATACCTTGTGGCACAGCTTGCATGCAGTTTTCTGAAAATATTGTCCAGGCATATCTTGGAATTACCAAAACTGAGTCATTAAAAGTTTTGGTGTACCAAACTACTGTTGTCGAACAACCCCAAGAGCATTTGGGCACCAAACGTTTTGAGGATCTGAGTGCATCTTGTTTGTGGTCTGAGCAATCTCTAAACAAGTTTTGCCACTTGTTTAAACTGCACTGCACTTATGTTGGTAATACAGCATGTAGTCTAGGCTCTTTTACTGTTGTGGAAGTACTTCTGTAATTAATTAAGCCTTCCCTTGACTAGTATTATTTTTTCCAACACAACATCGCTTTGAGGCTATACTTTTGACGTTGCTTCTAACGTCAGAATCTGTTGTGAATAGTGAGGCTGTATTACTGCGGTACTGTTTGTCAGTGACTTTTTCCTGAAGGCTCCTGATCTCCCTGTTATTTGCTCAGACATATAAACAAACAGTAATGTGATAGTCACAAACGTGTGCCTTTGTTTGAGGCATCCAAAATGCGGGATCAGTAGAGTACTCTGCATTGAAAAAATTTATGCTCAAACTTAGCAGCATATTAAGCAAGAGAATGTATGTTTCACAGAATGGAAAAAATGGGTCTGAGTGGATTAATGGTAAAGTTGCAGCTCTGATGAGAGGATGTAGCATAGCATATGTGCAGTGCATGTTTATTTTGTCAAAATTTATACATTCCAATAAAGCCAGAGGAAGGAAAGATGATACTTGTTTAGAAATAGGCAAAATATTTGTGTGAAGTTTCTGAGGTAATATAATGTGGGGATAAATACCATGGAGCATAAATTTTTCTTTTTAATAGAACCTTCAAAATCTAAGAGTAGTGATCTTTGCTTAGTATATCAAACTGTTATTCAGCTGTGTTGTGAAACTCCCACAGCTGCACTACACTGATCACACAGGCAATATTGCCATGCCAGGTGAAGGTTGTTTCAGTATTAATAGCCTGGATTTTATCTAAGTTTTCTTTGTTGGGCAACCTTCTAACAGGATGTTGAGTTTGCTTGAAGCTATGAGTCTTTAAAAACTAAGGTCTGAGTAGTAAATTCATATCTACAGCCATCAGTAAACACTGGCCAAATTTTTTAAATTACCATACAGTGTTCTAATTGTTTACTAACAAAGTACTCTGTGTTAGAGTCTTTCCATTATTCTTTTTCTTCTTTGCATTGCTTTTGTTGCTTTTCCCTGTGCTGAAATCTTTCCTACTTCTCTCTGGTTTTTTGGTTTTTTGCTTCTGTTCTGGCTCATTTTGTACTATTCTTCTAGGATTAAAGTCTCATTTCATACAACTATGGTAAATAGTAGAGCAAACATTCCTGTCATTAAGTACAACAAAAGAAAGCACATTCAATCCCTATTGAAACAATTTAGAAGAAATCTGAACTGCAGTAGAAACAGTTCCGATGAAGCCAGGTGTGTTGAGGTGCTGTGTGCAGTTTTCTCTTGGTGAATGTATATGGGGGTTTTTTAGGACAAAGTTTCATTCTTACATATTTATTTTCCCCCGTTTCCTTTTCTTTGCTCTTTAATTTCACAGTTACATTTTCATGCTTATGCTAGCTGATAGTTATTTTTATTAAGACTGGTAGACACTGTTCCTGTGTTAGAAGATAAAAAAAAGAAACTAAATTAAAAAAGAAAAAAAGATATTTTGGGAAATGTAGAATTACATAACTTTGGATTTTTCATGATTGAGTGGCTTTTCTTGAAACCCCTTAAAAAGAGGTGTCTGACCCAATGCAGATTCTTTGTTGTCTTGAAAATGGACAAATTATGCTTTTGAAGATGCTTCCAACTCTTGAATCCGTCTGTGTTACCTGATTTATTGCTTTGAATTTAAACTTAAACAGCCATAGCTATATTGTAATGACAAACACAAATTTGGTGCCAATTTGGGTATAGAATGTAAGGAGTTTGCTAATACAAATTTCAGTGTATATGTATTATTCTATTACTATTCTATTCTAGCATGAAAGGAATAACTTTAAATATGTTCAGCACAAGCATAGTATGGAAAGATAAAGGAAAACTATTCCAATATGATATAAAAATCAATTACCTAACAGCAGGCTTCTTTTTCCTTCCCATCTAGGTGCTTTGGTCAAGCAAGCCTTATGGTTCATCTCGAAGTATTGTAAGAAAAATTGGTACTAACCTCTCTCTTATACAATGTCCAAGAGTTCATTTTCAGGTAGGTGTTCTCAATGGTTTAGAATACGTGTTTCACTGTACTGGTAAAGAGATTTGCTCTTTCATCAAAAGATTTTATGCAAATATGGAGTTCATTTAAATAAATGACTAGAGGATTTGTAAAAGCAGAATATGATAAACCGGGCATATAGGAGAATTAGTTTACTCCAGTTCTTCCCACTTCCAGTTCAGACATTTTCCAAATATGGATTCTTCAGCTTCAGTACTGCCTAAAACCTGAATCCTTGTTGCTGTAACACACATAATGAAACTTGAAACAAATTTTTTTCTTAAGGAAATTGGAACCTCTAAAATGAGGCAATACAGTATTAAAAGGTTATTCTTGAAAAAAATACATTCATAAAAGAGGAAAATGTTTGGAACTTATTTCTATAAACAGTACTTATAAGCTAGGCTTAAGAAGCATGTAAAGATGAACATTGTTACATAAAAATATTTGGGAAAATAAACAACTTTATCAGAAAGTAAAAAATTAGTAACAAACTAACATGAGTACCATGTTTGCTTTTGTTTAAATACAAGGCTAGCACTGTATGGGTGAAAGGAGAATATCAATTCTGTGCAGCTTTCTGACTTGTTTAATTTTAACTTCAACTGTATATAGTGGGAGGGTAAAGAGTGAGGGTAAAAGCTTAAGGAGGAGAAAACCCTTGCTTTTTGTAACAAGTCTTTCAGGAACAGATGGGAAAATGGAAGCTGTTACACATAATCTCTTCAACTCTGTGTGTGTTAGGGATAGGGGGTGGGTATAGAATTGGAGAAATGTAGTGTTTGAAACTCAAGCTGAGAGAGGAATGTTTCTTGGGCCGAGCAAGAGTGGGGAACATAAAGATGAATGGTGGGAATCACCCACACTAAGACAAGGCAATTTCTACACAGCTAAATTTTTCACTGTTTAAATTAATATCTTTATCTTATATGAAATGTATGAACAATATTTAGACTTGAAATTATAGTAGCAAAATCAGATAGTTCAGATTACCATAGAAGCCTTTTTGGTGTGATAGTAAAAGCCGTGCTAACATTTTGCCTCTCTTAAATAATTACATTGAGAAACTAGGGGGGCAGCCATCTCCCACTACTAGAGGCTTGGTGAAACTTAAAAAATAAATATATACATTGTGGGGGTGGGGATTTGTGCAGGTGAGAAGGACAACAAAATGACATGCTGGATTTAAACTTTTGGATATATACTTAATAATAGTTATGCCAGCAATAAGTCTCTGTGTGCCTCAGATTTGAAAGGAAGTGAAGTCTTCCTATAATGTGTCTGTTTTTCTGTACTGTAAAGGCCATACAAGGGAAGATGATGCTCATTTGCAGATAGTTAGCCAAATACTGCCTTCTCTTAATCTGGTACATAAAAGAAGACATTTCTGTTTTATGTACTTGCAAAGAGCTGTAAGATACATCTGGGGAATCTGTTCCTGAATATTTTTAGTGTTGAAAGAAAAATATGTACATGTGTTCGTCTGAATTCTGTGTTAGAATAAATAAAATATTTGCCTTTTCCCCTCTTAAAGAGACAGTCAGCTTTGCTTAGATTTTACGCACACTAAGTATAAACATTCATCTTCTATTAGATGAAAGGAAAGGATCCTAAAAATAGAAGTACAATTGTCAGAGTTGATTGAGTTAGAAATATGAATTTCAAAATTCGAGCCTTGAAACACATTAAAATTTATACGGTTTATACAGGCTTTAAACTATTTTAATACATAAACTGCTGAACATGTAAAAGTGTGATGCTAACATCTGTTTTTTATGTCTTTATCTCAGCATTAAGATTCTCTAGTGAAGCTCAATACTGGTCTCGATTGTTTTTATGCTGTTGCAACTGACGCTTTCCTATAGCTGTCTCTTCCTCTTTCTTTCTTGCCAGCTTTAGCTATATTATGAAAGGACCATGCACTGAACCTTGCTGTAAGTCACTTTATTTAAAAACCAAAGCAAATCTTCCTTGCCTCATCTGAGGGTGCATGTATATCATCAGTGTTTCTAACTTCATCTGAGAGCAACAAACTTTCCACAGGTCTTCATTTTCCTTGTCATAAATGGATAAGAGATATTGAAAGAATCTCTCTCTTATGTTCATTCTTTCTTCTCTTCTAGCATGCTTTTGTTCAGCTAGTCTGAAAAAAAGAGTAGTAGCCTAACATTTTGAGTTTTGAGGTTTACTGACTGTTGTAATATCTGTCTCTATGGATCTTGCCATAGTCAACATTTAAATTAATTGCTAAATGCCACTTATGTATTCAGTAAGCGGTGGCAGAGCTTACTTATATACTGTATATGGCATGAACAAATGAAAATGGTTCATATAGTTCTTTCATATGTCATGGGTTTTAGGTTTATCTGTAGTCTTTAGGAGAAAATAAAGTTATACTTACCAATATAGCCTAGGTAGATTTAACCAGACCTACAATACTGTCTCTCAAGACAGTATACTTCAGCTACAGCATCTCTATTCTAGTCCCGTGCTTCTCCTTTTTGTCTGATGGAAACCTGATAACTCAGTAGAATTCTCCTAAGGAATTGATGTGCATGTAGCAAACATCAGAATTTACTGGGCTAATTTGAAAAATCATAGCCAGTTTGTCTTACTTGAAGAAGTATTGCCAAATGTTTAATATCTAACTGTATTAGTAATTTAAATTAGAGTTTTTATAGTATCCTTAAATGTATAAAAATGTTTGTTCTTCTTTCCACTTCCTGGAGCAAACAAAAAGTAGGGATCCTGCTTTGACATGCTGCGAAGCAGTGTTTCCGTAGTGTAGTGGTTATCACGTTCGCCTCACACGCGAAAGGTCCCTGGTTCGAAACCAGGCGGAAACACTGGCAGGGCTGACTCTTTGGGAGTTGGACTCAGTGATTCTTTATGGGTCCCTTCCAACTCAAGATATTCTATGACATCACGCAAAACAGAGCAGTGTGTGTAGTCTTTTCTTCAGAAATTCGTGGAGTAATGGGTCTGAAACCCACAGGTGTGCGTGTGTGGGCACAGCATACGTGCACACTAAAATAAGCAAAAAAG
Source organism: Phoenicopterus ruber ruber (assembly GCA_009819775.1). Taxonomy (NCBI): domain Eukaryota; kingdom Metazoa; phylum Chordata; class Aves; order Phoenicopteriformes; family Phoenicopteridae; genus Phoenicopterus; species Phoenicopterus ruber. The sequence goes on from CM020216.1 coordinate 131,578,769, forward strand.
CCTGTGAAGGAAGAAGTGACGGAAGCAACTACATAGTTTCCAGAGAAAGAAAAGTGGGCTACTTTTACTGTTTTGTTCAGTTCCTGCAATGCGGTAGAATTGGGCCTCTGTTTTCAGCTCTCTGTTCTCCATTTCAGGTGCTGGCAGAGCAGTTGTCCAAGTTTTCTTCAGCTGAGATTGGCTGGAGGAATAGGGTACTCACAGAGATGTTTAAGCCTCATTCTACAGACAGCGAAGGTTTTGAGAGATGAGTGTTGGCTTTTAACCTTTAAATTAAAGTAAAAATCCTGCATTAATTTGAAATTCGAAATCCACTGCTGTGGAAGGCCTTGTTGTTTTTAGGGATAGAGGAAAGAAACATCTGTATATGGGGTAACAAGCAGATTCTGTTTACATATAAATATGAATAAAAAAGTAAGAAGAAACTTGCATCACAATATAACAGAAGGCTTTCTACTAAATGTTGGACTGGAAGTTATTTATCTCACAATGCAGGAAACCTGGCAGTGGTAAATGCATTCCATACTGTTGATTTATAAAATTATTTTTGATGCAAGTACGTGTAATGCCTTTATTTAAATGCGCCTTCAGTCTTTTCATGGTAATAGTTCCTCATGTGGCCATTACCATCAGGAAAATCCGTATCACCTGCAAGAAGTGGCTAATGTATTATGGAGTTTTTAAATGGCCATTAACATTAATACAGATGCTGTGGTCATGAAAATGTCTTTTTATTTTAAAAAAGAAAAAAGCCAAGGAAACCTAAACAATGAAAATACTAACATGGAATATAGTATTCTCTAGACTGTTTTAAAGAGAGGCAGACTGTGATGGTATTAGGCACAACTGTTAATGTGATAAACATATTACCATCTGTGCTGATGCTACCTGGAAAAAACCCTGTTGTTTCCAAATGATCTGATAGTGCCAATACACACTCCTGGGAGCTGTGATAAAGGCTCGCATACAAGTTGCAAGAGTGTGAGGTGAAGATGACTAATCTCGATTTCCAAAGCTGTTTGTAACAACTCCTGGGGAAAAAACAACCCCAAACCCATAACTTCTACCTTCCTGGGACTTGTGTATCAAAGGCTACAACTAAAATATCTGTGGATGTTCTTCAGAAATGGTTTCACCTCACCCAGACTGCAATCCTAGTGTGATAGGTCTGCTACAAATTCAGGTTAATGCAAACATTTCATAGTTGCTGCTACATAATAGTTTCCTTTTACAGAGGTGAGTTGCCTTGAAAAAATTGTCCTAGGTGCTAACAGGCTGGATCAAAGTTGTCTTCATAGGCTGTTACATACTGCCACCATCTTTGTCAGTATTACTACCTTCTTGGCCACTACGAGCAGCAGGTAGCACATAAACAGCTGCAACGACTCATGTGCAGGTTTGGCCTGTGGATTGTATGTAATACAGGCAAAAGAGGTGGCATTGTTGTACTGGAGATAAGTAACTCAAGGTGACAGACTGAGCAGAAGAAATTACTGAAAGATGTTTCAGTAGCTTTCATCTGCTAAGATACTGAGACCAGGCTGCTCCAGTGGCTGAGTACACATGCGCTTGTCTAACCCAGGGAAGCAGACAGTATTTCAAAGTAGATTTGAAACCATTTTTTATAGTTGTGGCTATGGAGCGTATATTGACGGTCCAAACAATTTTTCAAATCTCCATTCAGGTCACTTAACTGTAAATTTAAGAATGGTTCCCGTCTCTGGAGCCTTTCTCACCTTTGGCTTCAAACAGCTATAAAGCTAATGGCAGAACTATGCTGGAAAATGGTCAATTTGTTTGGCATGCGGTAAATGAGATGATTGTTAGCAAACAGTGTATTCCCTTACGATTGCATCCTACCTCTCACTCAAAGTCTTTGTGATTACTGAGCTAGTAGAAATGGCTTCCCCTCCTCACCCCCCTGTGTAACGTACACACCTTTATTCTTGTACAGAAATTCTGGAATTTGTAGGGGAAGGGAAACACACTTCAGAAAACAGAATTTCACTTTCAAAATACTACTAAATCAGAGCAAAAGACTTCAGAAGTATTAGTAGCCTTAATGTCTTTTTTAACTACTGGTCATGAATGCAATTTTAAAACCTATTTTTTGAGTTAATATAGCAAACTACCTGAGAATGTTGCAGTTTGTTTGTCTTTAAGGTAACAATTTGCATTGGATTTTTAGTGTTCAGTAGTGTCATGTGATAGTATATGTAGCTAGCTGTGAACCTTAAAAATAGTTTCTGTAAAGTGTTCAGCAGACTAGATTGAATAGTTTGTTGAAGTCAGTGAAATGGTTCTCGATGAAGCCTAGGACAGAAATAAGTGTGCTAAGTCTACAGAAGTGTTTTGTGCATGTATGTGTTAATAGTTCAGTGTAGCCTCACTAAAAGTATTGGGTAAAATAACTGTGTCATGGGCTGGAATAGTGACTCTAAAACCTTCAATCTTGTCTTTAAAATTTAGCTTACTTCTCATGACACAGAAGGAAACCATCCTAATCATCTCAGAGAAGATGCAGTGGCCTCCTTTGCAGATGTGGGATGGGTTGCTCAAGAAGAAGGTGAAGTCTCTACAAGGCTCAGGTATGCTCCTCAAATCTTCTCTTTGAACTTCTGAACTGAGGGGAAGAAACCTAGCTTCTCTTTCATGAGAATCTACTGTGCATTGCAGTTAATGGAGAGCACTTGAATGCTGGGAGAAGAGAGAAGGAAGGGTGATAGAAGAGGTAGGGTCTGGAAAAGAAGTAGTAGAGGTAGACTAACAGGATTATGAATGAAGGACTGGTTTGAGAACTTAAAGGAGATTGGCTTTATACAAGGAAGACTGTGGTTTTTATTTACTTATTTATTGCAAAGAATTGCATGTGACAGCTTCAAGCAACCTTGTTCTCACAAAAATGTCTGCTATGGTATGGCACAGTTGCTTACACTGATTCTTCTCCAGTTCTCCTGAGATTTTCATTAATACGGGCAGTGTACTGTAGAGCTTCCTAATTAGGAGCAATGGTCATTCTGACAATCCAATAATTGGCCCGTTGTTTTTCACCTTTTTGGTTAAGGCTCTGCAGTCTGCTAAAGACAATTAAAAAATTATGGTTTATATTTTGTCTTTAATTTTCATAACGAAAACTGGCAGGGAAGCATGTAAGCACCTGTGTCCAGAATGATGGGAGAGGTACTGTTGTGTTGGACCAAGAGTACTACGTAGCACTATAACTGCATGAAACAGGTTGGCTGAAGTGATGCAGTTCTCTATTCCAGCCTACCCAAATTGCTGCTCAGACTAGCCAGCAGCAAAGCTACAGTTCTGTAGTGCGGAGGAAGTTTTTCTTCTAAACAAACTAACCTTCCAGAGAAAGGCACAGATTGTTGGCTTCAGAGATTACTGGAGGATACTGATCTTAATTTGAAAGCACAAAATAGGTTAGTAACGACCTAGATGCCCTCCAACATGACTTGCCACAGTGAAGCTTTGCATAACAAACATTCTGGCACTGCCACATTAATTTCATAAACTCAGAGGGGAGTCACTGAAATCAACGCTTGCTTGGGAAACACTATTTGTAAAGTGTATTGTTTGATGTGAAGGAAATTAACTGGCCAATGCTACTTTTGCTTGCACAGAAACGTTTTGTTTAAGGATTGAACTGTAAAGCTGTTATGTTTAATGGAGACAACAGGGAGAATAGCTCTTTGGTGCTTCAAAGAACCTGTTACGAAAGACGTAGGACTTGCATATTTGCTGAGAAGTCTGCATGTGAAGGGGGGAAGGGGGACAGATGGATGTGGGATGGGACTAAAATAATCTTGCAGATACATAGTGACCTTAAGGCAAACAGCTTATAATGGAGCATGGCAAGTGAATTACTTAGCAAAGATGAGTATTTCAGTGTGCACCGTATTATGTCTATGCACAGTATTATGTAGTGGAGGTAGCATGCGTTAGGTGTTTTCCAGGCATTCAAAAGTCTCTGTTTTGACAAGATCACATAGTTAAATATATATTCACGGTATAATTTAGTAAACAGTCTTGCAGACATAATTTTTTCTGCGAATGCAGTTTTATAGAGGAAGCAACTAAATGACAAATCATTTTCCCCTACCCCTAGTCAGAGCAGTAGTGACAATTCAGGCACAATACTTTTCCACAGTAAATTCTATTTACTGATAAGCAGCCTCTGCACCACTAAGCTGTCTCACATACTCCATACTCCCAACACTGCTAAAATGGAGGACTGTCCCTTCAGAAGTCCAAAAAGTCCCAAAATGTGCTGTGGAACTAAGAAACTTCCTTTTTCTTCAAAGGAATCAACTACAAGTGACTATTTAAAGCCCATGGGGGAAAAGTGGTAGCATTTGGGCCAAAAAAAAATTAAATCTTAATTCCAACAAAAAATACAATAGGTAGGAGGCAGAGAAATAGATTTGGGGTAAGGGAGAATGTATTCCTTTTTTCTCCTGAAATCAAGGATTCCACAAAAAGCTGGCTAGAGAAAGAGAAGAAATACAGCTCGTGATGCAAACAGAAAGGATGTGAAGCTCTTGTTTACATTAAGCTATATAACGGCTTGGTGGAAGTGATTTGTGTAAAGACAGTTTTAAAGTCAGGCCTTCAACTTGTATTCCTGGTTTGTATGTAACGGTGCTTTAGTTTTTAATCTATAACGAAGCCTTTAAGAAAGGAATCTTGTGATATTTTTGTTACAGGTCAGAAGTTTGGTCAAAACCAGCCCAGCCTCTTTCAGGTGAACTACATCATTCTGGAAAGTCCCCACGCAGACAGATGTCCTTACAAAACTCACTGGAAGAAGAACCAGTGTCCAGGAGCGCAGTGGCTGCAAATGAAGAAGCTCTGCAGAAGATTAGTGCTCTAGAAAATGAACTAGCCACTTTAAGAGCACAAATAGCCAAAATTGTAATCTTGCAAGAACAACAGAATCTGACAGCAGGTATTAAATTTGCTGTACTCTTAGCACAAATTAGTTAATGAATTTGTCCCTTTTATAACTAATAATGTGCTAATACACATATAGAATAGGTCTTGTCTTCAAGAGACCTGCCAGATTTTCTGTATTTTCTAGTATTCCAAAAGTCTTCATGTCTGTGTGAAAGTCTACCAGAATTCTGAACCTGTGGATAAGTAAAGAAGTATTAAACAGCTTTCAGAGCAAAGCTCATGATAAACATGATGGCTTAAACCAAACTAAAAGAATGTAACTTAATTACTAACACTTAAGTCTTCCCATCCAGTAATGAAATAGGCTCTCTGATACCATGAAGTAATCATACAAAATGCTAATTACGCTTTTGGAATAAGTAATATACATCTCAAGTTTATGAAATAAATAACAGAAAAGGAGATTAATTGTTTACTGGAATCATCTCTGGGATCAAACACATGGTCCAGATGGATTGGTGCACTGTTTCTGGTAGTAAACAGAGTAATTCTTTTTTTCCTGAGTTTCTTTCTCCTCTTTCCCTCACATCTGACTGCCTTCCAGTTCTAAGTCTGCCATCTCCAAAGATTAGTGCGAGATGACCCTTGTCGGCTGGAGATGACAGCCATTCGGTTTTCACTCTTTCCTAAGGTCACTTAGCAAGTACAGTTTTTTCCTATGTTTATGTATAAAATCATATTCTAATTCTTCAGATGCTCTTGGTTAGTTTTTGTCTGTGAACTGGTAGCTGTTACTTTATTTTTCCTTAACTGTTCATATTCAAAACTATGAAATAGTTTTAAGGATCACATGGTTTCAATCTTGAATTGTAATTATTGTGGGGGTTTTGTGAAATAACTAATAACTTATTTTTCATCATTTTCCCTTTACCTCTATTTATTAGGAAAATTAAATTTTTATTTCATTTTATCATCTTTACCTCCCTCTTCTGGTAGAATATGGTAATGACACTGTATGTATGCCTACATGTACACAGAGTAGGCTCCTCTGTATTATCTGTATATATATATTGTGATGATAAGTAGGAAGAACCACTGCTCACAGGGCAGATTGTATGTGACTTCCAGCTCAGTACCAGCCTCTCAGAAGAAAGTGAAATACTGGTAACATTAGGAGCAGAACATAACTAAAAGACATCGTGATGTCCATCCCGTTGCAGTAAAGACATGAATGCACCTAGAATTTGAACTGGAAATTCACAGAATGCTTCTCACTCTCTGAGAAGGATTTTTAAGTGGCTTTTCAGTTGAGTCGACCTAGGTGGTTTAGGAATGAAGAAGTTATGTGATCATCTAAAGGCGTCAGAGGGGAGGCAATTGAAGCTATTATATTCTTACCCGAGCATTTGTGAGATACAAAGGGGATTTACAAGTAAACTGACGTGTAACGCATGTTTTATTTGTAGTTGGGTCAAGTCCAGTTGCTTCAGCTGCTGTCCCTGTTGCACCTCCACCACCACCACCTCCTCCTCCGCCACCACTCCCTCCCCCAGGTCTACAACAGAGTATGTCTGCAATTGAGCTCATTAAAGAAAGGAAAAACAAAAAAATGAACTCTGGACAGAATCTGACAGAAAATGGTCCAAAGAAGCCTGAAATACCAAACATGCTAGAAATCCTCAAAGACATGAACAGTGTGAAACTACGCTCAGTGAAAAGGTAAAAAATATAAATAAACATCAATGTATTAACATTTGCATTAATGATTTTTTTTTATGACTCAGAACTATTTCAAGGCGAGACAGATGCTGATGTAACATCTGACAAACAGAATGCAAAAGCATTCACAACTTCTAAAGCTTTGTTTTGGACTATGCTAATGCTTCTCATTTTCTTTTCTAGATCATCAGAAGGTACAAAATCTAAAGCGGCTGACCCTACAGATCCTGCAGCATTAATAGCAGAAGCGCTCAAAAAGAAATTTGCTTATCGATACCGAAACGATAGCCAAAGTGAAACAGAAAAAGTGATTCCAAAGACTGAAACAAAGACAAAGACTGAGGTAGTGCTGGTGAGTATTGTGATTCTGAACACAGGCTTGGACTAAATTACAGGTGTCATGAAAGCCAACATACGTCTTTCTGCGAACATATGCAAATACCTATGAGTTAGCATCCCTGTCCACGAAACCTTACGGATGTGCCAGGATTTGTGGCAATCATGTTTTCAGTATCAAGTCTTAAGGTCGTGTACTCTCTTGGCCCTAGGTGTACAAAGCCCTGTTATAGTTTTCTTAGGGTTTTTTTAAACAAAAATCTCTTCTGTTGCCACAAGCATGCGATATTCTGAAAACTCCATCCCTAAGGCCTCATACCAGAATCCAATATGAACTGAGTTTGCCTGTTATTACCAACCTTAACCATTCAGATACTGCGTGTGAAATTTTGAAGCAAGATCCTGAAATATGTCAGCCATTTCTAGGGATGCAGAAAGCAAATTGTTCACAGAATGCCTGCTGGATCTTGGTATAGGGAGTTTCTTCTAATAAGTGGAAATGCTGAGTAAATAAAAGCAATTTCTTTATAGTGTAAGCATGTTAAAATGAAATTATATTTAAAATCCACATCATAGTACAAGTTAATGGCTTCTAGTTTATTTCAGATTGATTTGAAATTAAAGGAAGGGGTTTTTAAGCAGTGAATGTTCAAGATGCAAGTTTCTAGCAATACACACTTACTTAAAAAACAGGCTAGTATATATCAGTTTTGTTAGTAAGCAGTCCTTGAAGCCTTGTGCTATAGAACCAGAGAGGAAGAGTAAAGAGTTATTTTTCCCTTTGTGTGTTTGGAAAAATGCACATGAAAACTCCAAAAGAGCTGGCTGCACTCTGAATTAAGTTCTGAGGAAAGTAAGATTCCCAAGCCACAAATCTCAGGACTTCTGAGTACTTTAGCTTACTAATGTTGACTTAGTTGCCTTCTGGGTTAGGCCCTTAAGGTATATTTGTGTAATGTTCAGGCTGTTCTTCATAACTAGAAGGCTAGATAGTCCCCAAGAATCAATCACACTTTTCCCAGCATCTCTGGGGCTTAAGGAATATTACATGAGTTGACAATGTTTTATTCACACGTGGGTTTTTCATGAGTTTCCACTTTTGAAATTTCCAGTCCCATCTTTTGAGATTAAGGATCATCAAGTCCTCCAAAAGCTAAGAAAACTGAAGGTTTTAATTTGTTAAATGATAGAGTGTTGATCCGTAATGAGCTAATAAACATCTGTCATTGGTTACTTACCAATATGTAACAAACTTCTTTGCTAGATCAGTCCTTGTATGATATCCTTGTATGATACAGTTTTTAACAGGACTTGCACAAAAATGCAGGATAGAGTAAGACCTGTTAAACTTCTGCTAGAGCCATTGTTTGTCAACTGCTAAAGATAACTGCATCCACCTTCTTGTTTTGCTGTGGTAGAGTGAGCTCTGTAGTCAGAGCTGCTCCAGCAGATGGGTTACCTGCCTCACCTGAGTGACGTCAGCTGATGGCTGACACAAGTTTCCCTTTACTTTGTGGCTATGAAGTGGGTGAAATCCACATGCAGAGAAGCAGGTTGATACAGGAAGTTATCTCTGCCCAAGTTCTAGTTTTACTTACAACTTGGGACGGGTAATAGTTCAACTAGGTTTCTGTTGAAAGCAATCTGAACGTGTTTCTGGTTTCCTTCTCAGTTTGGACCGCACATGCTGAAGTCTACAGGAAAAATGAAGACTTTAATTGAAAAATCTTAATGTATTAAGATCACTACGCGAAAGACTGTTAAGCTGTTTTGTCTGAAATCTTTTATGTTGCAAATAGCACGAGTACTGAGTGGTCTCTTACAACACAGGAAAAACCTAATGTGAAATGTAGAATTGAGGCACTAAACGTGTTTGTACATGATTTATCAAGGGGAATAAATTTGACCATTATACTCAGGTATTAATTTTGTATTCAAACCTGGCTTTCTACTCAGACTTACGTGGTGGTTTTAGTTTATTAACACTAAGTTATATATACAACATTCTTTGTGCATAACTGACCACCTTAAAAATGTGTGTACATGTTAATAATGATACTGATACACCCTTAAGTTAATATCAGTCATCTGAGCTCTAACTATAACTTGCACTACAATGTTTAGTTTGATACTGAATTTTTCATGTCAAAGTCTTTCTTTTAAACTTAAGTTTTAGCAAATTTTTAGCCCAAGGAAAACCTGAATACATTCTGCTTCCTACTGAGAGAAAGTGAACACTTAATCTGCTGCAGAGGTCACCTGGTATGAGACATTTTAAGTAGCAGCACAGTTTTGTGGTGGTTTTTTCTTTGTTTATTTGTTTCAAATGAGCTTGCAAGGGTAAGATAGCAAAACCTACTTGTATCATCCTGTGGCCAACATAAAGAGTGCATGACAAGTGAGTAAATCATGCTGTGGGAGCTTCTGTGAATAGGGAGTCCAATGAATTTGAAATAACCAGTAGATAGCAGCAGAGTAAAATAATTAATGTCAGAGTATGTGTTAACTAGCATAAGAAGTGGTGTAGATAAGAAAAAAAAGTCAGAGTACTGTGGGGTGCAAGCTGCCAAAAGTATATTGCTCATCTCAGCTGTGCCAAGAGATGCTCGTGGACACCTTTTTGTCCCCAGCTGTCTTTGCATCCCTGGATGGGTTTCTAGAGGTTGGGGACTGCACAAGCCCTCACGGTCCTGTTTGCAGGGAAGAGATGGTATAAGCTGTTGCACATAACCTGTTTTCCAGGGGAAGCCCTTTTGGGGACTTCCCAGAGCAGCTATTTGCTGCCAGACCTGTACAGAGCTAGCTCATTAACCACCCACCTGAGCTGACGTCTCCAGCCACAGGCATAGAAAGGGCTCAAGCTAAAAATAAAATTCAGGTTGAAAAAAGCTGTTTAGGAACCAGAGAGCTACAACTTAGCTGCACACTTAAATGAAGCCAAGGTTTGCTCTGGCCGCAGATGAGCATAGAAAAAGCTGAGTCTGGGTATTTCAGTGTTCTAAGCTGATCTGGCTGCTGGAACAAGTACAAGTGCCTCTTGGAGCTTCTGCTTTCTAGGACAAGAAAAAAGCAGCACTACTTAAATAAAGACAGCTGAATGGCTCTGACGAGGTTACTGAAGATGTCTGAAGCTTTGCTGCTTATAACTGGAAGGTAGATTGTACGATCAAGGAGGATGTTTGCTGGTGTGAAACTTGAAATGGTGTTAGTATGTACACAATGTAACTTCCTTCCAAAACGCTGCCATCAGTCTTACTGATAGGCCATTAAATCTTTGTGTTCTTTTAAATGCCTTTAAAACATCTTTTTGAAAGTTAATTTTGGTTTCAAGTTTTGTATTTAATGCTCTATTGCCACTATATAAAATTAAAAGCAGTTAAAATAAACATTGCCTATGTGATTTGTGGTACTCTACAAACAATAGCAGCCAGATAGCAGCCACAATATAGTTTACGTTCTGTTATAGTGACTATAGATCAGTGTAGTGACAACTCACTTATGTCTCTTTCAGGACTGGACTACTTGCCTTGCTGGGCAGCAGGAATAATGGTAGAATTAGTCATAGAACAGCACAGCGCTGTTAATTCAGTTACACTCAGCTATAGAAAAAGTGATCAGGAACCACAAGAAGTTTCTGCCTCACCACAAATGTAACAGGAAGGTACTTGTTTAACGGTCTCTCCATCCCCTGGTACACCAGGTTCCCCTGACAGTCCCTTGGCGTGGCACAACCGTCCCCCGCCCAGAGGGCCACAGCTTCAGAACAGCTGGCCCAGAAAACCTCTGCTGAAGTCCTCATCTTCTTTCAGAGACAAAATCTCTGTTGAAAGTGTTTCAATTTACATTATTTTAAATGTTGGAGTTTAAATGAAGTAACTCAGTCCAATCAGAGAGTCACAGAATGGCAGGGGTTGGAAGGGACCTCTGGAGGTCATCTAGTCCAACCCCCCTGCCAGAGCAGGGTCACCTAGAGCAGCTGCACAGGACTGCGTCCAGGCGGGTTTTGAATATCTCCAGAGAACGGACTCCACACCCTCCCTGGGCAGCCTGTGCCAGGGCTCTGTCACCCTCACAGTGAAGAAGTTTTTCCTCATATTCAGACAGAATTTCAATCACTAACTTGTAAAATTTAGGACATCACTTGACCTATTACACTAGGCTAAAACATGGGAAAAAACCCACGCTAAACATTTAAGAGTTTAAACTGCTGATGGAGGTGCAGGTATCCAGTGCCCCAGAAATACAAAAACACGTGGCAAGCTTTATTAGTGCTGTAAAACTATGGTAAAAGGAATGTCATCTGCACAAGAAAACAAAAATCACAAAGCTGCCATCAAATAATTTATTTCATGCTTTTCTGTACTTTAGTTCCTATCTCTCACATGCACAATGCCACTGCCCACAGAAAAACACCTCAAGCAGAGGTGCTCAAACTAAGGATGTTCGTGCCCAGGGGGCAGAGACCTCGGACCTACCCCAAGGCCTGTTTGCTCTGTCTGCGTCTGTGAGGGAACAGCGCAGCCCACCAGCAGCAGACCTGTAGGTGAAACCAATTTACAGTGGGGACCTGGCCTCCCTCCCCTAACACATTTTGGGCCTCACCTGGGCTGACCAGCTGTTAGCGGTTGTAGCACCTGAGCTACACTCCTGCCATACATACACTCTCAGCTCCCGCATGAAACGTTTTAAGCTGTAGGAAGGTCGAAGTTCAATGTAGATTTGTAGAAGGCATTTCTAGACAGCATGTTCAAGAAAAGGCATTAATTTTTTGTTGTTGGTTTTCTTTTTTAATTCAGTCAAATGTCAGAAGCTTCCACATACACTAAGAGATGGGATTAGAACCGGTCTTTCTAAATCCAGTCCGGCAGGAGAAGGCAGAAGCCCCTTTCCAGGAAAGGTGGCTTAGAACAAAACTACTTATGTGTTACTCTGGCATCTTGACAAGCTGTACTGGTTCCTGTCAGAGCATATGACAGCAAGATTGCGCAATGTTAAAGAATCACAGGTTGTTTATAAATATTGTATCGAAATATTGCTATATACATATTTGTAAATTCATTATTTTTAACTTTCATTAAAATTACATATTAAAATATGCTTACAAATAGCCTGTAACAAGTAGCAAAATTTATATTGCTGTTGAGGCCCTGTCTTTAACCAGGTCACATTTTAAAAAAAAAATGTGCGTCACAGCAGACATCATCAGATACCAATTTTAGTGGTTGTTTTGAAAATAACTGCAGGCTTGAAACACGCTTTATTCAAAAACGTCAAAGAGGAATCAATACTTTTCCACACTCAACCCTATGAATCTGTAGGGGCCGTAAGGAAGCTCAGCTGCAGTCTCTCTGTAGTAAGTTACAGAAACACACAGCCGTTACCTCCTTGTCCTGACAGCTCCAAACACCACTGGGAAGTGTCACCCTTTCAAAGACAACCGGTTACAATAAGGCTCTTCTGTTACTGCAAGTTACAACCAAAGCTCATCATCACATCTGATCCTTCTCTGCTCACGTCAGACAACGGCAAGAACTTGCACTGACAGCAAAGGAAGGAAGTTCACGCAGGTTCAAAAGAACGGTTTCATTATAAATTTATTTCTTTAAACATGGCCACTTTGAGATTAATGATACTACTTCAGGGAACATGAAAGAATAATAAACAACTTAATTTTAGAAGGGAAACAATCAGGTGAGTCAGGATTTGCTTTTCAAACAGTGACAGGCCAAGCTCCAAGAGGCAATAAATTTTGGCATATGAGGACTAGTATTTTCAAATCCAAAAGTTGGCTTAGTTTTACAGTGGAAGCCGACTGCAACCTTAGCTATCCTTCCATAATGCTGGACTCGGTCGTAACTTAAATGTACAGGAGCATAATGTGAAAAGATTTTTTTTATTAATTAAAAGTTAACAGCAACAGGCACATATTAAAATGAATATGGCAAAGCCTTTACAAATGGCTTTACGCTGAAGCTCTCTCCCAAAAATGGCTGTTGCAACAAACTGTAAACAGAATTAATAAACAGTCTTTTACAATAATAACAGGGAAATACAAATGAACTAAAAGAAAGCACCAGTTTCTCAAACTAGATTACAGTTGTGCTTACTGTACTTAAAACAATGTAAAACAAATTACAAAAATGGAATGTTTTAAGTTTAAAATTAGTCCTTTAATTTTGTCCTAAAAAACATTTTCTCTTTTTCCCATCAAAAACCCATTAGTGGGTAATGTTTCAGTAGAGGGAGGAATACGTAAACAATGCACTTTTTTTTTTTATTATTATTTTTCAAATCAAAAACAAATTTGGTCACTTAGCTTTGTGCATAGTTTAAGGCATCTGTAGCAATTTGTTACAGTTTCCTCCCCAGTGTGGCTGTTCATGAAATTGTCACATTCTAAAAGAATAAATAAAATAAAAACAAGAAAATGTTGCCGTTCAAACCCTTCCCGGTACCCTCCCGCCCTCCCCCATCCCAAACATACTCACACACCCACACATACACACACGCTGCAGCGAAAGGGGCATTTGTACCCTTGTTCTGAAGGACACGCTTCCCATCCCACTTTATTTCAGATTGGCAAATACCCTGAGCTGATTATGGTGTTTAGACATTCCACCTTTTTCTTGCATGTGCAGTTCAAGTGTACAATAGTGAAAACAACATGCGATGTTTCCACTGCAGAATCGCAATGCAGTTCGGACGCTTCCCCCCCACCCCCACCCCTTCCCTTCCCCAATTCAGAAGTGTTTTCTGCCGTTAAAAAATTGCATTCCCATATAGCACTGGAGTAAAGCTTGGCTGTGCTCTATGATGAATGCTCAGTTCCCAGTGCACAAACAAAATTATGGCAAATGGGAGGCTTTTCTGGCATCCAAAGAAACAAGAGCTGCAGTCTCAGATTTGATCTTTTTCTTTTAAAAAAGCAAAAAACCCAAAGTTAGTGGTTCCTTCACAGCCATGCGCAAAGGTTAAGTCTAGAACCAATAGTTTCAGAGTACATTTGTAAACATCAAGTCTTGCCAGAGGCAGCAGAGGATGGGCACTTCACATTTCCATATTAAAACAGGGACTGAGTGGAAGGTATGCTTTGAACACATTTATGCAAGTCTTGCTGAATTCCAAGAAAGTGGAACAATCCATCTCAAGTCTTAGATTTGAAGACCGTATTCCAAATTTCACCACAGAACACAAAGCCGTGTGGCACAACGAAGCTTTCGTACTGTTCCTCCAAGGCTCAGTCACTGCTGTGCTTTGCATATTCAAGGTTCCGAACGAAAACCAACTGAGGCGTATGCATATTGCTCTATGTTCAGATCTTGCAGTTTAAAAAAATTCTGGTTCAAATGGTCTGTGTCAAAGGAAAACTTGGAAATAAATAATGCTGGCATCATTTTACCGTTTTACCAAAACCTCGGGCTGGCAAGTATCTCCTTTAATCCAACCATGCAGATACCAAGAGAAGAGGCAGTTTTGTCATGAAGATTGAGGTCAGGACAATCGAGGTTCCTGAGGTAATATGTCTGAGTCCATTTCCTCAAAAGCCGGGTCAACATCGTCACCGCTGCCAGACTGTTCCCTCTGCACTCCCTTCCAGCTAGCCTTGTTCAGTCCCAGGTGGCCAAGCATTGTCTGCGACAGCCTGGTGTTTGAAAACCGGGCCCATTCCCCAAACAGTGGCTCCACTAAGTAGGTCATAAAACCTTCAAAAACAAGCAAACAAACATATCCAAGTGAAAAAAACCCAAAAAAAGGGGGGAAAAAGCCCACCTCAAGCTAAGTATTTTAAATAAAATTTAGTAGCAAAAAATAAACAATGCGTCAGACTACTCTTCTCAGACATGCATTTAAAAATTCATTTCGATATTTAGGGCATTTTTACAAAATAATATCTCAAAATGCAAAAGATTTTAATAGTCAAAAGAACAGCATTATATTGGGTTACTAATTAACCTCCTTTCTTTCACAACAATGACCAAGTAAAGGAAAATACTGGAGAACATGGGGCGGGGGGGGTGGGGTGGATCTAAACATCAGCAATTAAGTCACACAAATTAATTTAGAAAAAAATCTTTCTTTTAGAAATTTAGGTTATAACAAGTTACCCCATACATAGTCTGAACTATATTACACGGGGGGAAAAAAGAATATATTCTTTTCACAATATTAAGCTGACTAAAAATACTCAAAAATACAAACTATAGAAATTTTTACACAAAAAGGCCACAAAACATCAACACACATTTATATACATGCTTGTGGGTATGCGCATGTGTGCTTATTTATAGTGTCTATTTCCAGGAACCAAAAATTCAATGGTAAGACGACCAAAATTGAATGTCAGTTACAGAAATGTATGATTTTCTAACATGCTAAATTAAAACAGTGCAGCTGATTGAACAGATCAGGTTTTGTCTCTAATTTAAAGCACTAATTCATACTGTGTTTGTGGTTAAATTTATTCTTTTCTTTACTATGTTTTTAACTGAGTCCCATTCAATCTACGTAAGCAACTTTATTAAAAATAACTATCAAAAGTCATTTTACTATTTTAAATCCAACTCAAGTTAGCAAAAAAATTAATATAATGGCTATTCACCCTTCTCCATCAAATATCTGCCTGACACCCTTCTTAAAGCTGCATTTAAAAGGAATGCTAACGTTCCAGAAAGCTAAACCCAGAGAGCTGGAACCCTGTTGTGGCAACCTCGCTGCAAAAGGCACCCGAGACTGCACGGGGCAAGGGGAATGAACACTCCTCCTCTGCCCAAAATGGTCACTTGAGATGAGGACAGCTCTGGGCAGCAGCACAGGAAAAGTCAGACAGCTGCTTCCCACGCTGTACCTGCTCTGTGAGGAAACAGAGGGGCTCCGGTCCCCAGGACTGCCAGTGCAGCACCTTTCGTAAACACTCAATTCAAGGCAGAAACGTTACATAGCAAATTGAAAAAAATTGCTCCTTGTAATGAAGTGCTGCCACACACAGACACAGAGCAGGTACAACCTCTACGAAACGTATCTGAAAGGTACTTTTTTCAAGTTGCGTCCTGAACGAAATCTACTAAAATAAATTTTAACTGCAGTTACCAATCTGGATGTTGGCAATAGTTTCCGTCTGTCGGTCACAAAGTGGACTCACACCCAAGTGATATTTTTTCTCAATATCTCCTAAAGAAACAAAAAGTAGAGTACAACTGTTAAGTCGAGTCCAGACCCAAATGGAGTCAATCAAACACTAAGAGGTAAGTTGTGCAAGTTGCTTAACAAGGATGGCATCTTGCAGCTGGTTGAATGCATTTACTTCCCTCCTCCATCTCCCAAAAAACCCAAGTAGGCCTGTCAGTGAGACTAACAGTACTTTGTATTTTTCATCAGACAGCAATTAAAGAAAAAACATCAAATCACAGGTTTCCCGAACATACTTCCTTGCAAAACCTCCTAGACTGCCGTAGAAATGACAAATTAAGACCCCCCCCAGCAAGATGGAAGAGAATAGCTTAGCCTTCAGAAATGTCTCACTAAAGGCGATTTGTTGTTCTGCTTCCCCATCACCTTTATCTAAGAATACGCTTCACATGATTAGCACCAAATAAAGCGCTCTGTTCCCCATTTATCACATCCATGCACAAATTAGCAGGTCTCAAGTCAGCTAAACCAGCCTTAAGAAAGGAGAAGCACACCATTTTATTATTAAAACAATTTAATAATGGAGAAAATTCACTCCATTTGTCAATAAAAAGCTTTATTAACTGCTTACATAAGCAAGTAGCCTTAACTGCATGGCAACTAAAAGTCTCCTCCCTAGCTCCTACCTGCTTACCAACAGGTGTCACGGCCAAAGTTTAAATATTGAAGATAAATGATGAATATATTTCATAAATTTACTGAAACCACTACGTAAATGTAAAGTGAGCACAATTATTCATCTGAAGCACCTTTCAGGCTGAAGGATCTATCGAACCAGTCATTCTAAATTCAGATTCTTCGTTGGGTTTTAGTAACACCAACCTTTTGTAAGAAGTACAACCCATGAAAGTAAAATAATCCCATACTGTACTGTAAATCTCTATTAGTCCTAAATATAAATCCCTTTATTTGCAAGCAGCTATGACTCACAGTTGCTCTCTCCACACATTATGTACCACCAGATAATTCTACTCTTACTTGCCTTGATGGAAGAACTCCTCTGTTACTTTTTCACTCCACTGCTTACTCAGCTCCCACGTCCGACATGGATTACAAATATCAGCACACTTCAAAGCCATCTAGTAAGTTAACATACAGCGTTAGATTACCTCTCCCTCCAACAGAAGCATCTGTAATTATTTATTTCCTGACAGCAGATTATTTTAAGTTTTGTGAATAACAAGCCTACCTACCATTTGTGCTTCTCTCTAAAGTTATGTTCTATAATCATATTTAAAAAGCGCTCAGGGAACTATCAGATCTTATGATCATCTCTGAGTAATATGGAAATTCAGTCAAGTCAAAGTATTTCAGAGGCACTATACTTAGTATATGCACTAGTACAGGAGACAACAATAAATGCAGAAAAAGAAACATCAAAGTAAACAAACAGTATTTTGCATTTCTGGCTCTGAAGTGCACATTTTTAATAATGGTTTGCACAGGACTGAACTTACCTGTTTGTCCACTTTCTTTTATAGTTCACAATATGAACCCAATAATAAAAATTTCTATAAACCTAAAGAGACTCTCAAGGCTTTTGTTTTTAAAGCTTGCTAACCCTCTCTCACTGATTCACAACAATCGTGCTTTCCTTTCCTGAAATAGGTTCTGACAAAGCATTTCACAGTTCTGAGACTGCACTGGAGTCGTCAGAAGAACTAAACCTTGTCTTGGAAACACAACTCTCCCTGGTTTAGCAGCTCTGAGTTATCAGACGTACCAACGCACAACATCACTTGGGAGAAGTGCTGGGAGGGGGGGTAGATTGAAGTAGAGGGAACCACCTTTTTGAAATGAAACAAAATGACTAAAAGATATTTCTACGTCATTTTGAAGGTAGCAAATAGCCTGGAAGAACTAGTAATTAGCATTTTAAGTAAACTATTTTTGATGCTAAATTGATGTTTTTGAAAATATTACCAAAAAGATCACCTGTAAAATGAAGTGACGATGGTTCGCATTCTCTAAACATAGGTCTCCTCTATCCAAATGGGATCGAAACATGGACAGATACTCATTTTGCTGACTGATGTCTGTGGCAAGAATGAGGTCACCTATCTGGCTTTCCATCAGCTGCCTGAAATTAGCGATAACCAAACATTCAAAAGCATAACAATTAAGAACAACAGCCATCACTAGATTTACATGTCTTTTTATCATATTATTATACAAATACAAGTCACAAGCTTTATAATCATCATTTTCACTGAACTGTGGTGGTTTTTTTGTTTTCCCTCTCTGAAAAATTCCTACAACATCCACAGAAATATCAGGATGTTTCATTGGCAGCTTTCAAGAAGACTGAAACAGTTTTTAGCTCCCCCCCCCTCCCTTTTTTGTTCCTTAAAAATGCAAAAACTAATTGTTTAAAGCTTATTTTTTGTTAAAGTAGCCAAAGAGGGTCTATTTTAAACTACAGTTGTGGTGGCAGAATGAGAAAAGGCTGCCAAGTTTAATCTAAACAGGTGCTTGACTATATGAATACACTTCTTCAGTGTGCTCACAGTAAATGTTATTTTCCAAATATCACATTGCACCATGAACAGCTCTACTCCAACAGCATGGTATCCGTGAATTCTTAAAATAGATCATAATCTACGTTTTGTATTCAGAACTGCCATGCCATAATTTAGCTTGTGTTGCAAGGCTGTCTTACTTAAGTGACAGATTACTTACATCTTAAACTAATCTATACTCTTTTGTATAAACATACCTGTTTTCTAATGACATATGTGCAAATAAACCAGACTCTCTCAGCAACCCCACTGCTGATCTCCAGTGATGGTTCTCTAATACTGAGGTATTCTGTGAATGAAAAGGGTATCACAGGTATCAATCAATGACTTTTTCTTGAACTGAAGAGCTACATACTAAGAGTGGTACCAGACAGTTTCATTGGGGTCTGGGGGTGGTGTTTCTTTCTCCCCCCCTGCCCCCCCAGGAGGTTAAAACTCACAAATCCTGAATACTTTGTTAGCTTGCACATTTTTTTATACCAGTGACATGGAAACAATGTCTGGATTCAAACCTACCACTAGCTAAACACATCACAGTTTATACCCCTTTTCTGCACTCTTTAGGTATTCTCCAAACCTGGTTTTAACAAAACAACCGATTTTGTCCTTACCTTATATAAAGTTGCTAAGTAATGGTTTGTTTTAATTAGGAAAGGTTGGTTAACGCCTGGGTGATCCAAATCATGTGTGGCAGCTGCTATTAAACTGAGCAGAACATCCCATGGAGTTAAAGATTTGGAAAGCTGTAAGATAATAACAACAAATGTAATTCTGTTAGAAATGCAAGTATGCCCTTAGAAAAAGTGCATGGGTGTCGCATTTTTTTTTCTTTTTTAGTAATTAACAGCCAATAGAAACTCAGAAAATTTTAATAATGTAAAACTAATATTCCACTGACTTTTCATAGTATTTCCCCCTCAAAAGCTACAAAATTTCAACAATGGTTTAAGCATTATTCTTTCTGAATGGGAAGGTTCAATCTTAAAAAATGCTGGCACACAAAATGCTACTTTCTGGCTGGTAATGAAGTACTATTTCTAACCAGATCCTGTAAAAGCAGCAAATTCTTAAAATTAGCTCTCCATCTTATTTACCAAGTCTGTCTGTATGTGTCAATTCTGCCTTAAATACACAGTCTATTTTAAAAAACATAAAAACCTTTCATCTTAAAAGGAAGAAACTAATGCTCTGGAAGACTTTAGAACTGTTCAGAATGGATTTCTTACACAAAATTATATTTCAAAGTCTACCAGGAAAAGAACCAAAGGAGGAAAATCTGCCAAACCCAAATATTTTCAAGAAGTATGTGCATGTCGATTAACTCAGCATGAAACTGCACAGACTTATTTTCACTGCTCATAGCTGTTACTAGTGCTGGTTGGGAGGTTTGTGAGTTAAACTCAGTAATAAAGTCTAGCTTGCACTAAAACAGAGAGGACAGTTCTGATCGCACAAAAGTGAAACACAGCAAACACCCTGCGAGGACAGAAGTTTATGTTCCCTGTTGCATTTGCCATCTATCATGCCTCACATGTTTATAACGTACTTGGGTACAACAGAACCAGTAGCTGTATATGTTGCTAAAAATACAAAGTCTATACTTGTATCTGAAGCATTACAAAACTTCCATCATGAGTATTAAATAAAAAATGCTCAGAGCTTCCAAACTGCATGCCATAAAAAAAGCTCATCATGTATCAGCTCTGATTTGGCTTACTGCACCAACAATTGATCTGAGCGCAGCACTGAGAAACTGAGTGGGAGGAGTGGGCAAAGAGCCTCTGAAAAACATCCATGGAGCCAGAACTTACTTGTTTTTACCTCAGAAGCAGAATAAAGAGCTATGCTATTCAAGAGAATACCAGATTGGTGATAATCTGCATCAAGGCAGATAACTTGTCTCACCTGGCTAGAAACCACTACAGTTTTCAATTTAATACAGAAGGACGGGATTTAGCCCTGAAATTGTCTAAGACATCACTTAGAGCAGACTGCCAGCAGTCCAAGTAGTAAGAAACAAACACTCAACTAGCTCAGCTCCTTAAGGTCTGTCACACAGTGACCCTTTTTTAGAATGAAAGGCCAAAGAGAACCTCTGCTGTCTTGCTTTAAGGTGCCTCTAGCAGAAGCATACTATTCATTAACATCAAAGATGAGCAAAGCAAGGGTAATGGTAGTTTCTAGAAAAAAACAACCACCAAACAAAAAAACCCACTCTGAACCACAAACACATGGGTTGATTATTGCCAGCTCTGACTCAGGCTGCAATTCTGCGTATATGTCTTGGGGCACAAGGCTATGTTACAGATGCAATCTTAAATCAATTCCCTACTCCGATTCAACATGAAGTCACACAAAAGACAATGCCAGCTCAGAAGAGGGGAAAAAAGAAAAGCATACTGCGAAGTGCGAACCCGCAGCCTCAGCAACATGGAGAGTAATTCCCTGCCTTTTTGTGTTCAAAAGTGGTGTCTGCTGGGTTTTGGGGTTTGTTTTTAATAAAAAGTGTGTGTATGTGCACATATACTTATATGTATATATCTGCATGCAATCCATTTGTATGGACACACACAAATACATGTATTTCTGTATGTACATGTGATGTAAAAGTGAGAATGCTCCCTTACCTTGGGCTCTTTTAAGTAACAGTGCATGGCCTGAGTCACATCAGCAGCATGAACTGCATTATGGTAAGGGTTTTGGCTGTGATAATCTTCTTGAACCATAACTGCAGAAAAATAACAAATAACCAAATTTAAATAAAATAGCAATTTTTTCAAGTACCATTTTATATGTCCTTGTTAGGCACAGAAATATGCAATATCACAAGTTACATACACATAAAAGCATCAAAGTCAATAAATCATCAGTTGAACCAAGACCCAGGTATAAAAGATTTTTATGTGAAGAAACAGTATTTTCTAAAGGAAATCAACTACATGTAAAGTCATCTCAGAGCAAAAATTAAACAACTTGAAATCTATATATAATCTGAGATACTCTGAGAACTTCCCAGGAAGGGCTCCCTTTGATAATCAAGCCTGCCTGAAAGTTGAGGCACCCTGGAATGCAAAATGAAGATGATACTATTTACCAAAGCATCAGAATAACTTCATATCATGTCCTGAAAACAGACAGGATCAGAAGAATTAGGCACTGCTTTCCTGTCATATGGAGTGCTTTTCTTTCGCCTTCAGGAGAGTGGTCATGGGAAGCCACTTCTGCATAGTTTAGGCATCTTCTCATACTTGTACTCAGGCAAATTTAAGCCCATATGCAATTTAGAAAAGAATCTCATTTAGATGATGGTCTAACTACTCTTAGACTTAGTATTTTATTTAACTTCTTCCTTGCTTTCCTCCTCTTTCCTCCATCTTCCTGGCTGTCTTCAAGCATCACAGGTACAATACTTTAATGGACATCCACATTAACGTGAATACGTAGAGTAAAAGAACTGTAACGTTAAAAAGGATGGAGGGGGAGAAGATCTAAAGCACAGCAATGAAAGTAAATTCTAAAATTGTCCCTGATATGACATATTAGCTCTTTCAAGCAAACCTCAAAAGAAGATTTTCCTGGCTGACTACAGTCTGTCAGTCCCATTCAAACAAACATGCCCACAACCTCTCTTCCTACTCAGGTTACAAGCCAGTACCCTCCTTATAATTGTGACTGTAATGTAGAGCATTACTGCCACAGTATTTGAAGAGCTGTGGCTCATGAGAAGTCAAAATACTGTAACCACTATGTAATCTCAATAGTACTCAATGCATAGCTGACACCTCATATGGAAAATAACAAAAATAAGGATCTTCAGGATCTATTAACCTGCAGAAGAACTCCCTTTCACCTATTCCTCACATCCAGTGCATGAATGAGGATGTCCTTGGCTTAATCATTTTTTTGTGGCTTCATAGGCTGGTCCAGCTACCTGAAGTCTACAATTCTCAACTTATTTACTTTAATAAAGCAAACCTAGGATAATATTTTGATCACGGTTTGCCAGAACTAGAATGGTACAACAGCCCTATGTTTCCAGGAATGTAGTACTTTGTATTTTCTCTCCCCTTATTGGGGTCTGGAATAAACTTGAAAACACACAGCAGGAGGAGACAGATCTCCAAGTACCCTTTGAAATCACATAAAGCCTGTGTATGTGTATAAACACACATATATACACACACACATACATGTGATAGATACAGATATATACACAAAAATAAAATGTTGAGATCCTACTGAGGACTAAAATCAGATTTCTCTCCTTAAAAAGATTCCAGTAAGTTCTCAAATAAAATGAATTTTGTGTGGCACTATGGACCACTTGAGCTGTCCTAGTCTTCTGGAATTTGATCTTCAGATTACTTTGGACTAGGGTATAAGAGGTAGCAAAAGAAAAGAATGAATTGGGTTCATGGTAAAAAGTTGTATTTGGAAGAAGAGTTCCTTGATTGGACAGATGGGCTAGGACAGAGCTAAGAAGTGTTTTTCTTACTGCTATTAAGTAGAAGGCATTAACGAAACGGGAATGGTGAATTTCAAAGTCAGAATAAAATTTTGCCTTCTTCCAAGTCTAATCTCATTTTAGTGACTTATGGCTTTGAGTAGTCATATGTAGTAAAGACTATTGTTATCTTTTGATAACCATTTAACTAACCCAGTCATTCCTAACTGGTCTTTCATTTCAAGTACTGTTTTTTGCTAAATTTCAACTAAGCAGGAAATAAGCAAGATGAGAAAGACAAAACACATTCAGTTACAACTTGAGTAGCCTAAGACCAGATTTCTATAATCATTTTCTTCACATTCCAATATATCAGTCCTCAAGGTCTACCTTTTTGAAACTGGAAAGAATTGAGTCCACTTTAAAACAACGTGAAATGCAAGACAGAACTGAAATTTTTTTAAAGCTGAAAGAGAACTAAATGATGAAAACAAAAGCATTCCCTTATTTGAAAGGGGAGAAAAGCCTTCCAAATGCGATTTCTCCCCTGTCAAATGACAAGCTTTGTAACCACAAAATTGTTTTCTCTGAAATTGTGAAAGCCTGCTAAAAGGGACCAGAAACTTGTTTCTCCTGCTCAGGAAAAAAAAAAAGCATCCCACTCCACAAAATTAAATAAAAGGTACTGCTACAAAACCGCCGAAGGAAGTCTCACACCAGCGTCTGTGTCTATGGTATCGGGATACAGAAAGACAGCTCTTTCACCTGTCAAGTGAAAGTACCACTTGGTTTGAATATTCTACATCATATTTACAATTCTTTCCATTGAAGCATTCCAGTGCCGCAGGGCCAAACATTCGAGTAAAATTGTCTGCGCTCTGTCTATGGAGAAAGTATGCCCACAGTACGGTGCTTATTTGTAGGAGAGTTTGAGTCAGCAAGAGATAGCATCAAATTGGCACCATTAAATACGGCCAAACTGGCATATGCAATACAGTTAGGAATTAACTTCAGAAATTAGGATTAAAACAGAACTGAAAATCAAAACAAAGAAAGGAGCTGTCTAGCTTTTCCCAATAAAAATGTCACACAATGTCACATATATTCCTGATTATTTAGATTTAATAAATACAATACAGCATTTGCTATGAAGCAACTGAATTGGTTAATACTTGCTTGGATTTAACATGGGAGATTTCTATTCTCATAGAAAAACTTTGAGAGATTGTCTCAATCAATATAATTTATATCACTGCACAATCTGGACTGCATCAGTACTCTTCAAACCTTATTGCTAAACTATAACCAGCACTTCAGTTAAGGTATAAAAATGCGGATAAACAGCAATATTCATCATAATAAAAAGCTGTATTTACCCAAAAATCTACGAAGTTTCATCGTATCTAACTGGAAGTGTTCAATTAGTCCATGAAGATTAAACAGATGAAAGGTTAAGCTGACTAGACTGTTTCCTAAAAATAAGATGAAAATACTAATTCATTGGAAGCCATGAAATCAGTGACTCTTTCATAAGAAATGTATTATTTCAAACAAATAGGTCACAGAAATTATACAAGCAAATTTTTCTACACCAATTTATGATAAATATTTAAATCTTACTGCATGACAGGATTCCATTAGCTATCTCCTCTAGTAAACACCAGTGTTTTTGCATAATTATAATACATTCACCGATTGTTCAGTAACATTTTCCTCCTATCAGCTGACAGTGGACATGAAAAAAGCAACAGGTTTCAACGTGCAAACCCATTACAACAGTATTCAACTTTGTGGTATGTTGCATCATGACATTTATAAACAGACATACAGCTTAAAACCGAATACAAAAATAGTTAGGCATAGAAAAAAATCTAACGAACGCTATCGATTAGCGTACATTGTACATATACTATCTCTCACTTTCATCATGTATTTTGCTAAACTACTCCTTATTTCACCCAGAACTCAAAAAGTTATACGTTTCTCTAGGAAACATATACTCATACAAACTTACAATATACTTCGCCTACTCATAGCTATAATATTATAATCACCTGCAGTGGTAAAACAAGTAAAACTGTAAGAGACAGACAAATAGCCTGCAAATGTTTACTTGAAATAGCTTGCCCGTTATTTACCCTGCAAACAATATGTAGTGGCAGATAACTCAGTTTTGGTTCATTGACTCTGACAATCTTCATTTAGCAGGAATTAAAGAACCTAGCACAGACAGAAACTGAGGTACAAAAGGACAAAAATTTCTGCTAAATCTAGCTTATTACTAGGCTTAACGTATTCGCATGTGCACGCCACTTACAATAAGATACACAATTCTTTGAACAACATTTACTGAGTAATTTGTTTCTTACAAGCTCCTCCAGGGCAGCTCATCAAGCAGAGTTTTATATGCAGCCTTCTCCCCTTACAAACTTTCAAGAACAAGACTGCCTGTTCAAAATGTCCTCCTAAAATGACTAAATTAGGATGCAAAAAGGATGGTGTAAGAAGGTTTCCACAATAGAAGCTGTACTGGTAGTATCTAAAATGTATTTGAAAAAAAGCATTTTTAAAAGGTAGAGAAGGCCTCATATAAAAAGGATGATTTCAGATTACTCCCATCTGATAAACTAATCTGAAATAAACTATGCTTACCAACAGGTTAACTTGCACACATAGCTTTTTCTCATTCAGTTATCTAGTCTAACATTTATCATTATCTATATAAACATTCTATTTGTAAACATCCTTGCTGTTTTCATTTTTTATATCCATTGTCTGTATTAAATCAAACTGTGAGGATACTACTACTACACTAGATTAAGCCAGCATCCCTTCAACAAAACTGGAGAGAAAGTTATCTTTTGGCGCCGTATTTTCCTTTCTGAACTTCATTTCTCTTTCCTTCTGCCAACTTTAACGCTCTGACTGCACCTCTGCTACCAGCTCCATTCGACTGACGTAAAACCTGCAGGAGCTGCCCTCCATTCGTTTCCCACACTAGCACAAATGTCGCCTCAGTGCTGGACTCGCCCACCTCCTTCTTCCATTCTATTCAAAACTCAGCTTCCATTGCTGCGGATTATAATACAAAACTTCACTCTGACCACTGCAGCAGCCCTCCCTCCTCTTTTCCAGCACATTTACAGATCTCTTTTCTAACTCTCTGTCCATAACTTAACCAATGCTTTATTAGTTGGTGGTTTTTTTTTTTTAAAGCAACTACTTCTTTAGTTCCTACCGCTATTTGCAGTGAGTGCACAAAACTAACTATAATCTTTTCTTCCTTTTTTTATTTTGTGCAAGCTACACGTACAGCAGCTTCTGTCTGCTCAACTCCTAATTCCCTGCTAGGTATCATAATTATAATGCAGTGATACCACCTTGCCTTCTTATAGTACTGTAAAGTAATAGAACTAGAATAGTTCCTAACAAGAAATTTATCAGAAAAATACTTGTTCAATGTAACTTTTGGGCACAACCATACAAATTAACAGCATTCCATATTTTTTTTTTAAAAAGACTAAATTAGCAAAATTATGTGTTAATTTACACCAAATTACTACTTCTAATAAAAGAGAGAACAGAAAGGCCTCTTCTACAAATCAATGATTGTTATCAGTACTGACAGTGATGGTATTTTAACAGTGGCCAGGCAAACTAGGATTTAGATTAAAGACTACTAAATCAAAAAGTACTATTCGATGAAATTTGTGCTGTTTAGCAAACAAGCAATCACATACCACAATGTAAGAGCAACAGTTGAGTCATGCTAAGAGATAAAACAGAAATGAAATAGCAAAAGTAAACTCACCATTTGTCAGTCTATCAAAAAGAAAAATATCAAAATTCCAATTTCCAACCTTCTCCAGCATACACTGAAATAAAACACAAAAGCTGTCACTTTTTTCTCAGTACATGCCTCTCTTCCCGTAGCCCAGAGGAGTAAGATGAAATCTTACTTAATCTAAGATTTCAGAGACTGATGCAAGTCTTACAATTTCTATATATAAAAAAATAGTATTAAAATAATAATAATTAAATTTGTCTGATAACTGAAAAAAATTAAAATACATGTTGCAAATTGAAAAACTGAAATATAAGAAGTGTCTTGACAGTACTGGCTTGAGATTTTGCCTTCATCCCTTAGTCAATTTCTTAAAAGAAATAAAATTTAAAACAATTAGGTTAAGAAATAGTATGACAGAATAACTGTGTACAGACTTCTTCCACTTTTAATCTTTGCAATGAGCTAGTAGTTAGTCTCTGTGTAATCCTCCACCTCAGTTCCTCTCTTTCCTTTGTTGTTTATACAAGAGAAATAGTATCTAGATGCTTTACTAGACATATGAGCCAAGTGTTTAATTTCTTTTTTAAGAAACTGGCTTTTGACTTTCCACCTCACTGAACAAGCACTTCTTCACAGCTGCTCCACACAAACTGTTCTTCCAGCAACACGGATGAACAAGAACAGCAAAGAGCACCCGAGGCCTCACCAGAGTTCAGTGGACACAGTCCTTGCCTCCCCTGCCTCTATCAGAAATACCTGCCCAGCACCTTTTACAACAGATACTTGCCTTTCCCTATTCCCATTAGACTCGTAGAGCTGTTTCATGATCCAGTTACCACGTTCTAGCTTTTCTCCACCAGCAACTAAGACTCAGCTACCAGAAGAAACAAACAGCTTTAACAAGATCTTTCTGCTGTTTAATTAAATGTACATTTTTTAAATCCATCCTCCCGGTTATTGGGTTCTTCCTACACTGCAGCCTGATTATGTGCCGCATGGATACGTTGCATTGTAAGTATAGTCCTCTTCTGCGTCAAGGTTACGAACAAGAAGCTTCACACACAATCATTAAGACACAGCCTTTAGGATCTTCAATAACGTGTAAACTTTGCCTGCACATTCCTTTTCAGCTCTGTCCATCCCCCATCCCCAATTCACTCACCCTTCATCCAACTAACTATTCTTTCAGTACTGCCTGTCTTCCCAATATGCTTTACTGCAGCGCAGGTATATTAGAGCTATCACACTTTTCTTTTCTGGAAGAACTGCCTACCAAAGAAGTCGTCAGTTTGGCATAATTAATCTTCTGATAAATCTATTTATGCATTTTATTAAGTTTTCAGTAGTAGTCACTCACTCTTCCAGATGTTCAGTAATGAGGTTAGACTAAAAAGGAAAAAGGGGGGGTGGGGGGTGTGTGTACTAGTTGTCCAAATTGCTCCATTACATTTCTTAAATACAGTAACATTTTTCTTTCTTCAGTTATTATAGTGTATCCTCCATTCACTAGAGTTATTAAGAAAAACCTGCTAGCCATATAAGATCTAAAAATCATCCCAGTAAACCTGTGGGAGGTGAAAGAGTTTGTTAGAAACCAGGTAATTTTGGCTAGACTTTATTAACATATAGGCATATACACACACACACATATATATATAAAATACGTGCTTAAAATTTGTATTTAGCTGCGCTATCTCTTAATATAAGATACAGTTATATACTAGAGAACATTTTTGAAAACATACTTTAAAAAAAATAAAAATCAAACAACCAACCTTTGCTTGTCCATTATAATCATCATCTAAAATGTTTGAAGAATTTGGAACAGTGATACCACGGAAAAAACGGGAAGATCTCAGGTATCGCTGGAAACTAAGCAACCTTCTCACATTTCTCGCAGACACAGACACTTCAATTTCAGAATTTGCTACAAAAAACAAGAAAATAAATATTCTCTCTAATAAACTTTTACAAAATAAAGACTGTTCAGGGAAGTTTGGTACAACAAAGGTGCTGCAATTTTTTTTTTTTATTGGTGTATAAAATGTTTAAGCCACAGAGATTTTTATTAATAGGATGTACAGAGCCATGGCTTAGAAAAGAAAGTTTTCTATGTAAGCATCCTGTGAAGAAAAACAAATATTTAAATCATAGATTAAACTTGCCTTTGTAAGGAACTCTACTATTGAAAGGACAGAAATATTATGGAAATTGTGTAAAAACACATACAGTACTGCAAACAAGTTCTTTTTGGAAAACTGCTTTCATGTACACACATCCAATCTGTGTCTCCAGCAAATCACATAAGATGCATAAACCAGCAAGGTAATATCAATTATTGCGTGTTGATACAGGAGTTACAAGTAGGTTTTGAGCATGTACAAGTAACTTTTACAGATTTTAAACTTCAGAAATTCTCTTGACTTTGCCAGTAAAGTTTTAAACACAGTCAAGTGATTTTGGCACTTTTGCAGATAATTATGCTCAGAACCTCTCCTCTGCCAAACAAGCACCACGTTTACTTTCACAGCATATGTAACTCCCTTTCCCAGTACAGTGAAAACACTATAGAAAATGGTTTTAGCCTGTTTTCAAAGATTAATCCAAATATTTTACTCTTATTAAGTGGTTTAGCTATTCAAACAACTGTTGCTCACTTGTGTTCAATTCCATTTGATATGCTTGAAATGTTTTAGAAATCTGAAGACCAAACTATGCATAGCTACAGTTTCTTTCCAACGGGCCAGATATTTTTATTATGAAATACTTCAGGCCAAATTTGGCCTTTACTTTCTTTTCAGCAGTATCCCCAACAGCAGTTTTATAGAACCAACAGTCAATCATCTTGATATCCCCCAATTCTGCCTGAAATGACTTATGTTAATTAAAAAAAAAAAAAGAAGAAAGAAAAAAGGTATTAAGTAAGGCAGTCAGTGCAAACATGCTCTTTTCCAAAAATGCAGATCCTCAAAACTGTGAGCCCAACTCTGTAGTACTGACCTCTTGCCCTTCCAAGAACAAAACATATTAGAAATTGGTGAAGTAAGCGGTTACAATTTTTGTTCTTAAAGTCAGACTAAATTATTATACAGGGGAAGGTGTGGCCTTAATAACAACCTCAATTAAAAACCGCAGAGATTTCTACTGAAAGTAGTTTAATTCTGCGTAAGATAAATCTTTATCCATATAAATTCTTCTCCCCACAGAAGTTCCAACATACTTTCTGTTCTACATTAACTCATTAATATATTAATTTCCAGTCTACACTAATAAAACACCACTGAACAGAACTGACAATTGCACGAATGTACAATATCTAATCAAATGCAGCAGCATTTTCACATCAACATTCTGTGCTAACAGAGATTAAATTGACAAAACTGGAATATTCTTTCAGACATGCCTGAAACACTTCATCAAGATACTGAGGCTCCCACCAGTTTCAAAGGGCTAACACAACTTCACATGAGGTATTTTTCTTCAAGTCATCATAATTAAGGCTGAGGGCACGTCCTCTGAAGACACTGGTACATATATATCCCAGTTATGTAAGCAGGTGTACTACATATGATAAAGGTTGCTTATAAAGCAACTTTCATCTGTAGAGGAGGCAAACGAATAGATTCTGTCATGCTGCATTCCTCTACCAACATTTCTAACCACATTTGTTAACATGAGGTTACAGTCTGAGCACTGCCAGCCTGCAGAACAGAGAAGCAACAGTGACCATTTGCTCTTCAGAGATAAGGACAGTTTAAGGTCAAATCAGAATGAGAAAAATAAATACACGTATATGACATTTACAATCTTGAGAACTGAAACGGAATGAAAGCAAAGTCAGGATGTTGGGCATGTTAAGAAGGAAGCTACAGCATTCAGAATTGCCTTTGATGCAAGGAACCAGAAGACAAACTGTAGGCCTTTGTGCCTAGACAACAGTGGCTCCCCTATGTCATTCTTCTTCCCTTCTTAATTCTTTATGTCCTACTTAAAGTTAAAATATCACCCGAAGTATTTTTTACTTCCAAGTTATTTTTTTTTATTAAAATGATTGTATCATTGTTTCTAAGCCTCTTAAGTGAGAGGCTGGTATAATAAAAAATGCCTCTAAATTAAAGAAAAAAGGAACAATTCTGTTTACTAACATCAGTTATTTTGATAATGTTATGCATATACAGCAAGAAAATAAAATAATGCAAGCTTTCTTCATGCAATAGATTTAATCTGTATTCCAAGACACTTATTTTAATCTCTTCCCACTCCCAATCTTTTAAGTGTGTTGTACTTCATGAAAATCTAAAAAAAATATTTATCACATTTCACAAGGATATTAAGTATTTCTTTTTCTCATGCTGAAATAAAAATACAAAATAAGTAGTGAAAAGACAAGTCAAAAATCACTTAAAAATCATAACATACCGATATATTTATTCTCAGAATTTTTGCATCTTTCATAGAGTAAGGGCAGACAACAAAGAAAGAATGACAACTTAATTATGGTTTGGTTTAATTTTTTATTAGTAGCAACCTTAAATCCCAGCAAAATGCTTCAGCTTTCTTCTAATGCAAAGGTAAAGACTCACAGCCTCTAATGGGGTCCTGGTCAAAACAAGGCTTATCCAGCATAAGAACTATACCTTCCATTTCTTCCCTGCTACAGCCAAAAGGTAAATAGGAAGTTATCCATGATAAATAAAAATCATTGAATTTTACTGTTACCAAGAGAAAGAGCCGAAGTGACAATCTCAGGTATCACTGCCAGTAACAGAATGTCCTGGTTTTGGCCAGGATGGAGCTAGTTTTGTCTCCAGCAGCTACCGTGTTTTGGATTTAGTGTGAGAAGAATGGTGATAGTGCACTGATGTTGTTGGGTGCTGCTAAACGATCAAGGACATTTTGCAGTTTCCTGGGTTTTGCTAACGTGCAGGTACAAAAACTTGGGAGGGGTAGAGCCAGAATAGTTGATCCAAACTGGCCAAAGGGAGTATTCCATACCATAGACGTCATGCCCGGTATAAGTGAGGGTCGGCTGGTGGGCCACTTCCCTGAGCCTTAACCCTTAAGCTTCCCTTCGGGTTGCTTTTTGTTCGCTGTTTTTCCTTCCCCCCGCCCCCCTTTTTTTCTTTTTTTCATTCATTTGGGCCTTTTCGTTCCTTTGTTTGGCTGTTTGTTCCCTCGCCTGCTCTCTCTGGAACTTGCTGTTCTGGAATAGCTGGGGGGGGATACCCCTGCTCCCTGGCTGCTGCTCAGGACGGGCTCTATCAGTCGTCAGGTGGTGAGAAATTGTGCATCATTTGTTTTACATATTCTATTATCCTTATATATTATTAATAATATATTATTATCTTTTTCTTTGCTGTCCTGGTGAACTGCTTTTATCTCCACCCACGAGTTTTCCTTTCTCTCCGATTCTCCTCCCCACCCCACCAGGGAGGTGGGGAGTGAGTGAGCGGCTGCGTGGTATTTCGTTACCATCTGGGGTTAAACCACAACACGGAAAAAGGAATTAAAAAAAAAATATTTGAAAGGATGGATCTTTCTTATGTATGAACTTAAAACCTGAAGTTTGAGGTACCTAAGTCCACCAGAGGAGGGTTTTTTCCTAAAAAATTAAAGGAAGTATTTCCATGGAAGTAATCTTTCATGATTTTTAACTATTAAAGGCAACTATACATTTATTTATCATTTTTACACAGCAGATACTATCATCAAACGTAACATAATATTTGAAAGTTTCCACCAACTGTAAATATATACATTTGAAAGAAACATTCAATTTTACATGTCAATTATAACCATATTTTTAAGGCCTTCCAGGATAGAAATCATTTTCTATTTATGAATAATTTGAAAGTATTATCTAGCATTTCACACCACTAGAGGGACCCATAAGCATTCTGATTTCACCTCTATTCCCATCAAACCATTAAGAAATGCATTATATTAGATCCATGCAGATTTAAAAAAAAAGTTAAAGAGCAGCTAAATAACAGGACTTAAGTTTTCTACTCATGATTTACATTTTAAAATACGTTTAAGACATTCAGTACTAAAGTCTTATATAAAACTATGCTTTATTCAGCAAGGATTTTAAAGTTACATATAAAGACTATTGGTGTCTAAATTACCTTATACTTCTTGTCTTCCTTAGAGGCACTCTGAAGCCCTGATTGCATCATTGTAAGGTACTATATACCCCCTCTTCTGCTTGAAATAAAAAATTAAGCCAGACTGTTTTGTTTTTAATGTAGCATATATATGTATTTATATACACATTCATACTTTTTTTTTCCACGCATAATAACGATCACTGGAAAATATGCTGTGGGTTAAGGATTCGTTAAATAAACATGGCTTTGCACGCATCTTCTGACTGGAGTCAGGAAAATTTGTTATGTTTCAAGAAACTCGAGTAGTATCACCACTTTAGTAGAAACTCCAGTAGTTTTCAACAGATCCTCCCTGATGGAAGGCAACTGTTAAGCATTACCACCAAAGATAACTCCTTTCCTGAAGCATCTTACAGAATGAAATACTGCGTTAGCAAAGTACAGACACACAGAACAGTAGAATAATTTAGGTTGGAAGGGACAGAAGATACTTCCGATAGTCCCTTGGTCCAATTGTCTGCTCAAAGCAGAGCTAATTTGAGAGAAATCACTCAAAAGCACAGGGATTAGACTACTTCAGTATGAATTAAATGCCAATTCTCCAATGGCACTGAAAGCCTTTTAATACAACAGCAGCAAATATGTAGAAAAAACAAAACACTGTGAAAAGGTATCTAAAGGATTCTACCCATATAATTCTTCTGAAATTTGGCTCCCCTTAATATCTCTGTAAACACCCCAAGAAGGATACAAAACTAAGTAAAATTGAACAATGCCATTCCTGTGCTGGACTGTGTAACATTTTGCAATTGTCTTACGACTAGGAAACAGTATATACAAGGCATATTCTTTCTCTACCAATTTACTGAATCATAACCCCAGCATTCCTGCAGTTACGTACTTTTTTTTTTCACCTGAATCCACCCACTGGCCAAGGCAAATCTGTAGCTTACAACAGTATAGTGTGAACTAACAAACCTCACTGAAGCAAAATATTTAGAGGAATATCATCAGAATACACATATATCCTTTACAAAAATGGTCTATGCTTTGTTAACCAAGATATTAATGCTCTTATCTTTTTCTTGAATTCTTCAGTTCTACAGCAATGGAATGACGGAACCATCAAGTAATCCTTTCTGGCTATTTTTTACTCCCAGAAATGAAAGAAGAATTCAAAAGTAACACATTGCGGTTGACAGAAGAATATCCATTAAGAGTCTGTATGACTGTCAATAGACAAGTCAACCTGGGAGCAGACATTAAAACAGAAGAATTCACACATAAAGTATGTCAAATTGTCCAGCATTAAAAAAAAAATAAAAACACAAACCAAAACCAAACAAAATAAACAAACACACCCCCTCCAAAAAACCCCAGCCTTTCAAAATAAACTACTTGGAAAAGGAACACATTGGAGAGGTTCTAAAGAAGAGAAAAAAACCCTAGAATATGGCTGTGTCTTCTTCTAAGGCCAAATTTACCTCAGCAATAAAACACTGAGCTGTACCAGTGCAAGACTGCAGAGCACACATGCTGTTTTACAGAAAATTGAAAATATGAAATTGTGGGTAAATAACCATCTAGGATGGGGGGTGGGGGGGATCTGTCCTGTATTCTCAATTGGAAGCTTTTAGCCTGAAATCTTCCTTAACCAAGCTCACTTCTCACTTCAGGTTTATCTTCACTGTTTTCTTAAGCTGTATTTAGGGCATTTTCTGTGACTTCCCCTTGTGTGACTGCATTCTCCACACTAAATCGAAGCCAAAAATTTCTCTCACATTGAAGAAAACAATTTATTTGAATAATCTGGATTGTGAATAATTAGATGACAATTTCAGAATGCATCCTTCACAGAAAGGCAGCTTTTAGAGAAATCTCTTGAGTACAAGCTTTTCACTCCTCAGTGCTGGTATTTTCACAGGGAAACAAATACTTCATTCAATCTATTCAATCAAACATACAAATCTTCTTGCGTGACTTTATTCATTGTGAAACTCGCACTTCTTCACAGTACGCTGTTGAACAAGATAGACAATTACTCTTAACCAGATTCAGCTAGGTAATTCCTCTATTTTCTTGAAACAAAAAAAAGGGCATTCACCTTCATCTGGACTATGTTCATTTTATCTCAGCCTCCAGATGGTATTGTCAAAAGCACGATCAGGTGCTGTTACACAAAGATTTCCCAAATTGTTTAAGGCAATCAATTTGGATCTGAAGTCTTCTCTCTTCTTTGACTTCTGGCCTCTCACCCAAGGGAAGTCTAAATCCACTGTCCAAGGTAAACCTTTTCCAATGATTTGTGAGCAAAAAATTGGAAAGTTCAAAACAACATTGCAAACAGTAGATGCTGACATGTTTGCCAGATCTTAAAGTAGCATATAAAATGTTCTGTGAACTGCAATTTCCAAGTAACCAGTCTAAAAGTTGTATACTGAAGACAAACTCTGGAATTTCTTCATGTGTTTGCACTCTCTTAAGAAAGAGAATTAGGTTTATCCATCACCTATAAGAGTCACCTGAACTCTTCCTTTCTTTCCTTTCTCCACTAAAAAGGCTCCATACACAACTAAGGAGAAAAGCCATCTAAGTCTTAATGAAGTCTTAAGTTCTCATCACATCGTTTTCTCTCCTATGTGAAGCAGCGTACTGTATGCAAGTATCAATTTGATTCAAAATTGAGTCATCCCTAAATGTTTACAGAAACATACTGATTAATTCACAGAACCCTTTCTTCTTTGTAAGGTACTTTAATTCAGATGTGACATATTCGGTTATCTATAAAACACAAAATAGAGCCACGCGTGTTGGCAACATCACCATCTCCCCGTAGCAGCGTGCTCAGACTAGAGTGGCAGGGGAGAATTCTAAAAACCTTTTGACAAGATCTTATCTATTCTGGTGCAGATACAACAGGAAAAGCAAGAAGAAAAAACATTTCCTCTCCACAAACCCAAAGTACTCAGTTTTTATCCGGTTCTTCCAGACTATATCCAACAACCCCTTCCTAAAAAGGAAGTTTGAAAGCATTAATTTAAGTTGTATCTGCATAAGACACTTCCCAGTATTTTTGCGGTTATCTTAATTATTCACTTTAGCATCACTTTATTCATTTTGGCTTCACTTCCTCACTATAACATACTGTACACATCACTGAGCACATTTGCTGACTGGGGTTTTTTTCAGGTGAAACAGTGAGTGATTAGGGCACACAATATATTCTTTTGTTTGTGCATGCTAGAAAATCTTCACAAACATAATCAAAGTTTCTTAAGTGTGAAATCTGTACATCCACTGAACAAAACCAGACCATTATATTTAAGGTAAAAATTTACTTCTGAGGAAGAAAGTTATGTGGCTGCTCTCTGCTCTCCAGAAATGGCGGCTTTTAGCTGCTAACTTGAGTTTATGCCCATGGTCCCACACAGACATAATCAGACCACAGTAACAGAAAAACTACCAGTTGATGTCCCAATGTAATTACCATGCAATATGAAGAATACAATCCTGACTTTCCCCATTTATCGGGAGCGGTCTTACTGAAACAAAAATCTCTTTATTGAGCTATTCCTCCTCGCTAGTCCCTGAGATTAGCTATAAAAACGTGACTTCTGGAATAACGGATAATATAGAAGGAAAACTACCAGCCAACAAACTTAGTTTGATCATCAGTCAAATCTTGCATTTAATAATCCTCAGATATGACTCCCATACCACCATCTCTAGCAACAACAATAAAAACATTTTTCCAACAATCATTTTAAAATTCAATTTCCTAGAAAAGTTACCATTGAGAATACTTCTAGCCAATTTAGAAACTTGAATATGCATGTGCCAATTACAGAACTCTGGGATGAAGGTGCAGACGCTGAGCTTATAATCCTTAAGAAGAAACAGAAGTGGTCTTAAGAACGAAACACTAACAAACTTTAGTTTGGTAACACTAGTTGAAGTTGCAAGTAAAAATAACGTTATGAAACAGAAGTGATTATTAAAAAAAAAAAGCCAACAACACACAAACCAAAACAAACAACAAAAAACCCAGTAGCTTCCTGAAAATAGAGTAATGCATTTCAAATTCCGTACTCTTCAAACCTACCAATAAATACTGGATTAAGAGCCTATTAATAAAATATTGGAAAAAGAGAACTGGTCAGCAGATTATTAGCTGGTCTTCCTGAAAGACGTTCAACTTCTTCACAAAACATCATTGACACAAAAAGAAAATAATGCTGAACAACAAAGGTTAGCTAAGCAAATACAAATGGCAATAATGCTTCAACACTGTGAATGACAGCCAGTATGCAAGTCATCTGCAAAACAGGTAAGCAATGATCATTGCAAAACATTTAGAACCACAGAGTAAAGTTAGTGGACAGTAGAAGAAAGGCACAGTGAAACTTTACAAACAC
Organism: Phoenicopterus ruber ruber; assembly: GCA_009819775.1. NCBI lineage: Eukaryota > Metazoa > Chordata > Aves > Phoenicopteriformes > Phoenicopteridae > Phoenicopterus > Phoenicopterus ruber. The sequence goes on from CM020216.1 coordinate 131,616,187, forward strand.
CATGAAGGAAGCATATTCATGCATTACTGATGTTCAGTATGCAGCTGGGGGGTGGGGGGGAGGCAACGTTCAGATGGTTTAGTCTGCTCAGCTGCAGAGGAGACCCTTATCGGTCCAGTTTCTGCCCCAAGCAAAGAAGAGCTGGCTGGCTCAGCTGGCTCCTCTCACATGCTTGTCTATTGCCCATAAGGGTGAACATTTTTCAGCCATGTAGCTCTACCTGGCTAAATCCTTCCTGAGTTACTAGGTGAGGGCGGGGAGAATATCCTAAAAATGAGGTCAAGCCTGATTCCCGCAACTTCTCTCTACTCGCAGTCTGATAGTACAATCCTAAATCTCTTTTGCTTAAAACAATTAAGGAAACAATGATCAGGACTCAACTACCATTGCAGAGAAAAAGAAAACATTTGATTGATTTAAAAAAAACCCCAAACATTCCTGTAAATTAATAGATAATCTAGTGATATGATGAGAGATGGGGTTGAATTCCTTACTGACTTTGAAAGAAACTCCACAAAGTAGCAGGAGTCTTAAGTCAAAGAGCAACACTGCAACAGACCACAATCCTGAAGTGCAAAAAAAAAAAAAAAAAAAATCTGACTATAATATGGCAACTCTGAAAACTGCCACAGCAGCTGACTTGAGAGGGAAGTTATAGCCAAAGAATTTTTTGGGCCTCCTAGCAACATTCTTTGCTGTCATCAGACACCACAGTTGATGTTGCTAAAAGTTGGTGCCTGTGCCTGAACAAGTAGGGGCAAGAAGAAAGGGTGTGAAAATCCTTTTCCTGATTAGTCATGATCTGCCTGATGCACAATCATCAGGATGGAAAGAAACAGCATGATGACTACCATAGAAAATACAGTTAATTTGACAACAGCAATATAATCATACATGGTTGCCTTTTAACAGGTAGTTCTTTTAATACTTCTGTTAGTATTTTCCCCATATCAGCGTGAAATGCCACATATAGATATATACAAAGAGACAGTTATATAATTCAGAAATCACATGCTGTTTCTACAGAGAATTTTTATTATACTCAATAGAGTTATCACGACTTGAGACAGAATTCTTATCCTCTATTGAAAAAAAAAATCAATGTAGCATACTCTTCAAACTTTGTTTTCTCACCTATTTTATGATACTAACTTTTGAATGAAACAGAGTTTTAAATTTAAGTAGTGATCTACTTTTTAAAAGAGTAACTTCAGTTAAGACAGAATATTAATTAGCACAGTTTCTGCCACTCATTTTTATTAATAAGGTAATTACAACAACCACACTTGTTACCATGAAATAGTTTTTCTAAATCTCTCCATTGCATTCAGAATACTTGGAATTGTGCTGGTACAATGTCGGTATAGATACTTTACAACTCTTAATACATTAATATTATTGGCATAATTTAATTAAGATTTAAATCCCCTGCACTTTTGCTGCATATTGGTATGGTGGTTACTAAAGCTTTTATATTACAACAACTACTGACATATTTAGTTATAACAATAGAGATGTAGAGAAAAAAGTGAAATTATCCAAAAAATATTCTTCTTGTAACAATTCTGAGGGAAAAAAAAAGTGTCCTAAAACACATAATCAACAAAAATTTAGTCCGCTGTTTTCTTGCAACACGTTAATCTTCATTTAAGATTTGCCTAGGTCCAAAAAAATTTAAGTCCTAGCTACATGTTTGAGTATATGTAATATTAATTGATTATGATCAGGTCAAGAATATTCACATCTACTGTAATTCTCTTCAAACATCATCCTGGACCAGGCCCTTCTGTTGCTTTATAAAAGCAGGAAAAGTATTCTTCTCAACTGATTGTGTCTGCCAAGGAAGAACTCAGCACACACATCAGCAGCTATGTATAAGACAGTCTTCATTTCCATAAGGATTCAGGTCTAAATTCAATGAGTTTAAACTGTATTTTTAAAAACAAAAATTTAGCAGTGAAGATTTTCCTCATTTATTTTTGGTAATAAAGTAGCATGAAAGATTTTCCTAGGAAGTATAAAAAATGGTCTTGCTATATAAGCTAACTTTATTTTTAGAGGCTCAGTAGTTAAAATTAATGGAAGCCTTTGTTTATTTGTCATTTATCTGCTTTTAAATACTTACAGTGAAAAATACGGAAATCAATGTATGGATGAGAACCTCTTCTCTCTGTTTCAAATCCTGCCCGACTTCTTACTCGCACATCTCCTAGAAACAGGGTCAAGAGTGAAATAAAAGTGTGGAAGAGTGGCAGAGATAAAATGCAAATGAACATAGCCTGGAGGGGTAAGATTCATGTACTTAATGGAGGAGGGTTATTCAAACAATAGGCCTATTCAATGCTTTTTGTTTTAAAGGTGAAATTCAAAACAAAGTTTGAAGACTTGTTAAACATGCAATCGCATGCTTTCTTGTCAAAATCTCTCCTGCCTAAGCATACGTTGCCAGAAGCATGTGATAAGCATTCAGATGAAATTAGGAACAGCTTGCTACACCAGTATGATAAAAATGCACCTTAATATGACAGGAAACAAGAACATTAAAGGTTGATTTGTTCCTCAGTAACACACATAAAACGATAACATTTTGTATAGTACAAAAAAGATTCAGCTTCTAGAAATGGTAGCTTTTAGCAAATAAGCTAGTTACAATATGGTTTTATATTACATAACAGAATATTTTCCCACTAGCATTTACTTACTTGTGCTCAGCTGTTTGAATATTACACAAGAGCCTATTAAAATACCAAAACTCAGTATTAAAATTTTATCAAACTATTTTGCACTGCAATTAGCTTCATCCTGCATCTTTTAGCATGCTAGTTGATTTCTACTTAAGCATTTTACCAACTGAAAGCTGATCAGTATTCTTTTGTTAGGTATTTGTATGCATTAATGCAAGTAGTTCACCTGGATTAAAAGCTTCCACTTAAAATCCATAAGCAATTACAGATTTGGGCAGACCTTTAAGGATCAAATGCAATAATGTTTCCCTCCTCGAATCCTAACAAAAAAGTGAAATTTAGGATGTGAAAATGTTATGGTTTCTAATTATGAAAATCCTTCAAGCGTAGTATTCTCCTGTCCTCAGACACAGCAATTTTCATGAGACTCAAAACTCAGCATTTAACACAAGGAACTAAGACTGATTTTATAAGAACAAAATAAAAATGTAGCTATTTAATTTCCAGCAAATGATAATATTCTAACATCTTGAGAGTGCTTTTTCCTTTTCTTCTCCAACCTGCTAATTTGTAGTGCTGAAGCAGGCAACTAAAGTCAGAAAATAGCTAAAGATACTGACGAGAACGTCAATAATATACTTTTAATACTTAACAGGTATCTTTCTAGAGATACATATCTATAAACACTGACATATCTATAATGACACACCTCATATGAATGTTATCTTGTGAGGCACGCTGGAAGGACCACAAAAAGATAAGTAGACCCAGGGGTGCCCAAACAATGAGTCTAAAGTTTACGTATCAGTAAAAACATACCAAATACATGCGGTTTTCAGTTATTATTCCTTTTGGTTTTTTCGAAACTGAAAACCTAAGTTAAACTAACAGAGCTGCAAGGGAAAGTAACCCAATTACTACCTGTAAACATTATTTTTCAGACTACTGACAACATATTACTTATAAAGGTTTCAAGCATTCATCTGAGCAGAGTGCAAGAGGCTTGTCTTGTTCCAGGCAATACAGAGGCAGCAAATTGTAGAACTCTTCTGTTAGGCAAAAGCAACCAGTGAATTTTATTTACAAAATAAGTGAACAGAAAGGAAAAAGGGAGGAAATTTTGGAAAAGAGGAGGTGAATGCATTAGTAGCTGTGTATGAAAATATCAGTTTACATGGAAAAAAAATGCAACTTTCATTACCTTTCACTCATATTTATCTGGGAAATCAGTCATAGCTATAGCTGTGTGAATGAGTTCACCAGCTGAATTAAAAGAAAAATAAGAGTTTTAGTTGAGCTATTTTTTTACAGAAAAAGCGATATAAAACTTTTGTGAATTATATTTAGTTTTCAAGGCAGTCTTAACTTTCAAAATTTACCAACCATAACGTGAATTACCAAATAGTTTCAGTCAGTGTGCAACTAGGTTTTGGTGAACAATTTACTTGTTCAAGTGTCAAGAATAGGAAAAGTTCACAGAAAAATACCTGAACACTAACGTGGAATTACGCAAATAACAAAACAAGCAGGTCCATCGGATAAATGATCTCCAGAAAATTTCTCTCTGCTCTGTTCTTTTTTAATTTACTAGTACCTAGTCTAAGAGCATAGATAGAATAACAGTATCCCTGTTACCCGTGAAACGCCCGCAAGTTTGTGGATTTTTGAGTAGGAAATAAGAAATACTGTCTACAACTGAAATGCAGAAGTGCAACTAACTACATTGCTTTAACAGTAATTATTAAAACATATATTTATAGGAATAGTTAGCCAAAAGAAGAAATAATATACTAAAAATGCACATGGCGATTGTAATAAGATAAAGGTAAAATAAGGTATTTACTTGCATACATATGAAATGAGAAATTCTCAGCAAAGAAAGCAAAATATTTTCATTAAATAGTTGTTAAACAAAATTCTCTCTCCTTGATCATGGTAGAAGCAGTAGGTATTTTGTTAAGAACCAAGATCTTGACAATGGATGATTTTTTTTTTAGAATACATTTGGATTTGTTCTGGAAAAAGATATCACTTCTACAGGACTAGAATTTATCATAGTAAACAAAGTAGAAATTCCTGTTGGGCCAAAACAAAGGCAGAAGAGCTGTCTCCATTATCATTGTACAGAACTACTGCATTTTTTCAAGATGGCAGACAACAAATGTGCTTGGAAAAATTGGTACGAGTGGAATTTGAAGATACCATACATCCATTTGAAATTTCTATGTGTATGGAAGCATAAAAAGGAGTAGCATCAAACTGGCTGCACATTAGCACATTATGAAACAATGTGCTATTAGCACAGTGAGACTAATCTCTACTGCGTATGTCTAGTTAGTCCCAAAACATCCAGAAATACTGGACCATCGTTATGCCTTCACTGTTCAGTTAATCTGACCTGCAAAGATCAATAGATCCCAAAACGCACCCACATCATTGTGCTCACACACAACTTAACATATTCGCATTGATTTTGCTTGGGAAATCCCGCACCAGTTTTTTTTTTTGTAACCCTATGACTCTGAAATGATACAGAATTTAATTTTAAGAGACATGTTTATCATAATAGGTAAAGGCACAAGACATTTCGGACTTAAGATTACTTTTATGGACAAAAAGGACACTGTTACATTAATTCCTTCAAACAGCAACAGAAGTCCAACCTCAATCATTATTATGGTAGCTGAAGATAATTAAAATTCAACACCTATATCAAAAGAATTTATGAACAGTTTTTGTTTATTTAGGCCTTTTAAAAAAAAAAATCAAAGAGGTTACAAAATCTTTTGAAACCATCAGATCGCACCGTTTGCTTAGAGGTAAATTTTGGGGGGGGGGGGGCAGAAGTGGTAGCAAGCTGACAGTTTTCATCTTAAGTGTCTCTTCTTTAGCCACTTTAGCTACTCTGAAAAGACTCTTCTGTTTCCTTAGGGGAACACATTCAAGTCCAGCATCTAATGACAGTGGACTTCCAGGAACAGTTTTTTTCCTCTTTGAGAGTTTCTGTGAATCCAAAGAACCAGAAAAAGATTAAAAAACGTGAAGCCTTCCTTTCAAATCTGATTTTGTGCACAAACACGACAAAATATCTGTTGGTAGCGTATTTAACTACAATTTTTTCCAGAATAGTTCTACATGACCAGGATTGCTTGCATTTTTAAGACAAAGGCCATACAGGCAGAAATTCAATTGAAGACTGAATAAATAGTGCGAGAAGGAATGTAAGAAGGAAGTTTGCAGCTACAACTGAAAACTGAAAAGGAATCAGGGCTGTAACAAAACTTACCTTGAGGACAGATCGCTTAGTTCCTACCCCTCTCTCAGATTCCTGCTCACACCGCAAGGACAGCTCTGATACTTACGAGGCAGCTGAAATGCCATAGCTGACATCCCTGGGCGTTAGGGTTACACAGCACATACTTGGTGCTACCTAATACTCCAGTGTGGCACAGTAACAATGCAGCAGCTGCTTGGGGAGCTGAGGCCTTCTGGAGCAGGGGCAGAAATCTCAGAGATCACGGAGGGCAGCTGGGAGCAGAAATTACGACAGCCACCTCAAGGTAAACCACCCAAGTCAAAGCCATGAAGTTGTGAAGAGCAGGATTTCCAGAAAGAATTACTAGCTTCACAGATTAAAGTTCCTATTAAATTTGTTGGAGAAACAGATGACAGGTCAGCCGAATCTGCCAGAATTAAAGCAAAAGGAATACAACATAACAACTGCTACCGGAGAAGAGTGTGCCCTGCATTACACAGTAGGTTGCCTCCACTGTTTCCTATTCAAAGTGATCAAGACCTCTAAAGGAGGGTAAAATGCTCCAGTTTTAGTTGAGAGGTGCATGCTCACGATACAAGCAGTCAGTGCCCCACTCTTTCCACCCCATGCACAGTAGCAAAACTTTCAGGCAAACGTAAAACAACAAGATAAAACCACCAGAAAGCAAAGAAGAGAAAAATCAAGAATGTATCCAAGATTACACAGAAGCACTTACAAGAAATTTTGAGAATTCCTCATAGTTGCTGAGAGAAGTAGCTGACCGAACGATGCAGATATACTAGCCCTTCTAAGGTCTTAAAAGGAAAAAATTCTACAATGCTGCATCTGTATCTATATTTTAAAATAGTAAATAAGCCACTCGGGAGTGGCTTAGTGTATATTTTGGGAATGGGGTATGACAGATGAGTCATTAGAGTCAACGCTGTTTGTTTATATCGACACTGATGAAGACAGTTAAGAGTTAGTTCTTTATTTTGTGTGCCCCTAAAATTTGATCTTTTAAATTGAATCTGGAAACACTGCCATACCACAGGAATTTCTATTTACTTGGTGCAAATGTATTCCCATTGGAACAGCCTGAAAATGTTAAAGAAAGCAACTCCACGACCAGCACAAGTAAACAGAGGCAGAGGGAAGTGTCCTAGATACCCTCAGCTTTATATATTTGGTCTGCTAAAATAAACACCTTATCGAGGTACATTTTATTATTAGATATAGTCTGTGTGGAATAATAACCAAGTAAAAGATAAAACCTCTCATGACTGTGCCTAACTTCCCGTTAAGTTACAGCTGAGGATTCCTTACAGCTTACTCTGCTAAAGTGTACTAAGATGAAAATAAACAACAAAAAAAAACCCCAACAAAACCCAAACTCTCACAACACTGTTTAGGAAATGCAATACTTCACATTTCTTGCAAAAAATTCTAATTGAATATATTAATTCTTGAATCTACTCTGATATGAATGTTTCTACATACCGATGCGTCCAACTGTTCAGCTTTCAGGCTGGTCTTTTTTACATTCCATTTACAAATACAACAGTAATAAATCTGTAAATAGTTGCTAACTTGTACAGTATAGTGTACATAACATTCAGGAAAACAAATTGATCACAACAAGTGAGAAATAATGCAAATTTAGCATACTGATTCAAACATCCAATGAGCAATTTTTGTTGCTTCCTGGTACCCTCCTCCCCCCAGCCAAAGTTAGAAGAGGTCAATCCTTTAAAAGACTTACTGCCTCCGAATAGCTAGCATCATTGAACAGCAACAAACGCCAGCAAGAGTTATGCTATTCGAACAAGCACCAATCACATAGTCTAGTAATTAATTCCAATGCAAGAATAAGTGAAAATTTAATTTGCTTAACATCATGTTCTGAACTATATTCCAGTCTGCCTAAGAGGAATAGTCAAAGAAAGATTTCAAAACAAATGAGTTCTTCCCTCAGTTCAGGTGTACATACCAGAACCAAGGAAGTCATGCTTTGCTTTCCTCTAAATTTACTTGAGCATTATCACAAACCCTTCTGAGAAATGATGGGCCTAACCACTGCATGGTACAGTTAAACTGCCGAAGTAGCAAAAGAAATCAGATTATTCTTTCAGAAGTTAAGAATTATTTTCTTACAAGCTGAGTTCTATCACTAGCAGATTAATTTTAAAAGATATAAAACACAGACATATACTTACAGTACCTTTCATCAGCATATCAGTGCTTTTTAAAATAAATTACTACATATTTCCCCTGTTGTGGAATTAAAAGTACTCAATTGTAGGATTTTGAAGCAGAAAAAATTTTTATTTTCTAATTACAGCACAAAATAAATTTTGTTTAAAAAAAAAAAGAGTATCCCAAAATCAAGGAAACAAAACTACCTCAGGCCTGAATTTACTTTCTTATTTTTATGACTAGAGCACAAAATTCACATTTTGAAGAATTATAGTGTTCATCCTGCAAAAAGGATGATTAAAAATGAAAAAGTTATTTTAACTTTTGAAAATGAAATAGACCTTTTCCAACAAAAAAAAACCCCAGCAGCTTCTTCAATAAACATTTAGAAGCCAGCATCTTCTGTCCTCCTCCGAACAAATCTCCAAAGTAATTACATTGTCTTATCAAAATCCTTCAGTACACAGTCAGTGCTATAGTATTAACACTTGACAAACTTAAAAATCAAAATAATTGAAAAACAAAAATGCAAAGATGCTAAGTCAAAATTGGATTATATAAACATATGCACGCGTATGCCTACATACATAGGTTATGACTACATATTCATATATATACACACATGTGTACACATGCATATAGCTTACAACTTAAATTCATAGACAACACAGTTATGAATTTCTGGGGACTTTAATACATACAATATACAACTAAATTGAAAAGACTCAGGGCATAAAAAGACATGTTCTGTCTGATTAGTTGGAGCCAGTTACGAGTTATAATCACTAGCTGTTGATGTTCATTGAGCTGTGCGAGACACCATGCAAGCATTCAGTCCATTATCAACACAAAATCATAGCTCAAGATGGCTTAAATTAAGTGGCATAATTTTGCAGTGAAACAGACTTAGAGTATATACACAGTCCCCATGCCATCTGCACCACCAGCAGCTCCAGAAGAGGTGCGGGAAGTACTGAAATCCATCAACCAGATCTAAAAGAGCTTTGCATCTTTCTCAACGACTGACCTCAACCCTTCTTCCGTGCACTCACTATCACAGGGGTTCTCCCCCTGATGCTCGCCCCTCCCAATACTGTTCTTTCATTTTAATTCAGCTTTACCTTTTATCTAGTTGCTACTGTGGAAACATTCTTCAGTAAGTTGACTAAACTACTGGCCCTGTCACGCATTCTTTCCCTTCTCAAGTCATCTTCTAGAATTAATAAGAGAAGTATTGTTTCAAATCATATAATTATTTTAAGAACACCTTGAGCATTTCATAGTCTCAGTATTGAAGTTTTAAAAGTGTGTGGTAACTCTGACACAAATGTTCTCTAAGCTATGGTTTTAACCAGAAGGATACCATGCAGAGGTGATAAATTCCATCACAGAAATAAAGATCAATCATGAGTCACTTGGAAAACTTAACTTCTACCAAACATGTTCCGTTACTTGTAAGAACTATTAAAAAAAAAAAAAGGAGTAAAACATTCGACACAATGGTTAACTCAGGTAAAAAAGAAAAAAAACAAAAAAGGCAAACCACCAAAAAAAACCCCAAGTCAACACAAAAGAACCCAAACTCTTCTAAAGAATCTAACCAGACATTATCCAGGAGAAAGGGAATGATAAGTTTAAGAATTTGACACTCAAAATATAAAAAAATAATTATTTTAAATCAATCATAAATGTTAGAACTTTGCAATATAGAAACTGGTATGCTTACCTAGCATACGAATGTACAACGCAGTCTGATCAGAGCTGTCATAGGAAATTGCTCCACGTCTCTGCAAAAAGTTATATTTATGCAAGTTAGAAATGAATCATTTTTAAACTGAAATGAAAATAAAGTATTAATTTTGGAAATTTCAACATGCATCTTTCAATATGTATGTACTGATTTGGTTTTAGGAGGGACAAAGACGGACAGGAATTGGTAGTGAAGAGATTATGAGAACAGGACCAGGGTGTGGAAAAAAATATGGCCCCTGAATTCTTTCCAGATGCTCCTCAGTCATTCCTTACAGTAAAAAAAGACACAGAACAAGATTAAGTAGGCAAAAAAAAAATGTGCTCCTCATAGCCCTCCAGAATATAATACTTAAAAACAAATATTTGCAGTTCCTGGTTTATTTATTTACTTTTACCTATGGGGTATTTCCATCTTTCAAAGCTAAAAGTAGTTTTAAAAGAAGTAAAAGAACTCAAAGGACACCATTACTGCAGTGCTAGGAATTCAACCTATATTCTGCAAGGGCAGGACTTGACCGCCACGTGCTACTTTCATTCCACCCAGTACTTTCTGTAGGCAAATCAAGGTACCACTGAAGTAGGATGTAATACATAAGGTATTTTAAAGAAAACAAGCAAGTGGTATTTCACATTTGATGATAAAAGTCTAAAAGAGTCATCAAGCTATCCATGCACGACATTAAGATACTCCCATATAGGCTGTGTTCTTACCTACACAAAATATGTATGTTCCATACATATTCAGCTAATGCAGTAACAGTTATAATCCAGGAAGTCTCCCACAAGTGTGGTGAACTGGTCCTCTAATAGCTAAAAACTGGAGGAATGTTCTCATAGTTACACAACACCTGGCATCACGTGGTCTCCAAAGCTTGGCACAACCTAGCACACCAGCCTCACGCATCTTCTGCCACTTCCTAGAGCCTTCATTAATGTTATTTCTTAACCCTAGGATCAGAAGATCACCTTCACAATCAGACTGCAGTTTTACCAGTTGACAACATTTGTTCTTTAAAGAAATAAGATTTGTTTTGTGTGCATGAGCGTTAAAACTACTATGACCTTTCGTATCCACCACGCTGCTTATTTACAGAGGACAGTGAAGTCCTGGGTGCCACAAAGGGTTATCATACCCCTTTGAGAACTTCAGATAAAAGCCAACCTGGAGGTGAACACAGTCATCCATTTTTCCTCTGTGTAGCAGGAACAACGCTACACCACGGACACGCAACAGCCTGAAAATGCACCAGCTCAAAAGACAGGAAACCAAACCATGCTAGGAAACAGGGCAGAAAAATAGATGTTGGACATTGAGAAGAATTCTAAAAGAAAGAGATAAACAAACAAATTACTTGGAAGGGGGGAAAAAAAAGGCAAAGTTGCTTATAAACCTCTAGCTACAGAGCAAATTGAATGCACACAAAGAAAGACTAGAGATTAATAACCTCTATCAGCATGATTTGTACAACTGATACGTTGACTCCAAACGCAGAATTTACACTTGAATTGTTTTAATATTTTTCATGTTAAAAGGAGGAAAAAAACCTTACACTTGAAGTCAGAAAAGTTTTCCAAAGGTAAGCTTAATACTTAATTACAGAAAGACCTAGCTCCAAAGAGGGTCCAATTATAGTAGGTGTTGTAAAGACTACAAGGAAGAACTCCCTGTACAGTACTTTTATGTTGTCTTAGCTTTTGTTCTGTATTTCCTTGGAAGATCATAAACCATGCAAATAATCCTTCCCTTGAAATATGTTTGTACAGCATTTCTCACAGCAATGCGCCTGTCCTGATGGAAAAGGCAGCAATGCATGTCATCAGCCAGAAAATGATGCTGATGTCCCACTAACATTTTCAAATTTCTTCATATAACCTACCTTGAATTTCAGCAAATCTCAGCTGAATATATTTTCAGTAGCCTGGAACATTTCTTATTACTTACTAGGCACAATCAGTGATGAGTTCAGTGCTAACTTGCAATTTGCACCTGTCTATCACAGATTTCTGGACATGTCCAGTACAGTTCTGTAATCTAATACAGGAGAAAGCTAAGCACACATGCAGCTAAAAGAACCATGCCCAAATGGTGCATTAGTCTCTGAGAAGGAAAATAATACGCAGAAATTTACTGAAAATAAGTCCTTTTGATATGTTGATTCTAAAGTATTACTTGCTCTCTAAATATTATTTGCTAGATAAAAAAGTACACCCATGTATGATAGCAAACACAAAGTATATTTTTGAAAACATAAACCAATTGCTTATACACACAAGTGATTTCGTTCTGCAAGGACTCTGAAAGATCTCATAGGAATCTTTGAACAATCAAATTCTTTTAAAGTTACCTTTCAAAGTTTGGTTTCCTAAGGAAAAAGAGACAATATATTGTGTAAACCTTACAAATAATACTTCTAAAGTAGTAAGACAATTTCAGCTAGTTTTGCTAAAAGGGTAGAGATCCTAAACATACTTCATTCATTAAAATGTGTTAAATAAATAGGTACGAGGAAAACACTTATTAGCAAGTTCCACCAAAGGACAGATGCAGCATGGTGATGAGTGGTCGACCTCATACCTTTAGACCAGGCAAAGAAGTGAGGTACGGATAGTTAGGAGCACTGTGGTCAGCAGAGACAGAGGAGGGAGCTAATGGTAGAGAGGTTTTTAGCAACTTGTGATAGGTAGGTAAATTAAATAGTATTAAGCTTACTCAGCCATGGATTGCTTTGTGTCAGCTCATGCTCCAAACAGGTAACAGACTATGTACCGCAGGTTGAGATATATCACCTATTTTCCCACTTCAAATATTACTGTCAGCATATTAGTTATACTATCTCCTACATTACCCTAGAAAAATGCAAGAAAAAAGGAGAAAAAAAAAAAGATAAGTCATTTAATCCACCCTGCCTGTGGTTCTTTAAGATACTCTGCCCAGATATCACTTTTAAATCCAGCAAACAGAAAGACCAGATTTAATGCATCAGCCTTTACTGAGATGTGAACTGTCATGTGCAGCAAATTTGTAAGTGGAAAGGCAAATACGTCTTGAAGAACTAAAGTTCCCGTAAAGCGCTCAAGAGTTCAAACAATTTAATCACCAGGATTCTACCCTTGGTGACTGCCAAAAATGCCTCCTCCTTCATTGCTAATCAAAGGTCTACTCTTTGTAGGCTACACCAAGACATCAAGACTATACTTACACTAAAAATTTACCTTCCTTACACAGTCAAGATGACTATAGCATACACTGTATCAGCCTATGGGAAACCTTAGCTAAAAACTTCATGGACAGAGCTTGATTTCTGGCACTTCAAATATCACATTATAATAATATTGTTAACTCATTTAGCATAAAATTTTATTTCTAGATCTACCACCTTTTTGGTCTACCTGATGCTTTGCACCTGTTAACTGTAAAGCATATTGAACTCCTTGACCCTCTGTACAAATATCAAACAAATAAGCATCACTACAACAGGCAGACAGAATTACTAGTGCTCAAACTGAAGACAATCCTAATGTGTTTAGGCGGGTTCCCTTTTCAAGTACAAAGACAACTTGGTCCACTTGGAATATCTGCTGGACTCCAAGTGATTCAACAAATTCCTCAAATGATTAGGGGAGGCTCTTCACCAGTCTCTTTTCCAAACATGAGCACAGCCATCTGAACTGGGTGAGCTGTTTTGCTTCGGCAGTGAAGACAGATGTCAGGAAGATGACTGGGAAGGATTGTTTACATTGGATTTCCACTTTGAAAACCTCACCTTAAATTTCAGATTCATATTAGAGTGTCATTTATTCTTCCAAAGGGCAATACAGTAAGAAAAGCTTTCATTTCTCCTCTCTTTTGTCACATCTTTATGGAAAGTGAATGGAAGAAGTTCAAACTTAAGTGGAAGATCCATTAACTCTTTAAGAACAACAACGATACAAGCACTCCGCAAAAAAAGGCAAAGGGAGCATCTACCAAAAGACAGATTTAAGTCAGATCTTTCTCAAAATCTTTTCACAAGAGTATAGGAAGTTATTAAAGGCCATGCAACAGGAATGACATGCCAAAATAGCACATAGATACATCTTCAAAGGGAAACCGCTTCAGTGATGCTAGGGAGCACAGCATATGCATGTAACACTTGGAAACAGAGCACCTGCTGCTGTTTGTGCCAAACAGAAACGTTTCCACTGATGTATCAGTTTTATCACAAGGAATTCCCAGTCCAGTTCAGAGCAGAGCATCAGCATTACTGTTGGGCACTTCATTTTGGCAGGCACCAGATAGCCAGTTTTTGGACTGTCAAGCGAAACCATTGCTGGTCTAATTCTGTAGCAGCACAAAGAAACTGGTATAGCTGTTGGCCTTCAAAATTCAGTACCTCCCATCAGAAAGAACCATCTATGCTTTTTGATGGAGTACACAATCCTCATTTTGCAACTCAATTGTTTATGCAGAAGCTGGGAAAGAAAAGCCGGTGACAGCAACATAGCCAGCCAGGTATTTTTACGTACTTGGCTTTTCTGCCCAAGTTATTTGCCCAACACTCACAGGACTGTTTTCAGAAAGAGAAATTGAGAACAAGTTTGGAGAAGTTGTTATATCATGGCAACTGCAATTTGCTAGTTATGTTGCCTCAAATATACACACTTGGAAACTATTTAAGATTCTAAGACAGTTTATCAACTAGAAGTCCCTAGAATGACAAACTAATTAGACCAGATTTCTCCAACTATTATTGGATTTCAAAAGCGAGACTGTCATTTACCATAATTCTTAGAATTATTTCAAGTAATTAAAGTTCCATGCTAACATAAGATCCAGTTTTCCACAAGGCATCACCAAGTTTCTACTCACGAAAGCACTAGAAAAACGTTCTTTTAAAGCACTTAAGAAACTGTCGTTGAACTCAGGCAAGCCACTGCAAAATGGTCCTACTACTATTTTCTAAATATTTCACTGGAGTTCAAAGCAGTATTTTGAAAGTTTATCAAACTAGTGATAAGGAAATGTAGTTAATATCAGGAAGGCAATACTAATCAGCAATAAGACACACATAGCCCCTTCAAATATCTGAATGTGGCAATTTTAATATTTTCTTCCATATAAAACTATTTCACATGATCGTCTCCCAAGACAGATGGCAATCATTTATAAACTTAGCTATTGTTTGAATGATAGTTATCAACATTAGTGATACATACATCTAACAAGCATCTGCAAGGTATTTCTCTTCTACGCCTTAGATGTATATCATGTGGCATCATAAGATTTACCCAAAGTTTTATCAACATAAAAACTTCAAGATTTAACAAAAAAAAATACAAAACAAAAGCTTGAAAATTGATCAGAAAAGAAAGCACAGTCAAAGACTTAAGTAAGGTCAGAAACACACAGAGGTATTACCTTTAGAAACTAAATCAGAATGGCAGAAGGACTCAAAAGCAACAGCAAAATAGGATAATTGGATGAACACAAATAATTCTTTAAAAGAAACAACTGTTAGCACATTTTAAAACACCACCATAAATAGCAGAGGTTTTTATGCTTAACTGTATTATGTCAGCTACCTGGAATTCCTATTTTTCCCACCTTAACAGAATCTTAGATCAAACTGAATTACAGACATAATCCTTAAGCAGGCTTTTTATGTCAAGTTTCAGAAAACCAGCAATTCAACAGAATACCAGTAAAACACAGATGATGTACTAGACTAGCACACTGGCTGTAAAACTTTGGCATTTAGAATCTGCCTTCAGTCACAAGCGAACATCCATTAGGGTATCCTGGTCTTTTTCTTGATATGACAAAAGTCATCACAATGCTAGCAACTAAGCCTGACCGTTTTTGCTTTTAATAAATTTAGAACTGTTATGGCAATGACTGAAGAGTACAGACATGGATACCTGGCAAAGCTTGTTTTCACAACAAATTCAAATTCATGTTTGTTCAGATTCTCCTGTTAATTGTACAAAAATGTTAAAATTGTGTATTAACTAAAAAAAAAAAAAAAAAAAAAAATCTATCTATATATAAATGCATGACCTCCGATTTTTTTTTTTTCTTTCATTTTCCCTCATTCTCTCCAATGATTCTGGCTCTCCTTCACAATCCTAAACTTACGTTTATTCCTCCTTTTGGAATTAACTCCAGGTTAGGCAGCAAGCTATGCTGAGAAGAGCCTGGTCTCATCTCCAGGCACCAATCCCACCTATATTTACTACCACAATATACATTATGCGGATAGTTACGTTCTTGAGAATGAGAGAGTAGAAACTCCTAATTTTGTCTAACATCAGCACACATTTTTCAAAACACAGGGATCTCAAATGGAAACGCTACAAAGTAAGTGAAGTAGTCGGTATTTCACCTAAGCAAACAAAACTGGTATTTCCACTCCCGTAACTCTGAAATCAACAATACAAAAAGGATATCCTGTCCAGGAAGCAAAATACACTAATTTGTGTTATTCTCACTATGTTTAAAATTGTTTTTCCTTATTTTCACAAAGCCTTTAAAGCGCTATAAAACTGAAGATCTGTTAGTAGAGGAGGCAGGCAAACCCCTGCCATTCAGAAGCCATTTCAGTTCCCTTTTCCCCGTCTCCTAACTGGCACTGCTACAAACACACTCTTCCCACTTCAAGGCAGGCAAAAGTCGAGAGCTACAAAATCATGTATGAACACTTAAGAAACACAATCTTAAATGACGAATGATGTGTTTCCAAAACAGATTAGATTTTAAAACGAAAAATAAGTACTCATGAAGTTCTTAATGACTTGTTTTTCTCTCAGGCTACTTATAAACCAGTTAGCCAACACAGAATAAAATGGCCTACCTTAGAAGTAATCCATTTGATAAGGATCAGAGCTAAACACCAGATCAATGCAATTCCCATTGGATCACCCCGAAGACCTGGAGCATAATCTCCTCCCCGATCCCCGCCAGCGCTGAGAGCTGCGGGAGGGTTCAGGAGCCCGAGAAGCAGCGCGCAGCGGTGAGGCAGAGGGCAGGCAGGCAGGCAGGCAGGGCTGCCGGCAGGGCTGCCCGCACCGCCAGCAGCTGCGCGAAGGCTGCCGTCACCTGACGGCCCAGCGATCCGCTCCGCCTGAGCAGCGCTGCCCTGCACCTCTCCCTGCCAGCTCCGCGCTCAGCTAGCGAGTTTTACAACCAGAGGACACGGCACATAGTAAAACCTTACTAAACCCTACAGAAATGCTGAAGGAAATGAAAAAACCACAGTTACGTGCTTTTATAACACGTATTTTAACACAGCAAAGCTTGCTAGACTGCAGGATCAAACTCCAGTACTCAACCACCTGAGGTAATTTAGGATACTGCCTTGCCTTTAAATGCTGTGAAGAGCCTGTTTCCAGCAGATTTCACCATAGCTGATATTCACAAGTTCCTTTTATCTCTGCCACCTGGAGAACTGCTATGAACTGAACTTCAAAACGTATTTCAAGGTTGTTTTCATAGCAACTTACTGTAAATAATGTCAATGAAAGAAAGTTAATGCACTGAATACATGCAATCATAGAAAACGATCATCATTCTCTAAAATCTTCTTTTGTCCACTAAACGAAGTCATCTTTCATACTGCCTTTCTGGCCACACATGCTCATGCCTGAACTGGCATGTTTCTTCGGTTTATTGCTCCAAGGGTTGAGCTTGCCCACAATCCCCCTCTCACCCCCCCCCAGCACTTTCCAGGGTTGGAAAGCAGACTAACTTCCTCTAAGAGCATTGATTATGCAGCCAAGCAGTCCTATATACTTCGTGCAGTTCCAAGATTCATTTTAATTTCTGTCATTTTAAGCTGACAAAAATGTTTCATTTCAGAAATACAAAGAAATTTGAAATAGTTTGGAAAAAAAGCAGCTACAGAGGGAAAAAAAGGAACAGAGTGTGGGATATTGAAGTGTTTAAAAGGATGACGTTCAATAATTGAAAAGAAAATTATATGAAGATTCTGCTCTTCCTATAATTATTTTTTTATTATAAGAATATCATATTGCAAATTCCAATATGTGCACAAAATGCAAGCATTAGCACAGACTACCAAAGGAGTAACTTTGGCACTGAGAAATTAATTTCCTCCTATCCACAGGAAAAGGGGACACATACCACAGTGGATGTTTACTGAATGAAGGAGAAGACTCAGTAACTGGGATAGGGCTCTTGTTTTATAATACGATTCCTACTATTTGTGCTGGCTGTTAACCTATAATCATGATCTCTGCACCAGCTGTGAGTTCCTACAGCACCATTACATTCCAAATACGTATCTTCTGCTCTCTCCCCTCCCCATGCCCCTGAAAACCAGTGAAATCAAAATCATAGGCAAGAACATTCAGAATGGACCTTTTGGTACCTCGCTTAATGAATACAGCATTTATGTAAAGGTCTGTCAAGGTCTGTATTCCACCCAGATAGACTTAAAAACACTCCAAACACTTGACAAGGATAAGACACCCTGACAATTAGTCATCACCAGTCTGATCCTGGAGCGGGTCCAGAGGAGGGCCATAAAGATGATCAGAGGGCTGGAACACCTCTCCTATGCAGACAGGCTGAGAGAATTGGGCTTGTTCAGCCTGGAGAAGAGGAGGCTCCAGGGAGACCTTATTGCAGCCTTTCAGTACTTAAAGGGGGCTTATAGGAAAGATGGGGAAAAAACTTTTAGCAGGCCCAGTTGCGATAGGACAAGGGGTAATGGTTTTAAACTAAAGGAGGGGAGATACAGGCTAGACATAAGGAAGAAGTTTTTCACAATGAGGGTGGTGAAGCACTGGCACAGGTTGCCCAGAGAGGTGGTGGATGCCCCATCCCTGGAAACATTCAAGGTCAGGCTGGACGGGGCTCTGGGTAACCTGATCTAGTTGAGGATGTCCCTGCTTATTGCAGGGGGGTTGGACTAAATGACCTTTAAAGGTCTCTTCCACCCAACTATTCTATGATGTTACTTAAAAAAACACACACACACAATAATGGCATTAGGCTGTATCTGCATTAGCAATTTGGTACAACTGGAGCAGATCAAAACACAGCTGCTGCTGAGGGTCTTTACACCTATATCACATGAAGCCCAGGAGGCTTTTTTTGCAGGCCTCATTTACTCAAACTGCCTGAACCGGACGCTACCACAGGAGGTTCAAAGCTGCCAAAAATGACCGATAACCAGTCAAACCTCTATGACCCCATCAAGGATTAGAGTACATTTGGTGCACACCAGGAGTGGAATGGCTTCATTTCTTTTGAAAGGAGCCTAGTTAGCACATACCAAAACCACTCTGGAAAGCAACTGGGTATGATAAACAGGGACAATGAGGTGATTTGCTTCAAGACTGAACTCTCCTCCAAATAAAACTCTAACACAAATAGCCTTATAGTCTTTGAAAGGTCAAGCATTTCTCTCCGTCACCACTATTTTCAATCCCTGATCAGTCTTCTCTGTTTTCCTGTCTCAAAACACATGAAGGTGTTCCTCGAGTGTGTAGATGGTCTTATCCGAGGTGTGTGGAGCAAGCCTTTCTTCCACCAAAATATTGGAAACACAACATTATCTTAGAAAAAATAGCAATACAAAGTAATCACCCTTTCCTCTTTTGTCTTCCAATAGTAAGTGGTTTAATTAATTAACCTCCTCTTACTGAACATTTTTCTTAAAACTATTGTCTCATGCATAAGTTTAATACCAGAACACAAAACTAAAAATATTTGCCCGTCTGTTAAGCACCACTGTAGCATTACTTGTTTCAACTATGGCTTGGAAATACGATTCCAACTTTGGGGACAAAGGAAGACCAAAAAGTGCACTGGTTTGTATGAGAAGTATAAGAAATCAACAAAGAAGCTAAAGTGCTTCTTTTGGGGGAAGTACTGCTTTAAATAACCCCATCAACAATTCTAAGGTGAAGGTAAAATAAATGATGTTTTACAAGTATATGAAAGAAATTATTCAAGGTCATTAGCAAGCATGGTAAACCCTCAGGTACAAGGCTACATAAAATACCAAATTCTCTCTGTGATCACATACTACCTATTATACTACCTAAGTTCTGGGAGTGCGATCAGTGATCCTTGGGCTGTGGACATCACCATGTGGACATCAGTCTCACCTTCCTCTTGAAATGGAGGAGCACACCAGAAAGAACAGCTATCACATATTGCATTTTTTGTCTTTTAAAAATCATGGAAGTTCCTAAGGCTGTTTCGTTTCCTTTCTTCTTATCTTTTTCTTCCCTGCTTTTTAGCAGATCCTTTTCCAGTTTTTCTAAAATTCATTTTCTCAATGCATGCAGATATACCGTGTTTGATACGGCAAGATTTCCAGGACTCAACACTCAAATATAGCATACAAGACATTATCTAATTCCTCTGTCTTTACCATCAGCTCAAACGTACAAGCGCAATTGCTGTCTCGTACCATTTCCAAACAGAGAAACATAAATATCCCAATGACTTCAATGTAAACTTAATGATATACAGCATTGTAGATGTATCTTAAGCAGTCAAAAGCATGTTTCGCTACATTTTTTGCATTTGACGAGTAAACCTTTCTGGGTAATTCCTTATAAGACAAGAATTCATTATCAATACAGCAGAAAGCACCTGGGGTCTTGCAACAGTTGTTACCAAGATTCCACTAAGGAATTTGCTCAAGATACCAGTTTGCTCTCATTGTGAAACTGGCATAACATGGGACCAGCTCCTAGTGATTCAAAGTAGCTCCCCATTAATATGCCACGGTGATCTGCAAGGACCCAATTATTTCCATATACACTCCTAGAGATTTGCAAGGCTCCACATGGAAATCCATTATTTCCTATTAGCATACTCTGTTATTTGAGGTACTAAGTACAGGATCCCAATTTTACTTGTATATCTCTTAAGACCCATCTGTTCCAATCCATTTTTTTTTTTAATAAATTTCAGCAGTCCTGAAGAATGACTCAGTGTTGCCTTACAAACCTCAGTAACTACTATATCTACAGAAGTGTCTTTAAATGCCCCCCCCCCCCCAACATTCAATAATACCTACAGGAAATCTAGAGTTGAAGCAACAGCACAATGTTTCACAGTCATTATTGGGTCTCATATGATGCTCCTGTTTAAATGCAGCAGGGCTTCACAGATCTCCATCATCACGAGTTTTTATGCAGAGGTTTGAGGCCCATTGCTAATCACTCCTGCTTTCCAGAATGACCGGATTTCACATGCATGCACCTGTACACCTGGCCCAGAATTGAGATCTCTGTGGAGTCTCCTTTGCCCTTCAAACACCCCCTTCCAGAACGGGCACAGACCAGTGGCTTGTGGCACTCTCATTTCTAGGATACATTCCTGACTGGCATAGTACTTGTTATGGAACAGTCAGGGAACTTCACCGTATTTGTATTAACAGCATGTAAAGACAGCAGAGGAATAAGCCTATCATTTACCAACTCATCAGCACATAGTGGAAAAAACCCACAGCTCTAAACTCATTTCCATCTTTTCTTCACTTTTCTCCCTGTCTCATTATCTATCATGTGCGATCTCTCTCTCTCTCCAGCAGACTTCACTAACAAAGAATAATTAAATGGTAATCTAGGAGAAGTATTCTTGTAACAAATGTGGGTAGCTATTGCTGCAGCCCAACCCAACCACTAAACTCTGGCACTGAAGGAAAATAGGAGAATACACCATTATTTTTACTGATACCGAGAACAGACCTTTTAGAATTTCACAACATATACAGTGACCAACTTTTACAAATGCTACTTCTGTTTATATCTTAACTTAAAATGTTATCTAAAAGCATTTTACTTTCGATTCAACTTCTTATTTAAAACACTTGCCACATTAGCCTACGTTACAACAAGGTACAAGACTCCAACTATTCCAGCTGCTTATTAATAAAGCTACGTATCAGCTAGTAAGCAATAAGCAAACGTGAAAAATTAAAGAAAGTTAGCAGAATTCACCTTCTTTACAACATATAAATCATCATTACTAGTTAATTCGTTGCAACTAAACTCAAAAGGCTGGCTGATCTTAAACCAAGAGCTTAGAACTCCAGAATATGAGCTTCCAAAGCCAAGGATGAATACGGATCCAGAAGGTAAAATTTACCAATTTCCTTAAAGAGCACCTTTCATTTTTATACATCTCCCATTTCAGTCTTCCATAAGATAGAAGAAGAAAGAACTCCCTCTCCCCCTTAAAACAAAAGTATCCAATCTCAGCAAATGAAAGGAAGCCAGCAACCCTACATTTCTATACTACCACTCATCCATCAGCTACTCTGACATAGCCATAGAAAACTACCAGGATCATCCTATGTGCACTGCATTTCCAAAGGGGGTAAGAGGTATTCTGTATTTTATAAACAAATCACATAAATCTTTGGCAAAGCAAGCACGTTACTAAACGTTGCTTTTTTCTGATGGCTGTTTTTAACCTTTCATCTTATTTGCTCAACATCATGCTTACGCAGGTTAATAGAAATGGCCATGTAACACTAAAAAAGTGATTTGGCAAAAATGCACATATCTTAGTTGAGGGGTGGATTAGAATGCATTTTTAATTTCCTTGCATAGATTAAACGTCTAGAAACAGATTACTTCTTTCTAAAATACTTCTTTTGCAACAGAAATTAGAATACTCTCAGTGCCTCTGTCATACCATGAACTTTAGTTAATCTTCTGGTGATTTGTTTTACCTAACATAGTAAATTTCAGAGCTTCTACAAAGAACACAGCATTATACATTTAAAGGGTCTAAATTAGATCGTTTGTCACTGTGCCAATTTGTACCATATAACCCTGGTTGTTACATAAATGTATCTAGCCAAAGAACTGAAGTTTTACAGTACAGTATTCTTTCTCTTTTTTTTCAGACACCCATTTTTCTGAGGCTGCTTACTTACAATTGCATTTTAGGGCTTTGTTTAAATCCACAGAACTCAGATTTCTGCTTCTGTTCAGAGAAGAGATGTTGGCAAGAAGCTATACTCCACTTTTTACCAAATCCTCTTCAAAGAAATAAAAAAAAAAATAAATAAAAAGATGACAGTCTACACACATATTTATTTTTCAACTGTCTGTCGGACATAGTGAGGCTTATTACCTTGGACAGAAAACCATTTTAGCATGGTCATACAGATGCTCAGCCAGGGCTGGTCTACAACAGCTTCTATCTGTCCACACCTGTTTGCAGAAACTGTCAACTGCTCATTCACAAAAGGTCTGTGGCACAGCAAGAAACTGGACGGGTTTTAGAGTTCAATACGGATGCCTTAATCCGTGATTTTGAAGAGTTAAAAAATGGTACCGTTGTTACAAGACAAAGTACCACTGGGGCCTCAGACTGCAATCCATTCACTAAAGATAGACTGTTCTGAAGGTGAGATGCAAGAAGTTGAGTTTTAGCTGCTTTGAGTTACCATGTTTCATTATTAAACACACCTTCAACAAAGATTGAATGGTATAGTGGAAGCAAATAAACAGTAATTTCAATTCCCACATACTTCACATGTTGTAAGTAACCTGGCTAAGTAAGCAAAAACAGATGAACAGAAATACGTGACAAGAAAGCTACCAATGTTTTAGACTTTGTAATAAAACATTTATGTTCTATTTCTAAAGCACATCCTTTGAACAGTGAAAACATATCTTACTGCTTGTCTTATATTTAACTAGAAACCGAAATAAACAAACATTGAGGCTACAATCACAAAATCGTCACCACATTACAACACCAGAAAAGGAAATTACAGAAATTTAAGTCGCAGTAGTTGCATCTTATAATTCTTCATAAATTATCTACAGAAGATGCAAAGGACACAAGAAGTTTGTCCTCTAAATTCAAGGCTTAAGCTTTTTTCCCCGGAGAGAAGCTTCTCCAGTAACTTTTGTTCTTACATGAACACTACTAGCTCCACAGCTAGTAGTGCAGCTCCACAGCTCCTAGAAGCATGTGTGTGGAAAGGGGGAGCACAGGAAGCAATCGGGGCCTCCCCAGACAGCAGCTGTATGTGTGAATTTCCACAGATGTGTCTGTCTAGCTCATGAACCCGAACGACAGCAATGCAGCACAATGAGGGAAGGCTAAAAGGCACGGGGGGCAGGGCACAGTGTGAGCTGCTGCTTTTTTGACTTGCTCCCTGGCTGCTCATTCAGACATGGAAAGCAATCAGAAATTAATAGATTGAATCAAAAAAATGAAGCACTTCTATTTGGCTCCCAAGCGATAGGTAATCTCCCATAACTACGAGGGCTCACCTCCCTCAGAAACATCTGTCTGCCTGGCTCTTGACTAGCAAGTTTTTGCTACTCCAGCACTGCTATAAGATACTTTTAACCCCCTCATACACACTTCAATTCACTTTTGTACGAAGTATTTAAAGAGTAGTTTACACAAAATTAAAATACTGACATCTACTGAGACTCCCCAAGCAACACAGCGTCCCTTTATTACAAGCAGGTATTTGTGCAAGGATTTTAGACATAATTTTCAAATTTTATTTTAAAAAAAGTAAGAGAAAAAACACATTTCAGCATTTCCCTAGGCACACAGGCATATGCTAAAGCTCCACAAAAAGGCTAGGCATTAAAAAGGCAGTAATAAAATCATCTTTGTTTCTGGTTCCTCGCTAGCCATCACACAAAAACATGGAAATATTATGTTGTCAAAAAAGATTAAATTTAAAGGGGAAAGCTGGAAGTTTCACATTAATAAATTAGGCAAAGATGGCAACAGAACATCTGAAATAAATCAAGCCTAGCTGTTATTTTCCTATTCATTTCCATTCCTATTCCATCATTTCCATTAAAATAACTGAATGACTACACAGGACAAACACTGAAACTGGTTACACCGCCTGCTGTCAAATCCACAAATCAATATAGTATTTTATTTATAATATGATGGTATTACAAATGAAAATAATAATTAACTTAAATAGTCATCACATATTTTATAAAGATTAAAGAGATTCGAGAAAGATCATATTGGCTGTGCCCAAGCATTTCACAAAAAAGCAAAGCATGTAACTAAGAAGCAACACATAGCATCTCAAATACAATAAAAGGTAAGAGAAGTTACATTAGCCAACTACATTCAACTTCTTTCACATCTCAAAAATCTGACATTTTAAGCTTGCAAATAAAAACTCATTAGCAGAGCGACAGTTTCTGCTACAACGTTCTTTCCAGAGAAAATTCATCTGGAGAGTCGTCTGCACCGAACACTTATTTCGGAACTCGGTTATGTAGCATACCCAAAAATGCTTGTAGTCTTCCATGCATTTTCCCCAGAACTAATTAAACCTACGCTCATTAAGGTTAAGCTGACCAATTTCAGCTGAACTGGTTAAACTTAGAAAGGCTCTAATGAGACGGTAAGCTGAAAACCCTCACCTTCCATACACCTGCCATTGCAACACCATCCCTCACTTTCCAGGCTGCAATATATTGCCAGCTTCCCACCTTTTATTTTGTTGAGCTAGTGATACAACCCTGTCTTACATACTTCCAAATTCTCCTTCTCTGCCCTGTAGGAGATGCATATTTCTTATGGCAAATGCTTTAAAAACTTGCTAATAAAGTTTAATAAAGATATTTTCATGCAAAATTGCTATTTTGTAAACATTTACATATTTGTAAAACATGTAGTTATTGCCTGCCATTAATATTCTGTTAGCGTGTGGGTGCCAGCGCTCCCTGCATCCAAAGACTTTTCATCAAAAACCTAATCTATTTATTTCAGCATCTCACTCACTATAGATAAAGCTGACCCAGTAACAGAGAGAGCTTTTCAGTAGTGTTGTAGCTTATGTCTGCAGGTGTTAAACTGAGAAAGACTACTGTGTTTGAGACTGAAATACACTGAAAAGGTTCAGCCTTCTATTACAGAGATGTCAGCATAAGGGGGTTTTTTGATACAAAGAAAGAGGTTTTTATTTAAAAAAAAAAATACATCAGTACTAAGAAAGAGATAGCTGACAAAGGAACAGAAGAATTACAAGCTCAAAACTAATATGAAATTTTTTGCCTGGAAATTATTGTATATGACTGCAATTCCCTATTAGGGGGAGGCATGGAAGGAGGTATGGAAACAGGCATATATAAAAAAGTGTTCTATTAATAGATCAATACATTTTTGATACACTTCACAGCTGACACATTGACATAGAAAAAAGGTGGAAAGCTAGTAGAAAAAAGTTTAGGGACTACTTCAACTACAACTAATATCCTTTCTACAGCCTTCTCAAAAATACAATATCCTTGTACAGACTTCTCATCATTCAACCTGAGTGTGCATTTTATCGCATTTACAACATTCCAACACCTCCTACAATTAAAAATCATTTTCAAGTAATTTTTCTTGCAGGGATTTCACAGCAGCATACCTCTAAATTTAATATTCCATTTTTGAAGGTAACAAGATGCTACTTTCATTGTCAAGCTTTAACATTAAACAGAAACTGAATTTAAGAATCTAGCATAAAAAAATATTTCAATAGGATTTAAAAGATTTACGTTTGTAAAATTAAGTCCCATTTCCATTTTACTTAAGTTGTCCTGCAGGGATGCTGAAAAAAAGCCATACAATTATTATATTGTTTCTTAAAGAAGCAAGAATTGTAGCAGTACCAACAAGAATGTTTATCTCTGAAGCTCCTTGCCACCCACTGGACACCTGTCAGTCTTGGCACTGGCCTTTATGTGCCCATGTAAAGAAGATTTTGCATGGCATAGCCCTCTCTTGACCAAATTAGGTTAACCTCATCTGCATTGACATCAGTGCCTATAATTTTGGAATCTCATCGACAGAAATAGCTTTATCACAGGGCCCAGCATACAAATTAAGCATCTGTATAGGGCATGCTGAACTTGTGGAAGTGATGAAAAGCTGTAGTGGAAAAATCTTAGCATACGCTTTGAAGCTATATCTAATTAAGGCAACAGTTAGCTCCTTTGGGTAAATTTATTATTTGAAGTCTCGGTTTTAGTCCACTTGCAGTATTCTCTGTTTGCACACAAACTAGTGTTAAAACCTTTCATTTTAACTGAGAACCCTGAACTTCATCTTGGTATATTTGAAAGCATTTATTATTTCAGGTATATAGAAATCACACGAATTCTTATTACCAGATCCCAGTTTTGTCTTCAAATTCAGCGTCACTAATCATCCTGTTGTTCTGTGAGAAGCCATTTCAGCTTGCTACAGGATTATCTCCAGTACTAAATTTGTGCTGTGTGCGTCAAACTAAGAATACCAAGACGCAATTAATTTCATTAACGTTATATGACTTAGGCAGTAAGGGGAAAGTGTAGTATATTGGATCATAATTTCCTTATTAATGTAGTGATGTAATTTTACAGAAGGACTTTTTGAACGAAGCAGAATGACAAAACAATTAAGCTACATAAGCAACCTCTGAAACACATTTGGAAAGTGAGGGAAGAGAGGAGTAACTTGCATGACTGTAGCATAATTCTAGGCTCCTCATCACTCTGTCAGAGCTGGGAGTTTACAGATCAAAAGGCATACAGCACTGCTCGCCCTGCTTTCCGGGGGAAAGGAGGATCTGCTGTCAGTTTCTTCTCCAAAGACGGTGGAAGACAGACACGAGCCTCAATATAATTAAAGCCTTTCTCTCCTTATGAAGGAATTTTAAGACTTATGGAAATATAGATGAGCACGTAGAACTAAAGATCAGAACAAAAGAATAATAGAAAACTCTAAAAACATTCTTTGCTTTAAAATAGTTACTGATCATGGATGTCATTGCTCCTGAAGGGAAGAGTACTGGAAGCGCTGAGCCTACCTCCAAAGACTTAGCTAGAAAAAATACAGAGAAATGCAACCCAGTCTGTAGTTCAAGATCCCTGTTTTTTGGGGGATGACAAAGGCAGCTGCTCTGTGACATACGCAGCAGAGCCTTGCTTCCCATGCTATAAATCTGTCTACATCCACCACAATTACCCCAACTTTTTCTTTACTGCTTCCTACACAAAACTACAAATTGCCCTCACGCCTCTAATGAAAGTTTTCCATGTATAATCAAACAACTCACTCTCATCCTACTGTCCCCTCTTTCGCATCACATCCTACCAAATAATAGCGTAGGGGAACGGGAAAAGAAAGGTAGCACGTACTGTGGCTGACCCATCAGCCTGGTCAAAGTCCTATCGCATACCACGCCAGAGAACTGCTTCTAGAAGTCACTGGTAAAAAGCCTAACTCTTGGTCTTTCATTTACTTTCCAAATTGTGAACAGCAAAAACTTTTCAAATCCTGAAAATGGATCAGTTTTCAACACTGAACTTTTATTCTGCTTTGAGAGATAGGAGTATTTCTATTAAGTGATTTCTATTTCTTTCAAGAAAGTTTCAGATATGTCTTTCTAGACAAGCAATACAAATCTTTTGGAAAATATCCTGCACTGAAAGGTATTCACAGCAATGAATCATTAGCCAATATAGTCAGTTGTTTATAATCCATACTTTCAATGTCCTTAATTTTAACCTGACCTCCAAAAAAATATTTAAAAAAAAAAAAGGAAAGAAAAAAGAGTACTGGTGCATCTTAACTGAATTCTCTTGCAGCATATACTTTTTGGTTTTTAATAGACCAAGAGTGAGATTCCATGCTGACTTTCCACAGAGCTCCCAAGTCAATTTATGCACATAGGTTGCCGCTCCTATAATTAAGTCATAATTCTTTACTTAAAAAGAAAAGTGAAATGTCTGAAATGGCAATAGGCTTCACGTATTGCCAAGTGCTCAAACTCCGAAGGCAGAATTAATTTTCTCAGTGGCTTCTCTAAAGTGCTCATCAAAAATATCAGAGCGCTTCGCAAGTATTCATCTTCAAGCCTCCAGCCCAGCACAAAGAGATCAGAGCCCAAACATCAGTCCTTCTGGGCACCCAAGTTAAGACTGCTAGAATTGTATTCTTGCAAATTTTTAATCCCATACAGCCCTCATGTTAAGCATAGCTCACCAGCCTGAGCTTTTTCCTCTGTTGGGAGTGGGTGGAGGGGAGGAAGAGGGTAGGAAAGGCAAATCAGGCTGCAAGATATCACATCAAGCACTTAACAAACAAGAAGCATACAATCACGATCTAGGAAAATCCTGATTTACATGTCTGCACTAATAAACAATTACAAGATGGAAGTACGAGAAATCTCTTTTTCTCCAGAGTGGCATTTAACTGCCTTGTAAGTACACACAATCCTCTATTCTTCTTAGACAAAAACCACAAGGAATGGTTATAACGCTTCTCACAACACAAGCAAGTACATTTTGTACAATAAAGGAGGCAGAGATTTCCTGGAAAATATTAACAAAATTAAAACCTCACAATGCATCAATGTAAGGATGTTAACATGGATGGCACAGGCAATCCAGATGTGTATTCCCTAAATGCTGTATTTCTCTTTAGAATTACATCCATGAGTGAAGAAAACTCTTATGTTACAGTTTTTTGTTTTCTTTCAATTAAAAAAAAACAAAACAAAAACCCCACCAAAAATCACAAAACAAAAACCAACAACCAAACTATGAAGTTCTATCAGGTCAGAACATACTTTACCTACATAACTTCCCAAAGAAGTTGCAAACTCTAGATCCATCTCAGAGGCCACTTCAGCTGTTTTAAGATACAAACTATATACATAACTTAGCACATTCTAACAATAGAAAACAAATTAAAAATCTGTTTTAAAAATTAACAAATTGAAAATGTATGCCAAGCAATAAATGTTTATACAGAGATAATACAAATACACTCAGCATATAAGCTGTATTTGGAAACAAATGCACAAATTTAAAGCAATCATTCTTAACCAGCGAGTACCAACTTTTTACAGAAAGTAGTACAATGCAAAAAAAAAAAAATTAAAGTAGCTATGTACACCAATTCATTTTTATCCTTCTTGACCTGAGCAGGTATTTACACTTTTCCCTAAACAACTGAACATTCTACACTGGATCAGCTGCTTCTATTATCTACAAACCCAAAAGTTCAATTAAAAAAAAAAAAAAAAAAAAAAAAATCTTTAAAACTCCTGGGTTTAGAACTTGTCCAAAGTTGCTTCCTCAAGGCAGGTTAGTTCAACACACAATGCCTACTAGGGTTGTAAGTGGTATAGTAATCAGGGCTAGGCATGGACAGGGCATTAGCCATAAAGCAATCTGTCCTTACCAATGAGAGTAAGTTTTCAAGTGCACAGTTCACGATGAAATGCCTTTGACCCTGAAAATACAACATTATACAAAGCTTTGAACAGGTTAGCCACAAGAGCACAGCAGAGTGCTTGAGAGCCTCCTAAGAACCTTTGCAATAATTACAATGAGACTAAACATCACTATAATTAAAGTTCCTTGTTTAATAAAAATAATTGCTTAATGTTTTAAAATCCACAGGTATAGGGTAGTTTATCTCAAAAACTAACGTCTCTCATTGTCAGGTTATGGCTTGTGTTCAGTGGTACAAGACTACTATCGTAAGTACTTCAAGATCACCTTGAACTGAGAGATTGCTATGCTGTTACAGTACGTATGTACGGGGTACAATACCTGGGGCTGGCGTTGACTTGCACCTCAATGCATTGACATTGTTAGATCATCTTTTTATTCCCTAATTTTGCAAAACAGGTTTCAATTTAACACCACTCAACATTTGAGAAGTAGGAAGAAGTACAACTAATAAGCTGAACTCCTTTCCTGGCTCCAGCCTCCCCCATACCATGGACATGTGATACAGGAGGCTCGCCGCCCTTCAGCTGCACACCTTTCAGCCTTCCACCAAGGCATGACGTGCCCTAAGGCAGTATGTATTATCCTACTTCTTCCTGATTCCAGACATGTTGAGAAGGAATGGGATAAGCTCATACAAATGTGGAGCTCCTGAAGAGAGGCACTGGAGACAAAAACTTCAGTTTCTTGCAAGTAGGTATCTATTATCACATGTTGGAACAAACCACGGAAAGATAGCTTTGAAATCGGAATTGTAACTTCTTCAAGGCTTAGAGAGGCAAGTCTATTATTGCATCAGAGAAAAATATGGTTATGTTTAAAAACCAGCACACATCTGTGAAACACTCAGGATAAACTTCAGTTTGCATCAAAACAGTACATTTTCACGTAGCATTTCAATAGCATTTTCTTCTTTTTTGTAGAAACAAAATAGACATCTAGAAGCTAAAAAATTTCTTTGAATGCAAAGTTATAAAAGTCACAAAAATACCCCCCACAAAACCAGCTGAATGGACAATAAACTATTTTCCACTGGCAGATGAGATTAGCTGGATATTCTCACAATATTTTCATTAAAATCACTCCATATAAAATGGAATTCCATATACAAAATTAAGCAAGTAGCTTATCAGCCCCCTACCCCTTCCTCCATATAAATTACATCACAAACTCCTCAAAAGAGGAATTTAACTTTTATTTTCTAACCAAATATCACAACATACTTATTTTACTTTATTTTTTCCTGGACATTTTGTACTATAAAATATATCCTGACAAACTCACCTGAGGGATTACTTTGGTATTTCCCCCCCCCCAATATCTATGGTTAATTTCTGTGCAACAGTTTGAGATTCTTCCTTTCAAAGTGAAAGGGTGGTGATTTCTATAACTGTCAGTATTTTTGTTATTTCAAACATACAAAAGGGTGAAATGTAAGAAACCCAATGAACAACTGAACTGAAAGCGCCCCTGCTGCACTTCAGATGAGACTAAAAATAGGTGAGAAAGCTCAACATCAGAACTGCTTATTATTTTTGTTTTCTCTTAAGACAGAAAACATGGGGGCAGGGGAAAAGGGTTCCAACAAATTTTTGAGACAGAAATATCATTTTCAAGGAACCATATTTGAGATCGTGGGTTTGGCCCCCCATGTTACATTATCTATTTGATAGAGGTTTGTTTACTCAGTTTCAACTTCAATGGGTTTCACTTCCTACCTTTTTCCTGCACTAGCAAAAGTACAACCAAGCTACACATTTCTGAAGAATATACATGAACGTTCCTTCTGCGAGCCCAAAGATGATGACCTATTCAACAGTGCTACTTAGGTGTTCTTACCTTTTAGCTTCCCTGCTGCAGTAAAACCTTTTTAATAAGGTCTACAGACTGCTCAGGAAACCTGACAGTAAGATAGTTCATTAACCAAGAGTTTAGAAAACGGGAGAAACTCACCTCAGGCTTGTAAGGAGGCGTAAGAGCTTCTCCTGAAATAAGATGAGCAAACATTTTGCAAAGTCAGAAAAGTAATGCAACTCTTTACAGGAGCTGGGAGAAAAGGAGTGACTGAATTCATGAATCCATAAATGTACGCAACATGTGTACCCTAAGAAAGAAGACGACAACATCCATGGGCTTTTCTTTAACTGTCATTCATGACAATTAACTAACTGCAAGTAGGAGCTGAGCCTCACCACCAGATTAATGCAGAAGAAACTTGGGCTCCACTTCATAGTTCACACAAACAGGGAACCAGAAGAGAAGCCAGGCATATTCTTGCCTCCCTCAACAAGCAGCAAGTAGACTATTCTTCCCCCCTGCCTGACAGTTTCCAGTTTGGCATGCATATGCAATAACACATCTATGAACTGCACCAGTTTGGACAAAGTTCTTAAAAAGTAACCTATCCAATTTCCCTACATGTATCAATATGGACTGCCAGATATCTGGAAATCCGTCAGAGAGCAACTTTTGGTATCGCACACAGCAAATCAGCATGTTTTGGGCACTGAGATCACTTGATATGATTAAGTCTAGAACAGACTCAGTGAGCTTAAGAATACGGGAACAGCCTACATGCATGCACTAAATCTGTGCATGTCAAAGTCTGCTACACGTGTGCAGAAGGTTCCTCAGATTCCTAACCACTTTATCCAACAGAGAATACTAGGTGACTCATTTCCTTGATGTGTACATGCATCATTGCAGTGTAGGTAAGAGACTTTTTTTTTTTCCCCTTTTCTTTTTAAACTGCAGGTGTTGTCAAACTCCATCAGATCAAATCAACATCGTACCAGTGGCATCCCTAGAAATGAAAATAGTCCTGCTAATAATCACTTGCCATATCTGATATTAATCCACGTTACTGAAAAAATTCTTTTTGGTGGAAAAGGAAAACAATGGAGAGGGAGGTAATCTGGCTTTCTAGAATAAAATTTCTTTGTATCTATGGTCAAAACTGACAGGCAAGCTACCAAAAAGTATCCATCATTTAGAGCATCGAAGCATCATCAGATCAGGAGAGAAAAGGAATGACTAACTAGAAACAATGCATAATGTCAAGTATTACACAGATTCATATCTTAAGCTTTC
The DNA here is from genome assembly GCA_009819775.1 of Phoenicopterus ruber ruber. Classification (NCBI taxonomy): domain Eukaryota; kingdom Metazoa; phylum Chordata; class Aves; order Phoenicopteriformes; family Phoenicopteridae; genus Phoenicopterus; species Phoenicopterus ruber. Next base: position 131,649,409 of record CM020216.1, read on the forward strand.
CACATACCCAAGAACTGTAATACACCTAAATGACATATCAATTCTGTAATGATTATCAATGAAGTAACAGGCCCATGATATGTTGATATAAAAGGCTAATTCACTACCTACAAAGACAGTTTAATCTTCAGTATCTTGAGAAAACTATCTTCAGTATCTTGATTTAGGTGCCTTCTAAATCTACAGAATCCTCCTCAGGTATGGCATCATTTATTTTCTTTTTCCTTGCACTGCTGTCTAGATTTCTGCAGAACATCAACAGCCCGCAACTTAATTCGTATGTCACAGCGAAGGTCTCTATGGTATCAAGGATGCCAGATTCTGGATCTGTGTGATGACGACTTTACATTAGGTTTTTTATTGTGCTGGTAAAAGAACAGTCTGTCTGTTGATGGAACCAAAATCATTAATCCACACAAAAAGTTTCTTGTAACAGTACAGAAGAAATGCAGTCAGGCATTAATTGGTGAGACTCTTTCCATCCCCCAGCCATCCTTGAAAGAGCAGATCCTTAAACTCTCTTAGAAATCCCCTATCAAGAGACTGCTTTCAGGAATAGCACCAAGCTGTGTCAAAATACTATTAGAATAATATACTTGGCTATAATATAATGGCTAAGACAAAAACCTGTTTTAGAAAGCATAAAACACCTGAAAATGTAATAATCACCCACCATTTTTATGATGGAATATCTATCCATGCTTGTAATTTAAAGATACTAAAATAAGACTTTCGCTTCCCCTTTTTCCACCAACAGAAAAACACTAACCAAAGTTAATTGTTACAGAAATACTGAGAATTTGATCTGAAATCTTAAGAGTTATTGAAAACATGCAATCTTTAAATGAAAGCTGAAAAAAGAGGGGCTGAATGAAAAAATAAGAGGAGAGCATCCTCTTAACTTTAATGCCCTCCACTAACACGAATAAAAGCCTGGGAACAAAAAACTTGTGTGTTCCAATAGCTGTAATTATGATGCTTCACCTATTGTACTTGAATGAAAGCAATAGGATACAAAAATAATTTCTATTTGCTGTGACGCACAAAGCATTTTTTTAATCAAGTTATTTAAATCAATACTACCTGCAAAATATAATGAATGTATCATACTTGTATAACAGTTAACTTTTAAAGAAAGAATTTAACCAGCTTATGTGAACTTGGAAAGTCTGAGATAGTAAAAAATATTCAAGTTGCAACTGGTGTTGTTTACATTTGTCAGTACAGATAGATACAGCTTCTGGAGCGCTGCTCTGTATGCTTTCAATGCACCGCTGTGCCTATATTCCAGGCAATACCAAGGCAGCTAGTATTATCCATAAAATCAGTTACTTTGCTTTTCCAAACAAAAAACAACACAGACCGACCAAAAACTAGCCTAGAAGTTCACTTCAGAGGAAAACAACATTTGTTTTTCACTAAATCTGCATACTCTGAAACCAGTTTGCAGAAAGACTCAATAATGAAGACATTCTGTAGGTCTCATCTTCCAGAAGGAAACTTAAATCACCAACTTCCTCAGCTTCCGTTCCTCCTGCTCAGTTTCTTACAACCGCACTTTCCTTGCCAATATGCGAGGTACCACAAATTCTTAAGTAACTGACATCACTTCCAAAGACAAATCACCTAGATGGCCGGACAAAGCTGATTAAGAAGATACAGTACAGCCATACCAGCTTCATTTGAATGCGTGGGAAGAACCGACATTGGTGCCAACGCATTTATGTAATGTGGTCCCTGCAGATGTTCAACTGCTTTGAGTTGTCAGCTGGCTTTGGAGATACACATCACAAAGCAGACTGGCAATTTAAAGAACAACCCTCCAGGTGGTGTTGTGTGGATTTTAACATGGCGAGACATCTTGAGAAACATGCTGGGATATCTACCTTATAGAACAGAAAGTTTTAAAAACCTCAATGACACATTCCATCACAGGCTAATTAGAATTAATTCGTGCCCCATGGCCTCCAGAGCTGCTCTTAGAACACTTAAAACTCCTTAATCATCTCCAGGGCGGCATCCTTTTGCCATAATTTGGTCTGTGATTGCAGGACAACTTAAAGTAGCAAACCTGAAAATTCTTAATTCCAAAGCTTACCCCTCCACACATAGCATTTTTAAATGCCTTTATTCCTTGTTGAAGTGTGTGCGCCTGACAGAGAGAGAATGAATGAATGATCTACCACAGAAAACAGCAGAGCGCTGCACTTGGGCCACCTTTTGTACCCTTACAAGGAATCAAAGGACAAGACCAAAGCATGCATAGTTCTTAAATACCACTATATAGGAACTCCTAACTCAAATATTTGAAAAATCTACACAAGAACATTCACCCCCACCCACCTCCAATTTTTCTTCCTTTTAAATTACAGGCTCTGCTATGCATTTTACCTATCTTTCCTGCTAGTTTTACACATTCAAATAGCTTTTTTCTTTCACACTACTGTTGAAATATTCTACCTCTGCATACTTAACATCAAAAAGCACAGCTCACACTCCTCCTAAACACTACATATTTGCTTGATGACAGAAAATGAATTCCAGCTAAAGCTAAGAGGTTAAAAAAAAAGCATTCTTCCTAGATGAGACAGTAGGAGATGCAAACTTTTATGTGCTCCATTTTGCAAGTATGAAGGACCGATTATTGGAGTTTTCACATAGTACGATGAAGAGTCAGCATTACCAAGTGCAGCCCTTACTGGTCTGTCCACTAGCTAGCTTCATTCAGACACTGCTTGAGAACTTTAAAAGCAAGCAGCTTGGCAGCCCTTCAGTCTCCCCTTAGCAGAACACCTATTAAAAACAGTCAAACAAACATTTGATACCTGAAACATACTCACGAAGGTGAACATTCATGAAAGATAAATGCAGTTCCTTTAGCAGTAATTTTAATGTCCATGGAATACTAAGAAAATATTTTGAAGTCTACCAACCAGAGATTCCTTCTCCCCGCTACAAAGATACAAATCATCAGGTTGATCACCGCAGCAAAAACCATGCCCAGTAATCAGAATATCCCATGGCTGTTGTTGGAGGCATAAATAAGTGTTCGAGATCTAGCATTAAAAAGTTATTATGAAAGACATGTCCTTATCTCACAGAGTAATTTTTCACAAAAAAAGCGTAAAGGCATTAATTTCATTTAGTGAAAAAGCAATATACTACTACAAGAGTGACAATGCAATTAAAAGTGGAAGCAACACCGAAGAGTCTAGCACTAATGCCTACTACAGTATCTGCACCAGTAACTCTCTATTACTGGTCCTGGGCCCCAGCTTGCATCATCAGACCCCAGAGTATTTATGTACATTTATGTCTTCATTCTCATCCCTTTTCTGTCTCAAACAGCAGTGTGAAGGATTACAGACTGACCAGACCCTTTTCCCCTAAGCATGAGCCCCTCTTCCCCTCAAAAGTATGGGAGCAGAACTACTATATTCTGTGTTAGACAGAAGAACCTATAGAAGAGCCTGTAAGACTTGGAAAAGGAATTTATGAAGAAGGAAAGATCCCAAGAACAGATAAGTGAAGGGATACACTTCTGTGTATCTGCATAGCTGAGATGGGAACAGAGATGCTGGAGGAGAGGGATGCTTTAGCAGCACCTTTCAACCAGATCACACAGGACATGAGAGGTCACTGCTGTTAGGGCAGAAATGACGAAGTCCCTTATCTCACCTACATTCCTTGTACAATTCCTCAGCCCTAGCACAGAGGTTTAACAGTATTTTGATTCCCGATTTTATTGTAACATTGGTTTTCATAACAGTACCGAGAAAGATTTAAAATGCAGACAACCCTTGCACATTTCAGCCAAGTAAGTGTAACTAGCTAGCACGCATGCATCTAGTTCAGAACTGCAAACTGAAAAAAAAAGTATTTAGGTAGGGTAAAACTCACATAATATTTAGACCTGCACACTACAAAACTAAAGAACATAATCACTTCACTAAACATCCATTTTAATTACACAAACATTTCATCTGCCTTCAGAACTGCAAATCTCCTATCTTTGTTGAACCCAAACATTACATTGTGAATGCACCAATGAATTTTCACTAATATGTTTCTTCTTCCTGAACTAGAAAATGTAGGACCATGGACTGATAAAACAGTAAAAACCTGCAGGATGCCTGGGACTGAATATAAAAAAGAAGGTACTAAAAAAAGTACTGCAATGATAGGATATTAATTCCTTTGCCTGCATATAAGGGGTTTTTTTTTGCTAGGTCAGTTTGTTCATGGGATGAAACCTGACTTTGAATTATTTCAGTTCGTTATAGGTCTAATTAACCCACATTAGTAGCTTCCTTGTTAGCCCTCTGGATATCATTGCTCTGGTGCTTTTACCAAACCCTTTCAATTGCTAAATTGTGGACTAAGGACAAAAGCACACTTCACAGTCCCCCTTTATAAACTATTTCAGGCCTATACTCTCTAGTTGACTTGGGTGTTCAGAAGACTCATAGCGGTCAAAGGAAGAGCAGGGTTTCGGAAAAAAAACTACAGAAACTAGAAACTGTAACTATACTCTCCATCTGAACACTCAGTAGAATCAGTCTCGTTTTCAAAACCACGATTCTCTCTTTCCCTGCGTCCTTCCTTTTTCAAGTTAAGTCACTTCAACTCTAACCAACAACTATGCCTCTTCCCCAATTACTGAGCATTTTAACAACCACGCTCCAAGACACTGTCACTCCATAGTTAGAGCACAAGTTCTCACACCTAGTATATTGTATCCTGCGCCCACCCAAAGTCAGCCCACAACCCAGAGAGAGGGCCACCGAAACCGCTGGTGAATTATGTGCTAGGCACACCTCAAACGCAGCCCCTTTATCCCAGCTGCATGCAGGCAGCAATCCTGGATCTTCTGGAATTGCAAAGCAAAGCAGCAGCACAGGGGGCCCAAACTGAAAGCACAGATAATTATATCATCTATTAAGACACCACCACCGACCAAACGGAGGTGTAGCAGTTCACATCCTTGTGAGGCCCCAACTTATGAGACCACTGCAACGAAAGAGTAAGAGCCGTCTCACTGCTCTGGCAGTACTGGAGGCCACTATGTGGTTTCAACAAGGGTGAGAAAATCAATACAGAGGCAGTGAAGAAGCAATTGAGAAGCAAGCTCAATGTTGGAAACCGTAACTCGGCAACTACTGCCTCACTGGAGGTCTCTCTGTATTGTGTAGGCGCTGCCATACTCTCTGCAGCATGATCTTATTTTCATCCCCTGCAGAGAATCAGTGGCACAGCCCATAGCCAAAGAATATCGCTTCATGAGAAGCAGGGATATAGGTATACACCACTACATGACAACACACAAGCCTAGGTGTCCATGGAAGCCCTAGAAGTCCACAGCCTTCTCCTCCTGACCAGAGCTGCTTCCTTCTTTTTCCCAAAGCAATGAAATCAGTGGAATTCATAAAAAGCAGAGATCTGCTTAAAACTTTATTACATATTACTGCAATAAATAATTCATATTTTTGCAATAGATCCATGTCCTTTATTTACCAAACTCATTTTCATTGGCACTTTTGGAGTAAAGTGAAGTACTGAGCCCCATAAAGACACCTGAAACTTTCACAGAGGGTTTAACAGGCTGTGTCTGGGCCTGGGCCACCACGTAGGAACGTGAACAAAGCCATGCCACAAACCAGGCAGTAGAGGTGAGAAAATACAACAGATGAAAGAGATGGGGATCAATGTGTGCATTCAACAAAAACATATTGCTTTCAAAACAATCTCACAAAATACAGAGGTAATATCCTGCCATCAAGCACTTCACACCAATTATCTGGTCTTCACTTTCTCCGAAGGGGAACAAACCCCAGAAGGCACTGGCGGCACAACTCTCATACACTGCCTTTAGTCAGTCCTCTTTCTTTGCTCTCTCAAATATTACAAAGGTAACTTCAGGTAAGACCTTTACACAGTGTCTTCTGCAGCAAACGTGAAGAGCTACTAAGAAAGGAAGCCCATGCACATCACTTTCCATCCTCAAGTTTTACTTCATCTGCAGAACAATCATCTGCTACTGATCAATTCTCTTCTCACAAATGCCAGCATGCATGAAATGGAAGACAATACATTTATTGCCACAGCTTCTCCTCTTCTATCATGATCCAGCAAATGTATCGGCAGTATGGCCTATCTTATCTCCTGTATGTTGACGGTTCCCAGGAATGTTCTCATGGTGCTGCACTGGGCAGACCAGCATATGGCATCCGAACTCCCTTCAAGGCACTTCCAGGACAGGGGTTGGGTTCCACACAGGCCCCTAACAAACCCACCCACAAATACCTCCACAGAACTGGATGCACTTCATGCTGGGATTCAAAATAATTCTGCCAATCAACATAATCAGCATACTGTGTGCTCTACTAAATTCAGCAGAAACGGATGGCTGAACAACTGTGCACACATGTACTCAGTCAATCCAAATTTGTTTGACTTGGCAACTCTATAACACAGAGAACAGCTATTACGGTATGACTGTCCTTGGCCTAAGACATGCTTCAGGGCAAGCTCTACAAAGTTTGAAGGAGATAGCTAACAACTAGGAATCTGGAGAATGGAGGGGGTGAACACCAAAAGATTAAAAAGAACAATCCCAACAGTTACCTGGCATCATCCTAAAGCACTTACAACAGTATAAAACTAATATGTCTTTATCTATTGTTCATTCTGACCAAGTGCTTCTAAAACCTTACTGTAAATGACACTAGTGATCTAGTAAGTATAAACTTCTCACTTGGAAAGATCAAGTGAAAGCAACAAATCTTCCAGAAACTGATATATTTAGGACATGATTTTGTCCTGTGACTTGCCAGACACAGGGCAACATGATAGCACATGGTACAATGAACAGGTTTTTATTCTCTTTTCTGAATCTATGCAGCACCCACCATACCCTTATTCAGTTACCACATTTTCATATATATCTATATATTTATTTTCGTGTGTATATATATATACACATACATATACACACACCCACATAAGCACACACACACTAGCAAGCCTTTTAAGTATATTCTAAGCCATTCTCCAAAGACAAAAGACAGGATTGATCCTCATGTTCTGACACATTTCATTTATAAACTGTAACAACCGTAGCTACTTTTCAGTAAAAAATGCAGAAAGGAAAGACGCTTTCAGTTTCACATGAAAATAACCTTTCATTTGTACATTATTTCTAAGTGTACTATTCATACACATAACAAAAACAAACCCAAAATTTCGTATTTTGAAGAAGTCTATTAGCCCAAATTTCCAAACTGGATGTTTCATGGTTAAAAAAAAGAGAGGAAGAAATATTGATTCTTTTGACTTAATGTACTTTATCAAGCATCTGTTCAAAGGTTAATGACAGCCCTTTTAAAAACGTTCTTTTTACCAAGTGAAATCTATCCAATATCTGAAAAATACAGAAGCATGGACTCATCTAAGAAAGACGAGATTACAGATTTTGAAGTTATGTGAATACTAATGTATAAAAGACACGGGCTGCACAACACTTTTTCAAGAATACTAAACAGAAGAATACAGTGCACTAGTTAATTTGAGTAACAGCAGGGAATTATTCAGCCCACTCTTGTTTGGGGGGAAAGTGAAACAATTCCACGGGGTTGTCAGCTGTTCTGGACATTCCTCCAACTGCAGTGGAAACAACTTGAGTCAGTGTTGCCACACATGGCGCTGCCTCCGACTGCCCGTCCCTGCTCCTTCCCTTGCACCAACACTCCTCAGATCCTGCAGAAAGCCAGGAGCCAAATCAGCAGAACATTACTGCTACCGAAAGGAAAGGGCTTTCTGCTTGCTGGAGCTCGGTAAACTAGTTTTCTGCAGGGTCAGAGCGCAAGAGGAGGAGCAAAGATACGCAGCTAAAAGCAATTACTGTGCAAGCAGTACTGCTTACATTTAACACCAAAAGCACCTTGGAACTATGACTGCAGACATTAAATAAAACTATTCTCTGAAAAAGAATAATTTCTATTTAAAATAATATTAGTAATAAAAACTATGGCTCCAGTCAACGATAAGCATCAACTACCATGCCTCTCCAAGCACTAAGTGCAGCATCACACAGTGTCAAACAAGGCAGAATTAATGAAATTGCCCTCCTATTTTTCATGACACATTAAATGCAAAAAACATTGTACTTAACTTTAACAATCTTAATTTGAGGAGTGTCAGAAACAAAAACCTTCTGAAACACGTGTATTGTTACATTAAGAAATGAGCTTAAGATGTGTGCTTTAGCTTATTGATCTTTGCCTCCTCCTAACCAAACCAGACCCTCTGCCACATTCAGCATAAGAGAAAAATTTGACCTCCTGGCTCTGAAATTGTTATCAATACAATCAGATTTTTTAATATATAGCCTCTTTCCTATGCTCTCATATGAATACAACAGTATTAAGGATAAAGAAAAAAGAGTCTTAGACTTCATTAGTCATAATAGTCTTTCCTACTTAGTCAACCAATCATGAATAATAACTTCTTGTCTAATCCTCTCAAATCATCTCTCCTAAAAAGCTCGTGAAAATGGATTAGCCTTGTAGTGCACAGCAGATTATTTCACTTACATTCTATTGTATAAAAAGGTGGTACATGAAGAATTTTAACCAACGGGCCTCTTACTAAGACACAAAACATCCCTTTGGGCCTCAGCTTAAGCTGAAAGGTGCCGCAAAAATAATGCTGCAATATCACATGAAAAACACCAAAGTAACCATAGTTCCAACCATTCAACACTCCTAAGGAGATCAAGCCTTTCTCCTCTTTAAAAAAACACTAGAACTCAATACAGATCACTAAGTACAAGTCCAACACATTCCCTGCAAGCAAAACTTAAGGAATTTAGTACCTGCAATTTGCTATGTTGACCTTCTAGTCTTCATTTATGGTAGGTTGCAAAATTCCCACTATAATCTGAAGTGACAAAGATATAAGTAGGGTGACTATATTCAGGAAAAAAAACCCAACAGTATCCTTTTTGAAAGGAGGAGGAAAATAATTGGGAGGGACACCGTTTGTTTGTTTTTTTATGTATTTGGAACATTATGTGATTATCAAGGTAAAAAGCTCAAGTTCACTTTGGGTTTTTTCCATTTTTTGAATTCAGGCAATAGATAAAATTCTAACATTTCCTCTGTCAATTTGTGGGCTGAATACTAGATGTTTTATCTGGACAAAGATGTAATCAGTTTATTTTGTCCAAATGAAAACAAGCTAGGAAAAGCTGATTAAATATATTGTTTAAATCCAGTGAAAAGTGCAGAAATTTCTATTATCGCCATGCTAAAGGAAATATAGCTCAGACTTTACAACAGAAGAAACGACAACAAAACTCCATAAAGTTACTCTCTAGATCTCTCATAATAAGCAAGAACATCAAAGAAAACTCCCCTTCTTTACTTCCATGCATAGACATTTTGTATTTAGCAGTCTCACACCATGTTTGCAGCTGTAAAGAAACTGTATGGATTTTTCTTTGCCCAATACCAGCAAGCACTCAATTATTGCAAGTTGCTGAAATCTAAAGTCTAAAATTCCACAGACAACAATCAAGAAAATTTAAGTACTCCATACTTTCTGAAAACTGGTTGCAGGCCTTTACCATTCCAAAAGAGAAGCTAAGGCAGGGCACTACCGACAAGACCCCACTGCCACACATACACATTTCAGCTTACTGTTGCACAGGAACTTTACTGAAAAGTTTAAAAAAACAGAAGTGCTAGTTCATGCCTGACTAAATGCGAAACCTCCTAAGCACGTCGTCAACTACAACATCAATATATGGAGTGTATTAGTGACAAACATAAAGCAAGAAATAAGACAGGCCAGCGTCACTCCTGCTATGACAGCTATGGTCCCTCCACTACCGGACTACACTATTAAAAACAGTGGATTTTTAAAGTGTTAACTTTTTCTCATCTAGATGTATAACTGAGTCCCTCAGGAAATCACTTGCTTGTGAGCATCCCAACATCATACCTCAATTTCCAAGACAACTAAAAACCACCACATCAGACAGAGACTGCACATAAAGATGCTAAACCTTTCCTGTACCAAGGCTGATCCACCTACTGAAGTCTCAAGCTTCCCATTATAACCTTTTCCCTCACAGCCTTGGAATAGGCTCCTCTATCTTTTCCTGTGTTTCTTCTCCCCTTGGGATAGAATTGATCCCTTGCCCTGAAGTGGGCAACAGGTTACATTTCATATGTAATAAATATCCAATTTTACTAGTCAGAGTAGCCTCCAGCTGTGTCTGCTAGGAAAAAAAAAAAATCCACTGGTAGAGGAAACAGTCTCTTTCTCTCCGCATATCTCATCTGGCAGCAAGGAGTGGGAGAAATAGTAAAATCTTCTGCTAATGCAGAGCTATCCTCATTATTCTCATTGCAGCATACTCTTTCTCATGCTCAAGCAGGCAAAGGAGGGCCTGCTGCAAATTTTGGCTCCTTCACGCTTTCAGCTAGGAGCTGAGAAAAGAATTTGCCCTCTACCTTTGCAATGAAAAGCAGACTCCAGGAATCTCTTTAATTATAATTACTGTGGGAGTGTGGTCAGGAAGATAATAAATCAGATTACCGTATCGCAGGTGTACAAAGCAGGGGGAAGTGGGAGGAAAACAGGAGTTAGACTGCTGTAACAGAAATAAAAAAAATTCTCAGGCTATGCAAGGGAGGAGGGCAAGGAAGGTGAGATAACAGCCACAAATTTATTTTCAACCAGAAGGAAAACAAAATATTTGGCTACAAATTCCTTACAATACACCTAGGATGCAACCATACAAATAAACAATTCCCCAACTAACCCTTAAATCCAGTTTTCCAGAACTGCATTTTTTATAATAAAATATTTTATCTTTGGCAGACTGCCTTGCTGGATTACACAGGGCGCTTATTTACACTGCAGTTACTTGTTAATGACATAATCAGAACAAACTGAGGAAAACTTCACATCTAATGAAATACAAACTCTTCCAAGTTTTCCTATGAGGATTTCTGTGCGTAACACTGAACTGGAATTTGAGAGGCCTAGGTTCAATGCCTGGTCCCAGACACATGCTTCCTGTAAGACCCTACGTACATGTGCATACACACACAAAGCATTTGTATTTTCTTATACGAAAGAATTTTCTCAAGTAGAATTGAACATTTCATTTAGCTGTGCATGCACACAAAGGACTATTTGCACTAAATGCATCATTTAGTATGATTTCCGAAATCAAGATTAAACTCTTCAAGTTTTTAGCACATCCATCCTCAGTCCTTCATTTACAACGAAAGGCAATCCTAACTAACAGAACACACTACATTCCTTTAATCTTACCATGAGACACATGAATTTGTGTCTTAAGACACCCAACTGTACAAATTCACATGTGGAAAGTATTGATGTGTGTTAACAAAGATTTACACAGTCAAGGACAAACAAGTTACTTTGGTTTCACACTTTGGGGGGGGGGGGGGGGGGCGGGAATCTTATTTGAGCTACCAAATTACTCACTATTTCCATGCAGATCGGTGAATTTTTAAGAAGGGCAAATACAACAGGTTTAGTCCAAACCAAAAGGTGTTTCTTATACATAAGCCATAACCTGGCAGGACCTGGAAATACAGTCATGAATCTGAGATCCTCTATGCTAGAAAATGACTGAGTGTATTCAGAAACCTACAAGTTCAGCAGAAAACAAGTGGAAACTTGTAGATACTGAGTGATGAAGGAAACACAAGAAAACAATAAGCCAATGGTCATTGGCATGACAGAGAACTGCTCTAACAAATCAGCCTTCTAACTATTACCAGGGCTTTCCACCCCCCCTCCATAGGCTTTGCAGAAAATAAAAAAAGTAAGGAAATAAGGACTCAACTGCAGATGTCCTCAACATTATTTTCCACATGCCAAAACAGTACAACAGAAATGACCGAAAACTACATGATTTTTATGATACTTTACCTCATAATTGAGCATATTACCATATTGACTCAGAATTAACCCAATTTGGATACTGTTGCTTTTCTCAAGCAACCTATAAAAACAGACTTACTTAGCAAATACAGGGGTATTTTTAAAGAAAAGCTGCTGAAACAGACATCCCATACAAAACACTTCTCATTTCAACAACTTGTATTTGCATTACATTACTACATTATTAGTCCATATAGAATATTGAATATTCATATACTAATGCCAACTTCTTGTAAAATTGTTTTATGGTTAAAATTCAATATTTCACAACTTAAGGGGCACATAGCTACAATCTCTCTTTTCAAACCAATTTCTCTTTAAAGATAGCATCAGAAAACTGAGGTTCATACAAAGCACAAAACATACTATTACACGATCTGGACAAAGAAGAATCGACTTCTGGTGATTTAAGACAATCTAGTTAATGGGGATTTTAAACTATTATTCTGCTTAGATCTTACATAGGCAATTATAGGCCATGAAATAAGCTGCTATGACCTTTTGCAGAATGAAAGTACCAATGTTGCTTTGCACTACAACATATGAAAAAGTTAATTGGTCATAAAACTCAGAGAGGATTTTAAAAATGAACCGCCACATAAAATTACTGTAGTGCATGAAATCCCCCATCAGAACTTGTCCGTGCTGTGCGTAGAGTCAGAGTCAGTCTCTGCCTCTCCTATGAATAGATGCAATCTCAGCAACCAGACACAATAAATACAAGATGAAGGGAATGGCAAGCACAGCAGCAACACACAGAATTAATTCCAGAGGCTAGGAATCACATAATGAAAATTATTTCATTATTTTAACTTGTTAATTATTCATGCAGCAGAGATATGGGAAATGGCAGGAGAAAGCTAATAAAAGAACAAGCAACTGAGAAACATTGATGGAGAAGATTAGAAAGGTATATAAGTTATGAAAAACAGCAGATGAAGAAAGAAACGGGTTTAGAGTAAGGTTCCACATTCAATAGCAGGGCCAACCTAAGGCATTCCTCCTATCTCCCCACTGCTCGTTACTCCTGGTCTAGCATTGTGGCGTACTGCTTCCTCCTGACTAACAAGCACAATCATTTGTGAAACTGTACTATGAATCAGCCAGGGCTGAAAAATAACCTGATCAAAAAAAAAAGTTGACACAACTAATAGGAAAATGCAGGAGCAGAAATGAGCAGCTGCAAGAGAAAAATAGGTCATGCCAACACTTCTCCCAGCAAAAAGGTGCAGCCGTGGGATTAAAGACCAATGCCCACGTTCAGACCATAAAAATACACTTCTCAACTATGTCTTGTAACTTGTAATGCTACACACAGAGCGAAACATGTCTGGATTGCATCAGGTGACAAAGGCTGAAAAGAGGAGTTACACAGCAAAAGGTGGCCAAAGCACTTGGTTGATGCTGGGGAATACATTTTTCAGCAGAAGCATGCACCTTTCACTGTAGAATCCACCATTAAAGTACACTTCCAGCTGCTCTTAGTGACTTGTTTCCCCACTGCATCCTCTTTAAATCACATCTAGGATTCCATGTGCATGATCTGCAGTCTACTGTTCAGGTGTATATAACATGGAGCTATATATATACACACACTATATATAGCATAACGGTATATTGCTTAAATGCATGAAATGGAGATGCAATAAAGAGGGATCACCAACTAGATTATCAAGTACCAGGTAGCAGTACATGGTACTACCTGGTACACAGTAACACTTGGTACTTCAGGTAGAGACTTAGTGCCTACATTTCTGAGATTCAAATGGAGTCTTCTATTATTTGCTCCATTCTCTCTTCAGGCAATTTCATCCTTAGGAGATACCTTTCTTTACCATCATCAAACATTTAAGGACAGAAAGGCCAAAACTAGATCTTTACTTCTATTCAGACTCTGCTACTACATACCACTGATGCCATTTTTGGAGGCACTGGAGAGAGTGCCTCCAAACCGCTTATAAGGTAGAAAGATAGAAATGAGTCAAAAATAGTAGGTTAGGCCAAAGTTTTCTTACTCATTTGTGATATGTTTATGTCAATACAACTTGGGGGGGGAGGAGTGCAACGCAGGACATGTAATCTAAGAACACGTAATCTAAAAGTGCTCGCAGCTATGTTTGTAAAGTGGTTTTCATTATAAACCCTTATTCATTAAAAAAAAAAAATCAGACTGAAAATTTTCACACTAAGTAAGTACAGACAGTTTTAGAAACTCTTTTTTACTACTATTAACAACAAGTTAAAAAACAGATGAGGCAAAGAATCCAAAAATCATTCTCTGAAACCTCAGCTTTCATTTAAAAAACATCATTTTGTAACATTTGGAATGAATACCCTAAATGTATGATCCAAGGTACTACTTAACATCCACTTGATCTCACAATGAATCTAAATTCAACCTCATGAGTGTGAAATGTCCTGGTCATTTCAACAGTTACCCATTCAAGTGCCCTTAAAAACAGCCTTTAACACTAGCATTTAATTATTTCATGTTCAAAGACAATTATTAAGTCAAACAATTGTATAAACCCATACAATAGCAGCTTTTCACTTGACTGGACTTGAACAATAAATATCACAAATAACCTCCAGGTAACAGATGTCATCTTTACTATTTTTGCTGTTAATACTCTGAAATCAAAGAAAAGACAACTACAGGGAAATAATTCATACATAAAAGAAAACTGCAAAGAGAAAAGGAATAAGCTTTTTCCTACATTTACTGCAGGTAGTAACAGGTGTAAATCGCCACAAGGAAGATCTAAATTCAGTATTAGGCAGGAACTCTCTTATGACAAGAACAGTTAAGCCCTATTAACAACAGTTAAGTTGCCTAGTGAGATTGCATAATTTCTATTATCTGAGGCTTTCATAGGTTTCAAAAACTTAGCGGTACCACCCTTTCCTTTAAATCAGTTCTGACAAACTTCACTAAGCCTATTTTATTCAAAGAGATGGCAGGCAGCTACCCAGTTCCCACTTGCGTTAGTTTTCTGCTGTTTTAGTGAGCTGAATCAGCAAACCCCTGACAAGCATCAGAGATGGCATAAAGGAAGTAGTAGTAATACATGCCCAATGTCAGGACTTTAACCTTCAGCAATAATGACTTATGTCAGCTCACCGCATCTCGTAAGACTGTATCTTAAAAAACAGATTAAGTAAACAGATTAGACGAACATCTGCTAATAATACTATAAGTACAATTTATCCTTCCTGGGGCTGAGAGGAGTAGACCAGAATTCTTGAGGTCATTTCCAGCACCACTTTATTTAAGCTTTAAAAAAAAGCAACACACAGCCCATTTTGAACCCATTTAGCAAAACTTTAACATAATATTAACCTGAAATTTCACTTAATAGATTAAGAGATAAATATTTGCCTGCTTAGCATTATCACAATTAAATGCTATGTCTAATGTAGTACACATTTGTCTCACCTGTGTTTCCCATGCAAAATACCTCCTTGCTGAAAGGATAAGCCTGAAGTGTCTTATGCCTAAATCATTTCACTTTTAATCTATAAGTGGAAATTCAATTTTCAAGACCTCACATTTTTTAAGACAATCTACCAAGTATGTAAAATGCTAGCCATACATATCAGCTTCTTGAGTTTGCTAATACACATCTCCAGGTTTACTCCTATTGCTCAAAGCTAGCCCAAGCAGAAGACTGAAAACGACAGACTGGTAAGGGTTCAGACCTCTCTGAACAGCAATGAAACTGAAATACTAGGAGTCCTCCAGGAGATTTGCAAGGCGAAGTTAAGTTCAGAAGTTACATAGAATCATTAATCTCACTGCTTCTTAGTCCATCATTTACACCAGCCTGTGATTGCAGGTCTGGTAGACATTCACATTCTATTATCTGTAGGAAACTTCAGGGAAAGGAAAAAAAAAAAAAGGTAAATACAACAAAACATAGCTGTACTCTAATCAGCTGGCCGATATTAGCAAAGACTTCCTCACTTCAATATCCTAATTCCCTTTTATTAATGTATAAACTTATTTTTCTGGTTTACACAAAGGAAATACTACTTGGTCAAGCATACATATAGTTTTCACTTTTCTGTAAGTTATTCAAGCACCTCTCCCTGTGACTCACTCTAATATACCTGCAGCATATTGGTCAGAAAACAAGGAATCCATTGAGAAGCTTGGAAGTTGAAAAAAAAAAATACTTAAATGTCAATACCATATTTAATTTGATAAGCTTGTATACACTTCATGTGTCACCTGTTCTGGAGACCACTCAGAAAAGGAATAAATACAATATATCACCTTGACCGTTTTGCCTATTCCTTTTCCCAGAAGACCATGAATGCTCTCATTTGCACAGGACAAAACGTGCTAAATTAGATTGGACTTTCAAGACTTGTACGTATGGAAAATCCACCATCACCAAGTACAACTCAGATCAAGCGGTACAAATGGAAAACATCCTAACACAGTTGCTACGTGGAAAACTCATTTGTCATAAACCCAAAGTTTTTGTCAATTATTACATTCATACTTGGGGAAGGGAGGGTCGTCAGCATATGTTCATCTTCATTTGCTTACTAATAATTATTTCCATATGCATTCAAATTCCCGGTCATCAACACAGTATTTTTGTTGATTCTTTCTTCCCAAACATACACGCACCGAATGCTCACACACACACATCCCCCTCTTCACTGCTCCCAAACCAGGGACAAAGCCAAAAGAGACTGGTAGCTCTGTATTTTCTATAGATGCATATATGAGGCAGAACAAGTAATAAAAAAGCAGCGTAACTTAATGTAAACAACAAAAAATTACCATTACACACGTAAAGAGCGAAGACAGCATCCTCTGTAAGGCCAACATACTTCAGAGTACTGAAACAGACCTTTCAATCTAGACATTATAGGAAATCCCTCAAAGCCAAAAACGGCTGACTTCCCACCAAAAGACATGCTTTCCACCAGAATTCCAAATCTTCTCCAGAGACTGCTGCCAGAATATAATTTTATCACTGTTTGCTGGGAAACCATACTAATGCATACTCAGAAATTTAGGGCAGCGCTCAAAAGAAAAACCTCCCTTTTGTCCCGATAGTTATAATGACCCTTTTTGTAGTATTTCCAACACGATGAGATGAAACAAAATACAGTATAGTTCATCTTGTGACTGATGTAATGTGGGCAGGGAACAATACCGTGGAAATGAAAAAGCCAAGGATCTTTGTCTCTTTCTAGACAGATTGCCAAGTCTTAATAGTTGGAGGGAGAAATAGCTTAGCATCCCAAATAAAACACTGCAGTGCATGTTCATTATTTCAGTAAAGTCATTGCAGCTTTTGGCAACCCCATAGGAAACTTAGACCCTTCAAAGAAAGCCCAAGCTAAAAAGCTAGAAGACAGCCCTAGTTTAAAAATTACAGAAAAAAACCCCAAATAATTCACTGGCTCTAGAAATGAACCCCGAGGAGTTCACTGCTCGCATTACAAGCAATGTTAAAAAGATAACCTCGACAATAACTAGCCATAAACCTATAAACCGCTGTGTTTTCTCGTCACCGCCACCGGTGCTCGGCAGCAGGCGGGGATGGCGCGACCGGCGGCTGGGCCGGGGAGGCAGGCCGGCCGCTCGCCCCTGCCACCGCCCCCCGGGCGCCCGCGGGGGCAGCCCCGCCGCCAGCCCACCCCCGCCCACCTCGCCGACACCACCACCTCCCTCCCGACACCAAAAGCAGGCCCTGGCGCCCGGCAGCGGCACGGCGGGGGCTGGCCGGGGCCGCCCGCCCGGGCAGGGGACCGGCGGGACGCCGAGCCGGCGCAGACCCCGCCGCCGGCGCGGAGAGGCGGGAGCCGGCGGGCTCGGTGGCGGTGCCTACCTGCGAGAGCTGCCGGGGGTTGGGGCAGCCGAAGAGCGCGGAGCTGGAGCTGAAGCTGATGGCCCCTCTGCGGCTGAGGACGTGCTGCGGCACCGGCCTGTCCAGCGGCAGCACCGGCAGCTGGTAACATACTTCCATTGAAGAAGCCTCCGTGCGCCGACCCGCCGCAGGGCAGCGGCCTCGCCCGCCGCCGCACCTGCCCGCGCAGGGCTTGCCGCAGCGGGGCGGCGGGGGGAAGCCCGCGGCAAAACCCCGCGGGGGCCCGGCGCCTCCTCACCGCCCCCGCACCCCCCGGGGGGTCGGGCCGGGCCGCGCCGGGCCCCGGGCCTTTGTCCTCTGCCGCCAAAGCCTGGCGGGAACCGCCGCCGGGAGCGAGGGGGAGGCAGCGAAGCGGGACGCCTCTGTCAGCGCCCGAGGCGGCGAGCCCCGGCCCGGAGCCCGCGGCCGCCGCCGCTCCCTCGGCCTCGCTGCCGCCGGCGGGAGCCGCTGTCAGCCCCGCTGCCCGGCGCCGCGCATGGAGGCGAGGCTGGCCTGGGGGGGCCGCTTTGGGTGAGACACACGCCGCGCTCGCCCCTATTGTCCGGCACGGCCGGGAGGAGGAGGAGGCGCCGCCGCCGCACGGCCCCGCTCCGCCGCGGGGAAGGGGCCGGGCCCTCGGAGAGGGGACCCGGGGAGGAGGAGGGGGAGGAGGAGGAGAAGGGAGAGAAGGAGGAGGAGGAGGAGGGAAAGGAGGAGGAGGAGGGAGGAAGCCTTCGCCCCGCCCGCCCCCACTCGGAACAGCCCCGAGCGCACTGGCCCAGGAGGAGGCACAAGCCCGACGGACTCTGCGTGGGTCGCGCGACTGGCGACACGCAGAGCGTCATCACGTAACTACCCACTCTCCCCTTCCTCCCTCCCGCCCGCCCGTGCGCAGCAGGGTGGCTCGGCGGCGCCAGCCGGCCCCGCGCGCCGCGGCAGGCGCATGCGCCCTCCTTTTCGCGCCTTCGGTGGCGGCCGCGGCCGGCGGCGAGGCCGGGGCTGAGGTGGGCGGGAGGGACGGTTGGGTGGGGGGGCTGCGCCGCGCCGCGCCCCGCCCCGCGGCCGGCGGCGGCACTTCCCTCCCTCCCTCCCTTCCTTCCTCCTTCCTTCCTTCCTTCTTTCCTGCCGCCCGGCGGGCTGAGCACGTGCCGTGCCTGGCGCTGCTCGGGCGAGGCCTGAGTGGGCCGGGACCGGGGACGGCGAGGGTCGGAGCCCCCGGGCGGGGAGGGCGGTCGAGGGGGTGGGGGGTTGACTCGGTTCCCGCCTTTTCTGTCAGCCCTCGGTTACCCCCGGCTGTGTCCTGAGGGGCGGGGGCTGGCGGAGCCTCGCTGGGGGGGCGCTGGTCTGCCCAGGGCGGGATCCGGCTGCTTCGGCGGGAGACGCGGCACCGGTCGGCACGGCCGGGCCTTGAGCGCCCAGCTTGCGTGGCTGCTCGAAAATCAAACACGGAAAGACAGTTTTGTTTAAAATGCATTGTCTATCAAAAGTAATACACGGAGGAGTTTGGATTTGCATTTGAATCCTTGCTGTTCATTTTTTTAGAGCGTGGGGGGGGGTAGGTTTTTGCAAGATGAAGAGGTAAAACCATGTAATTTTTGTTAAGGTGAAAAAGGAGATTCCTGGCAAACCACACGATTCCAAGGATTGGACCTTAAGGAAGAAATGGAATAATTCATGAGGTGATCTGGTCCATGGCTACATACATCACGTTAGCTGGGACACTTTAAACCAAACTTGGCTTCGTTTGTTTAGAACTAAGCCTCCCTTTGTCTCTCCCTGCAGTTGCTTTTTTCCATCCTTTCATCTCTTTTGTTTCTCCATCAGAAGAAAAAGCCTAAATATAGCATGACAGGTAAGGGAACGTTTCTGTTCTTTGAATAATATATGAAATGCCTGTACCCACTTAAAAATCAGATTTTGCAAAATGATTCATATGATTTAATTTTGCATAATACATTGTTCAAAGTGTTTGCTTGCTGGCAGAATGGTTTAGATTTCACATGATAACGGTTATTTATAGGCAATGACATGGCTTTGGAGGAACCCATTTGGAAAGAATAGGTGGTTTGTATGGAGGATTTTCATCTGTTTGAACTAGTTGTAGAAACAAGTTTTATAAATGTGGACTGATGGCCGTTCTACTCTGAGCTACAAAGTTAACAAATGCACCTCCTCCTTTTGCAGAACCACAATCCCGCATTGTCTCATGGATAGCCACAAGGACATATGGACACATGAGAGAGGACACTGGATCAACTGCCTCATCTTAAAAGCTTTCTTCAGCTGTTTTTCTTCCAGTTCTTGAAATAAAAATGTCACAGGCATTCACGGTATGATTTTATAATGTATGCATGCAATAATTCAAAATATATAATAAGCACCTAATAATTCACAGTAAAATAACATACTCAGCCTTTTTTTTTTTTCAGTAATTAAGGTATGTCAGTTTTTCTTCCACATTCTTGGACAGTTTAACTCATATTTGGCCTGCTTACGTTAAATCAACAGCGCATTTAAGTTACTGATAGGACTCCCCCAGCTTCACTGGAGTCAGGATGTCCCACCCCCATTTGTTTTTCAAAATTACTTTTGGTTCTTTCCTTCTAATAATGAATTAGTTTTCCGTACTCAGGTAGGATATATTTTTACTCTAGTCAATCTAAAATTCAATTTATGAACAATATATCATGTTTTTTAGGAAAAAAAAAAGCATATTCTTACTTTCACTGAATATACATAGTATATATTTTAATCCTACAAGGTCAAACTATAAATAAAGATTATTGATAATGTGTTTTACAGTTCCTATCAGCTCTACGTACTTTCCATCTGACTAGTTGAAACTAGTTCTTTAAGGTCATATTAGCTCAGTCTGAGCCAGTATATCCTTGAATAACATAATCAGCGTTTTCTTTTCCCTCGCTAATAATCAAATTATCTTTGATCTCTAATTAATGTTACATAAACACCTTTAAGGAATCTGAAATACATTCTTATGAAGTAAGCATAGATTTTCTAGGCAGTGGCTGATTCCATAAGTGTTCTGCTTTCAGGACACAAATTACTGTTTTTATTAAGTACAGAAGTTATTAGCCAGGTGATGATTTCTCGTCCAAGTTTACGAGGAAGAATCCCACCTCAGGATGATAGACAAAGCCGTGGAATTACGGTGTAAGTCATGTATTTTCAGCCTAAATACATTTATTGCAAAAAGAATACATGTTCTATGTCTTACATCCTGCCTACTCTGCCTGCTATCTTGTGTTGCTGCAAGTTAAGAGCTTGTAGCACAGGAAAGAAGTTTTTATTTATTTTTGTTACAGAGGTATTGCAATACCAAAGTGTTCATTCACAGCATTTCGTTTCAATTAAGTTGTTTTCCTTGCAAACGATGGAGTTCTTTGAGCACCACGGTGCTGCACTTAAATGCATCATATGGCATGAGATGCCATAGTTTACCTATGTAAGCCCTGTGTATTGTGGCTTCTTTGTCATGGCAGATACAGCCTTTAATAGGGACTACACATCAGAATTTATTCAAATTTAGGCAGCATTAATAAAGTTTCAATGATTCTTTTCACATTTACAATTATTGTCTTTTACACATCGTTATCATTTTCAGGGTGCTGTCTAGCAAGGAAGAAGCTTTACTGATGGCTGGATTTATCACAAAGAGGGGCACTCAGGTGAAACCGGAGAGATGGAAGATCACAAAATCGGAGTTTAGTTTCCTGGTTACTATGAGAAGAGGACGAACTTATACAGGTCCTTCAGCGAGACATTGTGCTGGGCTAACCGCACGGCACGGAGTGCCACTGGGGCACAGCCAGCTAACGCTGGCAGAACTGAACGGTCTGAACAGAAGAGGATGCTTTTCCCACATTCTTGTACAAAACAGAAAAGAAGGATCCTCAAAGGCATAACATGCTTGTACTTTGAAAACACCCTAAGAACACAAAAATATTTATTTATACAGGTACATGACCAAGACAAGCACAAGAGAGTTTTTAGCTTTTCTTCTTACCTGAAGAAGTTACATGGTATAAAAGGCAGGGTTTATTTCTATAGGCAGGAAAATGTCTTTTTATTTGTTATGTCCTCAGTAACTGCGTTTTTACGTTGGTTTTGGCATGTGCCATTTCTCTGGCATGTACCCAGATACATCCTTTTTTTCTACCCAGAATTATTGTCTGAGTGAATACTGTGTATTTCCATAGGACTTCCAGACATCTGGCAGCCCAGTTGAAGTGTACTCCTGTCCCCATTTGGCATGTCCCTTCCCTCTGCCTTGCCCTGGGTCTGCGTCAGGCTCATTTGAATTTTTGTGGCAATGCGACATGCTTGACTCCTGTTTAGTTTGCCATCCCCTGCACCCCCAGATCATTTTCTGTGGAACTTTTACCCATCCCCTCAGTGTGTTAGTCCTTCCTGAGTGGGATAATTTGCACTTGCCCTTACCCGAGTGCATTGTGATTTCCTCAACCCATTTTTTTTCGGTTAGTCAAGATTGAATACTAGCCCTGTCCTTCAATATACTTGCGGTCTGTCCTGGCTTTCCGTCATCTGCAAATTTAATAAGCATGCTCTCAAAAACGGTCAGGTCAACTGTGAAAATTCTATGAATGAGCAAGCCCAAGATTTGGAAGAGACCTCTTGAAGAACGGTATTTAGTGTATCCTGTCAACCCTTGATAACATCTCTGGAAATGGTTTCCAATCATTTTTGCACCCATATTGGATCTACTCTGTGGCCTGGGTTCATCTTTCTTAACTTTAGAGGCTTAACATAGAGAGTAGTTTCCTAAGACTAATTTCATAGTCAATAATTAAGGGAAAGACAGCAGGCCATTCAAGTTATTCTTTGAGGTTGCCTTTCTCTTCACGGAAAAGAAGGAACACAGCACAGCCTTCCTCCTGATTTAGAGGCTTCAGTTTGTGTCCCTAAAGTTGATCAGATGAAGGGGGAGAGTTGATTTTGTTTATGGTAGTGTCAGGGTGGGATGTGTAGAAGGGCAATGTCAGCGA